>CM066731.1:25585000-26052500 GCA_033961575.1 Aselliscus stoliczkanus | reverse complement strand
GGGCCTAGTTTTGCATTCCCCAGGTTCCCTTTTTCGTTATGGAGGCATATAAGGGTCAGGCAGGCTCCTGGACTCTCTCAGATCCAAGCCTCTACCGAGGTCTTATATGCCCACTTTGGGATGCACAGGTTGTTAGTAACCTCCTGGGTGTCTGGTGCCATGTGCAGAGACACTTTTGTTTGGTTATGGGTGTCCAATTAGTTCTTAATCAAAAGGGAGAGAAAAGAGAAATGACTTATGCCACCATAGAGCTGACCATACTCCCAGCTTCCTTTTCTTTTTACAAGGTATATAGGAAATACAAAAATGAGTATATGAAATATGAAAATAAAGCAAATAAATTCATAAAATCAGATTCAAACATTATATTATTCATCTATCTTGAAAAATTTAAATGAAATATACATTGGATTAGGACATAAATTACTAACAAACTCCAAAAAAGGACAAATTAGGCCATAAGAGGATTGATGTTAAACAATGATGCCAGTGACACATGGATACATATCTAAATTCTTACTGTAAATATAAATACAAAAAATAATACAAATGTAAAAAATATGCCCAAAGAGAATATAGGAAATAAGAATAATCCATGCTAAAAGAAGACATATTTTATAAATAACAATGGAAGCAAAAACATGCTGAGTTTCTTCTTATTTATACATGGAAGAGTCAAAAGATTCTCTTGCGTTATTGATTCTGATAGTTGAAACAAGTAATTTCAAACACATTTTGAGTTTTGAAAACATTTTAGATAACTCTAATTGATCAACACAGAAATTCCATAGCAACAGTCCACAAGGAAAAAAGACAGAAATAAGGTAAGTTATAGGGAAAATTAGAAACAAGGGGTGTATTAAAATACATACACATAAGTAACAAATTTGTAATTTAATAAATATAAATAGGTTACATTTTTTATATTAAAAAATAGAGGAAAAACCCCAAATTCAAATTATGTGTGCTTTCCAAGGGACAAAACTAAAATTAATAATGAAAAGTATTAAGAGTAAAAAGAATGGCAAGGAAAGATCAAGCACATAGAAATTAAAAGCAGTGGTGGCAATATCAACATTCTGCAAAAGAAGATTTACAGGAAAATTGTTAAGTGAACAGATTATTATTTTGATGAGGGAAATTATCCAAATGAATGGTGAAATTATATATTATGCAAGGGATAATCTTACATCAATATAGGTAAAGTGAAAGCATCAATACATGGGGAAATTATAGATGCCTTTTGCATAGTACAACAAATACGTCTAATAGACTTTGATCAAACATGTAAAAAATAAAGAATATAGACAATTGAAATACATTCAAATATTCATGGAACATTTTTGAAATTTTGTTATTCACAATTAGCCCAATAGTCTTAAGTGTGATAGTGGGATATATATACCCAAGCAATACTGGGGTAAGGAAGGAAATTTTAGAACTTGTGTTTATTTTTATTTCCTTTCAGACACATACTCATGCATATATATTATATACATATATTTCTATAAATTAAATTTTAAAATATATAAAATATATTTTTATAAAATAAAATGACGTGAATATGATCATACATTTCTAAAGGTACATTTGTTGGGAGTACAGGCCCAAAATCTTCACTAACAGAGTTGTATGATCCACAAGCTTGGACACCACTGCATTCACTCACAATAACTTTTTTAAGGTGAAAATTGAACAGACAATATTCTGGGACTACAAAACAAAGTAGTACCCCTGCTTCTCCTTTGCCATAGTATGCCAAATATGACCCAGCATGATAGGGCCTCTTCTAAGGTGTCTAGCCTCATGACTTGTCACTTCTGTCCTGCCTCTAATAGTATTGAGTTACTTCAGTTCCCTGATTCCATCAGGTTTTCTTGACTTTGAGTCTTTACATATACTGCTAACCTTTTTAAGATGCCCCTTTTTCTATTCTTCACCTTACTCTTCAGTCCTTTAAGTTTCTTTTTCCTCAAGTTTGGGTCAGGAGTCATTTCTGCGAGCTTCCATATTATCAGTATCACCTGGGCTTAGCAATGGTATTTATTACAGTATCTTGAAACTACCTGTTTATTATCTGTTTTCCTACTATGATGCAATTTCCTCTTAAATGGTCAGTATGTACGAAATCCAGCATATGACACATCTGAGATACTTAGTAATATTCGTTGAATGAATGAAATTATTTCTAGAAGGCTCATAGTACCCTTTTAGCAACTAATCTTTTTATCACAGAAATATTCTTGGGGCTCATTTCTGTGTCATTCTGCTTTCTAGGAGTACCATCTAGGAATAATGGAAAAATGATAAGGAAAGAGGTCAGAGGAGGGAAGGTGATGATGTTTGGCAGAAAGAGGAAAAAAGAGTAAACAAGCTTTCCTTCACAAAGCAGGCTGAGCCCACTGGTGGAAAGGGACCACAAGTGTCAAAACAAAATGCCAAAAGACCTGTTTTGAGTATGCATTTAAAGTTCAAGACTAGTTTGCCTTAGATGATGCATTCTAAAGCCAACTTCCAACTTTATTTGATCTCATGCTTTATTTTACCCTCATAGGGTGGCACCTCTGCTTTAAGCGTATCATCTATTCCCTTATCTATCTTAGTGGTACTCATTAGGGGCAATCCCACCCCTAACCAATGTTTGGAAATCTGTGAGGGGTGTTTTGTGGTTGTCCCAATTATTAAAAGGCCCTACAGACATTTACTGAGTGAGGACTCAGGAGGCTGCATATTTAACAATGTTCAGGAGGGTCCTGATTAACAAAATGTTCTCGTGTTGTTGACTTTTGGAAGTCTCACCAGACATTCATATATGTAAAGAACCTAATGTCATTATCTGAAGGAAGAACCAAATTATTTTTTTACATATAAGCACACGGTATTTTCATATCAACTGAATTTGCTAGAATGAAATCACTGTATATGTAGAGAAAGATTTCACTTAGTTTCATTTGGAACTTTACCAAAAGTTGTTTATTGTTATAAATATCATCACTGATGATAATGTTGCTTGTCATATTTGAGTCAAAAATGCAACACACTTGTGTCACTCTGCATTTTTGGTTGTTTAGATCTTTATTTCTTCTAGTGTATTTATATGTTGAATTATTTTAGGTTTCTTGTTTATATTTCTCCTTTACAGAACAAGTAGGGAGTTCTAATGGTTTTCCTTTGTTTTAATTGTATCTGTAGGAAGATTATATTTTCTTTGACTTTGATTTGAGGATGGTGAATACTAGTTACACCACATTTATTTTAAAAAGTGGGTATTTAATGTGATAGGATTGAAAACCGTTGATTTAAGAGCAAGGACTATGGAGTTGGTCCAGGGATTGAATCCCATCTCCACTATTTGTTTGCTGTGAGAAACTTGGGAACTTTTCCTGTGATGTTTGATTTAGTTTTCCTCATTTACAAAATAGTTAACCTGTAGGGTTGTTGTGTTGATTATATAAGATTATATGGAAGAAGGTTCTTAGATCTAGAGCTTATACATAGAAAGTATTTGGTAAATATTAGGTGTAATTATTATAAACTTCGACTATGTAAATATTCATTTCCTATTTTTTGTTGTCATATCTGAAAGCATCTGTTTCATTTTTTGTTCTTGTCCACTATTTATTATTAGACTATTAGGCTATCCAAAGTATTTTGATCTTTAATATGAAATATAACTTGTCAAACTCTGTTAATATTGTGTACTTCAAAGTATAACAATCAATCATTAAAAATATTTCTGAAACACATATAGGTTGGAAAGAGTTTATAATTATTTTTTTTTATTTTTTATTTCTTTTGAGGGCAGTGTCACTGGCCCTCATATGTGGGAACCGAACTGGGGCCGCTGGCTTCCCAAGCCAGTGCTTAACCACCATGCCACTCGGCTGGCCCGAGAGTTTGTGATTATTACAGGAAATTATTTTAATAGTATTAAATAGTTATAGATTGGAGTCCATAGATTTCCTTGAATGATAAGTGAATTTATGATTTATGTCTGAGTCTTTTTTTTTTTGAATGGTGACAAATGTGAAGATTAATTGATGGAGAAAAGGTGAGAATGCAAGATATGATGTTGAGATGGTCTTGATTAATCAATGAACTCATCTTAGTTCCTGTTGTGATGTCAGAAGACAGCCTGTAGGTGTCCTGTGACACTGTTGTGCTAATGTTTAAAGCTCAGCTTTTCTGAAAGCAGTTATCACTTTTATAAATCACTAGCAGTTCCAGTTAAAGGGGACAGGAGAGAGAAAAGCAAGCCAGCGGTGGCATGTCAGACAGAGGGAGGGGTGTCCCAGAAGACAATCATGGCCGACAAGGAAATGGAAAAGGAAGTCTGTGTGTCCAAGGAGAATCATCAATTATACATAAGATGGCCAAGAAATAGATTTGTTTAGCTTACGTGATACTAAGGTAAAGTTTCAATTTTAATTGATAGGTTTGAGATTTCGCTTTTTAAAAAAATTCCAGACAGAAAATTTATCTAATTTTGTTGACACATTAAAATGCAAGATCAGTTTGCCTTAGACTGTGCATTCTAAGGTAAACTTCTAAGTTTAAGTAATTTAGAGTGAACGTTAAAACATATGCAACTAATCGTTATATTCTTGGGAAAGAAAGTGTTCATATTATTTAAATATAGTTGTGGTCAAAGTATTTTTGAGATTGACATGTCCTTGAAACCTCTTACTTCTAGAGAAAATGATATATTGTAATTTAAATGATTTTTAGCACCTAAAACCCTTACCTTTGCAAAGTACATTAACTAGTTGTAAATAAGATGTGTGGCATTGCCTAGGAAATAAGAATTTAATCATTAAAATTTATTAATCTGTGAAAGGCCTCTGGGTAAATATAGTGATATGTTTTACTAACAGGAAATGAATAAATAGCATTTGTTTACCTCACTGAAAAATTCGAGTGAGTTAGGTTTTCCAGAATTTGATCCTGTAAGACAGATATGATATCTTGGACTTTCAGCAAAAGTCCAGCTGAAATGAAAGGACCTAGGTGGGAGGAACAGTTACTTTGATGTGCTCACTTAATAGGTAAATATGCATCAGCTATTATTTTTCTGGTGAGAGCATTGCTGTGTATGAATGCTCTAGATGTAGAATAAATAAATAGAAGAATCTATGGAATTTTAGAGCTCAAGAAAGCAACCCAAGAGGTAGGCGAATCACATTATTTATCAACCAAACCAGGACATGTTTCAGCATGAGAGGAGATGCTGTAAGACCTCTGGGGCAACAGGTATGAATGGGACTGTCCTGGGATGTATGGTCACTTACCAAGAAGCCAGCTAGTCAAACTTTCTCGCAGCCAATGTTAGGAAATGAAACCACAAAGATGTGCAATTTAATGAGGTAACACAATCCATCAGGGACCAAAGTAGCTCTAAAACCCAGCTTTTGGTAAGATGCTGTATGTCTGTCGCTCCTACACTCATAGGTTTGATTTCCCACTAGCTCTTTCACACGTGTCTATGCTTGCTTTGCAAGAGAGACTGAATCTTGATCTTTGCAAATACAGAGGAAATGTGAAACAGTGGTAAATTCTTACCCTTCAGCTTGTCTGTAGAAGTTGGCTTTTTTGCTCCTTTCCTTGCACATGGGGAAGTAATAGGAATAGGATGAAAGAAAGGACCTTTTGAAGCATGGTAGTTAGTCAGCCATTCATTAGTTAAACTTCACTCTTTCAGAGATTGTTACCCAATCTACCTTGGTCTTATTGTTCTCTGAAGCCTGATTTCAGGACATGAGTTCCGTTTATTGTTCTTTTCTGCTCTTTCTTTCCTAATATTGGCAACCTGGTGACTGACGTAGTGCTTTTCAGCATTATGTATCTTTTATATTTACCCTTGTGTGTATTATATTACTATTATTTAAGCGCTAATGTCCAGACACTACTTAATTCTGTATTTCTTTCTTTGTAACTTGTTCTACCACATGAACCCTGAAACAAATCAGATTGCCTGGGAAATTTACAGCACATATTATTTGCATTTATACCCACAGTGCTGAAATTTGGGGGCTCCTTGAGGGGCCCATCAGTGAACTGAGCCAAGCCTGAGGGGGGTGTGTTTGGGGGAACTTTTCAAGGGCACCAACCACACTGAGTTCTGATTCCATACTTCAGGTTTTTTAAGCCCCTCAGCCTGTGGGCATGACTGTGGGTGTCACTACCATATGCCACAACATCTGCAGTTCCTAGCAAATGGGCAAACATGTGGTAAACATTTGATTTTACTTGTCAGCACTTTATGAAAACCAACAGTGATCTGACCTTAATAGGTTTTGTGTTTTTTTTTTAAAAAAACAAAATTGGTTCACTAAAATGAACTTTATAAAAATTCCTCAGTTTATAGGGATCCTTTTGTGCATTTAAAATAAGAATGATGTTATTTTGAACTTCGCTAAAGAAAATAAACTATATCCAAAAACCACAACTGAGTATATTGAACTGAAAAAAATGAGGTGGTAGGGAGCTCCTATTAATCGAACCCTTACCACATGGTAAGCATGGTATTATGTGATTTACAATTAATCCTTGTAACAACATAATAAAATACACATTATGGTCACCCTCTAGATGAGGAGGCTGAGGCTCACAAAGTTTGACTCTATTGCCCAAGACCACACAGGTAGGAGGTGGTGAAACCCTGGGTGACTTTGGGTTCTATTTAAACCAAGGCACATGCCATATTCCCTCACCTAAACAGTAGGCAAAAGTAATGTAGTTCAAGCAATGTCAAATAGCTTAAGCAGAGATTCATATCAGCTACAGATTGGACTTTCCCTATCATATCAAAAACTGGCTAGTTTTTACCTTTGTACTAAGGGGAATCACAACCAGTGTTAAAATCAATTCCTGTGCTGTTCCCTCGGAGGCCCACACAGACGGAGAGTGTACAGTGAGAAGCAGCTTGAGCCCATCACAGCAATCAAAAGCATCTACCCGGGGGGTTTTCTGTTTGGAGGTCAGATTTAACACAAGTGTTTTCTCTGTCAAGGGCATCTTATGTATTTGGCAGATCTCTTCCCGTGGCAGCCATGGTGGGCTTTCTCTGTTCCTCCCTCAGTTTCAGCTGTTCACACCTTTGGAATGGAGCCCATATTCAAAACTGAACATCCCAAATGTGACCTACAGATGTGATGACAATGTGTGCATCCTTATTCATGTGCTATGGCAGTAAACACACACACACACACACACACACACACACACACACACACACACACTGGAACTTTAATAGATTTCTTTATTTTAAACACTTGTCCCTGTGTCTTTTGTGCTGAAGAATGCATTTGGCTACTTGGTATAGAATACATAATCTACATAATAATTGGCGTTCCCCTGTGGTAGACATTTCTCATGCTTACTGACTGACTCCCTCCTTTTCCTTCCTGGGCAGACAGGAGACTTTGCTTCCCAGCCCACACAACTGTGTGACATCTGTGACTGGGTCCCGCCAATGAAATAAGGGTGGAAGGGAAATATGTACTTGTAGGTTTTCCTGCTAACAGAGCCTATCCTGATTGGAATATGTACCAAACTCAGAATATGGTTTAAAAGGCTTTTCATGATCTATCTGCCTTATCTGTCCATTCTTTCTATCACTGTTTCCTGCCTTGCTGGGTCAGCAAGACCCTGAGTCTTCCAGAAAGCACTAAGCTCTTTCTTACCATTTGATCTTCATTCAAGTGACAGTCGTTTCCTCCAAGCAGTCCACTCTGACTTCCAAAGCATAGTTTAGGTGCCCTTCCTATGTACTTCTGCAGTGCTATACATACTCCTAATTGTAGCACTTACCACCTTTCATTGAAAGCTCCTTTCTTGCCTATGTTTCCCCATTGAGTTATATGCCCTTTGAGGGCAGAAACTAATGTGTCTTCATTTATTCATGTATATAATATTTATTTCAAACAGTATTTATTTAATATTTATTACTGATCCTCCCCCTAAAAAAGTTCCTCCTATTCTTACTCATAACTCCCCATTTCCCCCTTTGGTTAGACAAATCACTTTAACTTTGAATCTTCTATTTTGTTCTCCTCCCCTACCATATCTTATCCAATAGCAAATCTTACTGGTTGTATCTCCCAAATTATGCATCCATCCATTTCATTTCTTCTTTACTACTACTACTACTACTACTCCCTTAGTCCAGTTTCTTACTTACATCATGAAAATACCATTCAAATTTGTCTACCTACTTCCTCTCCTATTTCCTATTTGTGAAGTCAAATATATTGGGTTGTCAGAAAAGTCATGACATATTTTTTCTATGTTTTTCGTTGCAAAAATGCATCATGACTTTTCCGACAACCCAATGTTACATTTCTTCTCTACTAAAACCTGCCAATAACTTCCTGTTTTATTGAGAAATTTCTACAACTTTTTATTATGACCTATAGGCCTGTGTAAGCTGGCCACTAACTGACTTCATCTCTGACTTCATCTCACATATGCTCAGCACTTTCCAAGCTCTCTGGCCTTCCTGCTGTTCCTTGAACAAAACAAGCTAGTTTGATCTGGATGTGTTTGTGTGTTCACTGTGCTAGATGAATATCCCAGTGTGACACTACAGAGTGTTTGGGGGTGGGGATAAAAGAGCAAATGTAGTGGCATGCTATGTGTACTACCTGTTTTCTTTTGCCACATCCATAAACTGCTGCTTGTAATTTTGTAACTGTAGAATTTTTGTCAGCTAAAGAGAAGTAGGCTAACTCACTACATAATGACTTATGAGATAAAAGGTGTCATTGTAGCCAGAAAAAAATTCCTGTTCACCTGAAGTGGAAACTTCATTTGACAGAGAGCTGATGAGGAATAAGTGTACAGAGACAATTAGCTGAAATCAAGGCTGCATACTGACCATTTCATTCTCCAAGGCCCTCCCCTATTTTATCTTTCAACAACATAGCTGGCATTAAAAATCTAGTAATAACCAGAAAGTAACTAGGATGGGACCTCTGAAAATAGTGTAAGAAAAATCTGGACAGAAATATGACAAAGAGCTTAAAATTGGTTCAGATGGGAAATGTTTTACCAATAAGCAGGTAAAAATTAGGATAAAATGTATTTACAAAGTTAGTTTAATAATGGTTACCCTGAAATAAATTCTCAAAGTAGAGATAAAACAATAGAAAGTGATAAAAACATTAGCTTGACAGAACTCAGGAAACAAATGTGAGAAATAAAACTACATCAGAAATGGAAAACAGAAGAAAAAGAAAACTGAAGAGGAGATTCTGTTGGTAAAGGAATTGGGGATATGAAAGACAAGTCTGAGGAAATAGAACAAATGAATAAAAGAGACCCCAGAGCTAAAGAGAACATTCTAGAAAGTCAAAGGAGACAGCAGACACATTACTGACATTTTTTAAAAACAGAATGGAAAAAATGCAATAAGAATATATTTAAAAATGTAAGGCTACAATTTACTGCAGCACTTTCAAAGTTCCGTAGGGCTTCATATATGGGAGATAAAATCTAGGACCTCCTCAATGTGAAGAATCTAATAGAAGATTCTGCTAAAGCTGGAACCTCCAAGAGCCATGCTTTGATGTTATGGAAAGTGAGTAACACAGAAGAAACACAGAAGAGGACATAACTTTGCTATAGGTTGGAAAAGGACAGTATCTCCTTTAAATATTTGTATCATATTTGTATCACATCTTAATCATCATGCAGATTTGCTAACTAGATTTATGTAATCTCTTTGTTCCAAAAATATGTCAAGCATAACCACTTTAAATTTAGTGAGAAATCTATAAGAGAAGAACATAATGGAATTTTGGGGGCCATTTATACAAAGAGATAGAAAATGTGTCTGAGAAGAAAAGAAAAAAATGATAGATATGGTGTAACACATATATCTAATTGGAATCCCAGAGGAATAAAGCAGAGAGATTGGGAAAGAAACAATATTTGAGGGGATAAATACTAAGAATTTTCCAGAAATTTTGGAACAACACACTAACCCTTCAATTGAAGAACTACAAAAATAAGACACAAAATTAAGCAGGATAAATAAGAAATTCTAATAATTTATGTGAGTCAGAGTGAACTCTAGAATACTAGAGGCAAGAATAAGGTGTTAAAAGCAAACAGAAAAAAATGATTACTACAAAGAAATGGCAATTTGATGGACAACTGACTTCTTAATAGCTGTAGCTGGAAAACAAGTAAATACCTTCAAGTGCTAAACAAAATTACTGTCAACCTAAAACTATATATCTGGTGAAAATATCTTTCAAAAGTATTGGTAAAACAGTCATTTTCAGACAACTGAGAACATTTATACCACTAAATGCACACTAGAGAATATTCTACTTAAGGTAGAAGAAAAATTTATAGGAAAACTAAAAGGTGAGAAGAAGTGGTGAACCAAGATGTAACTGATTAGGTGAGAAAGATCTGAACAAACATTTGTTGTGAAAGACAATCTATAAGAGTATAATTCAAGTTTTTTTTGAACTGCATAGACAAAGAAAAAAAAATGTAAAACTCTGAAAGTTTAAGAAAAAGGAAGATCGTAAGATATAGTCTAACATACAAGTATATTATGTGAGTGAAAAACAGCCTAACATATATCATACAATGTGTAATAGTGAAATTAATATAACAATATAGAACGTAAACAACAGCATGTGAGTTACTAGGGACTACCTGAATTAAAGTGTTCTAAGATTCTCTGTTGGAGAAAGAGTAAGGATCTTAAATAATATTAGACTTGTTCTACATTTAATTATGCATGAAACTCATTAAAAGAGTAAACATAAAAGTACAATTTATAAATAAGGGATAAATGGATTGAGAAAAAGAAAATTAACTTACCCTAATCAATCACAAGGAGGCAAGATATGAGAAAAAAAGAAATAGGAAAATTAGGACAATGAGAAAGAACAAATAAGATGGTAGAAATAAATCAAAATTGATCAGTAATGAAAATAAATACAATGTACTCTCTCTAGTTATACTACATTAACTGTAAGACCAAATTTTAAAAACCCAACTTTGCAATATTTATGGAATTGATTAAAACAAATGCATATTAAAATTTGAAAGAAAAAAAGAAATCAAAAGACATGATTATGAACTAAGAAGAAGAAAGTGAAGGTAGCTGCATTATCAGGCAAAATAGACTTTAAGGTAAAAAAGACTTTAAAGGTAACTTTAAAAAAGATAAGATGACTTTATTATTTTATGGAGTCATCCCAAAAAGAAATGTTAGATTCACTCAGAAGAAATAATTCTAAACTAAAATTATGGCTTCAAAACTATATAAAACAAAAACTGAATTACAAAGTGAAATGGAAAACTCCATCATCATATAGGGAGACTGGTAAAAGAAGCAGTCAAAAAAATCAGTTAAGTGCACAATAAATTCAAACAGTAATGAAGAAACTAGACCTACTGACAAAAATAAAAAGTTGTATTGAACAATCGAATATATCTGGTGTCAGTCTGGGAGCAAAATATTTAAGAGCTAGCCCATAAAGATATTCCTATTAGTTACTAATGAGAAAGGGTTAAAAATTTTTAATTCTTTGAGATCTAAACCCCAAGCCCTAGACAAAAGCTTATTCCTCATCCTTTACCTTTGTGTTTTTCTATTTCCTTAGGAAACTTCAAATCTTCCTACATAATGAAGTTGGCTGTATTTGAATTAAAAACCTGCTGAGAGTGAGTTTCTCTTTCTCAATCTGTGGATAATTGGATTTCCTTTTTTTTTTTTTCCCCATGGGCTTGTCATATCAAGTAAAGAAGTAAAACTTGTCTGCAAGCAGAGCAGATTGTAAATTCCCACCCAGATTTGTGATCAGAGGCTTTAACAAGAGTGTTCTTCATTTTATTTGGGAGCAAGGCAAATATTCACACGTATAATATATCTCTACAATGTTCAAAGACTTAGTTTCCACTAATATGCTATATATTTTTTCTTTTGACTTTTTTTCTCCCCTCTTCATACCCTCTTTTCATATTGAGGTTTGTGGAAGTGCCCATATGACCATTCTATATAGATATTTTCATAAAAAATAATTACTTGTTTTTCTTCTGATACATACTGTGTTGGTATCTGGCTCATGAAAATGGAGAGTTATTTGTGTTTTTCTCTCCTTTTCCTCCTATGTAGAGAAATTATGGATGGTCATATAACATAGGAAGCAAATTTTGTCTTTCATGTCAAATCCCAAGAAAAACAACTTCCATTAGACTGAGTTTTCTACTCTGAAGGGATAGTCTGCCTATTAAAATACAACACAGCCACTGCAGTTCATGTATTATAATTGGTTGGAAAATAATTTTTAGAACAGGCTCGTGTTTAAGAAAGAAATGTGATATGGCTAAGGGTTAAAAATTCTAACTTCTTTTTTCTGTGGTTTTAAAAACCGTATCTGTTCTTTTCCTGAACAAATTATTTTTTAAAGTTGATACTCACAAGTCAGCTCCATTTCCTGGTGACTTTCTCCAATTAACCTCAGAAAAAATTCTGATCTTTTATTATTAATATTCAGCTTTATCAAGGTATAATTGACAAATAAAAATTATATACACAGAGGGTGCCAAAAACTATATACACATTTTAAGAAAGGAAAATTGTATTAAAATTGTAATACTCAATATATACCAATAACAAAAGATGAATACAAGTCACATTTGACTTCTGCAATTACAAGAGGTGCTCAAAGTGGCTACCATCAGCTTCCAGACACTTCTGATTATGGGGAATTACTGCTTAAGCAACATAGACCAAAATGTCCACTTGTATACTTTTTTTGGGGGCACCCCCGGTATTTAAGGTATATGACTTGATGTTTTACTACATGTATACATTGTGAAATGATCACCACAACCAAGCTAATTAACATACCCATCACCCCACACCATTATTTCCTCCCTCCCTCCCTCCCAATGAGTTTCATGCATAATTAAATCTAGAGCAAATCTAATATTATTCAAGATCTTTACTCTTTCTCCAACAGAGAATCTTAGAACACTTTAATTCAGGTAGTCCCTAGTAACTCACATGCTGTTGTTTTCCTTCCTTCCTTCCTTCCTTCCTTCCTTCCTTCCTTCCTTCCTTCCTTCCTTCCTTCCTTCCTTCCTTCCTTTTGGAGATGAGAACACTGAAGATCTACCCTATTAGCAAATTTCAAGTACACAGTTCAGTACTGTTAACTATCATTGCCAGGCTATACATTAGCTCACCAGACAATATTTATCTGGCATAACTGAAACTTTGTATGCTTTGACCAACATCTCCCCATTTCCCCTTCCTCCCAGCCCCTGGAAATCACCATTCTACCCTCTGCTTTTAAAGAAGCTTTACTTCTTTTAGATTTCACATATAAGTGAGATCATGTAGTATTTATCCTTCTGTGTCTTTTCTAGCTTATTTTCCTTAGTATAATGTGATCCAGATTCATCCTTATTATTGCTAAAGACAAGATTTCCGTTCAAAAGGCTGACTATTTCATTGTATATAGTTATATACTGATTTTCTTGTGTATGTGTTTGGCATGTGTATGTGTCGGGCTTTTTCTTGGACAACTGAATGGAAGACAGTTGATTATAAGCTGCCCTGTCTTCTATGATGTCAGGGTCATGGGTGCAGAACTCTCCAAGATGGTTCAGAATAGGAATTCCTCCTGTGAGTTGACTAGCCAGGTCACCAAATCCCCACTCCCAGGTTGCCCCGTTGTAGCACGTGTTTGTAGACAACTGAGAACTTCACAGGTGCTCACTGCCTCAGAAAAATCTGTGGGATAGGGAAGTTCAGTATAAATGTATTTTGTGTGTGTATGTAAGCAAATCTGTATCAAAGGACTTGATGTTAAAGGAATCCTGCAATGGCTGCTGTAGTAATAACAGTGCTGATGTGCAGAAAAGAGCTTCTAAAACTCGAATGTGCATACATACCACCTGGGAGATTTCAAAGAATCGGATTCAGTGTATTTCAGGTGGAGCCTGAAATTCTGAATTTTAATGAACTCCCAGGCGGTGCTGCTGTTGCTGTCCGTGAGCCACACTTTGAGTAGCAATGGTGTAGAGCTTTGCATATTGACATTGAATTTTCCAATAGCTGTGCATTGTAGGCATTAACGCCTTCTACAGGTGAGGAAATGGGGGCTAAGAGAATGTATCTGTTACTGTCATGTAGCAGTAAGTTTTTTGATTGGATTCCTCTCATAAATATTATCGTCTTCTTTAAGCTCATGAATTACTATTTTTGTGTATTTGGTTTTCATATAGTAGCAACTCCTACCCTTCCTTTAGGACTTTTGTTTCTTCTTTGTGAATTCTTTTCAAAATGATAACATAATGAGCCTTGACACATGTTAGCACTAGGTTTGAAAAATCTTCTGGGCTTGGCATTTGTCCTGCCTCTCAGATATGACAGCCCCACTGTGTTTTGTATAACTGACCAACAGTTTCATGTTGACAAAACTACAGGACATGGCATGTTCCGCAAACATAAGGCCAGGAAGCTGATCTGCTAAAGCCAAGTTTGGAATCTCTCATCAATTTGTAGAAGAAATTCTTTTGGAGTATTTGAACCTGGGCTCCCAATAAGAGCATTTAAATGCTACTAATCATTGAGTGTCACCCCCAAAGTCTGACCACTCGTTATAGGGTTGGGCATAGCGTTAGCTGGTTAGGTGCACCAGGTGATTCCAATATATAATTTTATAAAATGTATTATGAAACATGTACTATATATTCAAATATATAATATTATGGAAATAATATATAATATATGAAATGGGGTCTGACAACTACTGTTTTAAAGGAACTGATACTTAAGCACTCACCTACCCAGGACAATGTCTGGGTAGAACCAAAATATTGGTATTTTTCAAAACTCTTAGGTGATTTTAATGCAGAACATGTTTGAAAATCACTACCCCAACTCATCTTCCTAGTGAATTTATTAACTTTGAGGTCTATGACTTTCTCTCAAGAAGATTAATGAGAATTATCAGAAGATTGGGGGCGTTGTTGATAACAGTTCTGAAAACTAAAGCAAGAAGGAAAGGGCATTGGTAAAATGAGGTCAGACTATGCATGTTTTAAATCAGCGGCATGGCGCCTAAATGAGAATATGGCAATTATTTGTCAAATAACTGTCATGTAATCCAATTTGTACTAATCTTAATGCATGTTTGTGTTATGTATCTTTCCCATTAGAAGTAATAAAATAAGAATAATTCTAAGGTGTAAAGGTAAAGGAATTTTGAGATCTTGTATTAGGTAAATTGTTAAAAGTTAATATCTGATGAATTCTATCTTCAACTTTTTCTCCTGTGGTGATTTTTTTTTCTGGATGTAAGATCATGCTGCTTTGTTATGTGAACTATTTTAGCTACATGGATCTTGGTTTCTTATCAGGTTGAATACCAGGTCTCTCAATATAAAAACAGCAATTATAAGAAGCTCATGATATATTTTTCCTGGATAAAAATAGATTATGACTAAAATTCATGGCTCAACTTTATCTAGTTTGTATTACAGAAAAACCTGGTGGCTATTTTCTATGGAGCCATAAAATATTTTCACATCTCCAAATGGAAAGCAGCCTCAGCTAGAGAAGCCCATCCACCACTTTCTTCTGGAGAGGGACTGAACTTTATGTTTATCTCTTCTCAATTTATTTTAGGAGAAACCCTGTTCCCGCCCATGTCGAAAGTCAAACCAAAATATTGGGATGAGGCTTTAGGTAGTCAGTTGCTTAGCTTATAATACTGTCGATAGTTTAAATCAGTATTTTGCATGATGTCAAATCTAACAGCATGTTTCTTGATGTTATGCAGCCTACCCTCAGGAGGTGAGCTAGTTGATTATTGATAGTGAGGCAATGAGCGTCTGTGCCTTTTCAATCTCTGGCCCGTTACCAAGATCCTCTATTTGGAAGAAAGCTTAACTTCAGGGTGCTCTCAAAGAATTGCTGCTGGGAGAGGGCAAAGGAGTTCTTCCAAATGATTTATTATTATTATTATTTATTATTATTATTAATTACCACTTAAATTCAGATCTCACAGTGACATTGCCTCATATCCAATGGGTGTTGACACACACACACACACACACACACACACACACACACACACACAAATTAAAGAACTATTAAAACATGTGATGGGCCTTTGTGGTAAACCATGAAATGCGAAGGTCCCTGATAAGTTTGTACCATATAGACAGATGCTTTTCTTCCATTCTTGCTAGCCTCTCCTCTTTGTCTCTTTTATTTTTTATTATTATTTTTATTTTAAATTTTTATTTTATTTTATTGGGGAATCAGGGAAGGGAAACAGACAAGTTGCTGTCCTTTTGTTCTTCAGTCTAGTTGTGGAGGACGTCGCTTCACTGGCTCATGTTGGCATTATCATTGCGCTCTTCCCAGGTGAGGCAGTCACTTGCTGGCCATTGGACAACCGCTCACGGCAGCTCATGGAAGCACATGCCAGCTGCCTGCCAGCTCCACTGCAGCCTGTGCCGTTGCCGGCGACTCATGGCAGCCCAGCTCCAGGTGGAGCTGTTGTTCACCATCTTAGCTGTAGAGGGCATGGCATCACTGGCCCTCTATGTGGAATCTGAACTGGGGCCCTGCTGCTCAGAGCTGGCGTTCCAAGCCAATTCCTAAGCAATGCGCCACTCAGCCCGCCCATCTCTGTCTCTTATAGAACTTCTCTCTTCCTGGCCTTGGTTAAACTATACTGAATTTCTTCCAGTTCTAGTGAAGACATAATAATATCCTTTCTGGCCCCTAAACTCTTTTGCACATGTTGTTCTCTTTGTCTAAACCAGTGGTTTTCAAGATCCCTTAGCACACTTAAAGTTTATTGAACACACTAAAAAGCTTTTGTTGACATGGGTTGTATTATTGTTTCTACCACATTAGAAGTTGAAGCTGAGAAAATTTTAAATTATTCATTTTCTAATATGACTTAAGCCCATTATGTTATTACCAATAACATTTTTATGAAAAGTAAACTATATCTTTCAAAACAAAAAACTAGTGTGAGGAGTGGCATTGTGTTATTTTTTCTCAAATTTCTTTAATATCTGCCTTAATTGAAGACAGGTAGATTCTTGTATGTGCTTGTGCATTCTATCTTTTGCAATATATTGTTTTTTGTTGAAACATGTGAGCAAAATGCATCCTCAGACAGATATGTGGGTGTAAAAGGAAAATGATCTTAGTAGCCTTTTCAGATAATTGTGAATATTCTTCTTTGCTGCTACATCAAAATTCAACAGCAATATCTTATAGCTTAATTGTACTGTGGTTGTAAGACAAGTTCATAATGTCTGACCAGAAGAAAATGCAAAAATAATGCCCAGACCACAAAAATAGCCAAATTAAACTTCTGCATTTCCTGGAGAATATTAGTGGCCAGCCTCTTTACTAATTATAGTTTTAGTCCTGATTTGTTCTTTCTGCCTCAGCGATAAAAATGGTTAAGATAACCAATTGTAGACTTACTCCTGCTTCCTGAAGAGAACAAAGAAAGCTCTGTTTCTGTGAATCTTTCCCCAAAATCACCTAACACAAGCCAAAATCCTATTATGAATTATTTCTAAAACCCCCTTATGGAGACCTCCCCATGGTTCTCCAAAATGTGTGTTGTCCCTTGTTGCAATAAGTCAATCAATAATGCCAACTTTGACTACAGGAATATCCCTGGTGGTCTTGGGCTGGAAAGAATAAAAAATGTTGTTATTTATTTTTATTTTTTTATGGCCTCCTGCTAGTGGGAATTTGTAGAGCATATTTCTGCAGGTGTGTAAAAACAATTTATTGATCCATTTTTAAGATTGCTATAAAGATGGCGACAACAGGACTACTTTCAGGGTTGGTGTTATTCCGATAATACAACTGCCTTAAGTCTTTTGCCTGCTTCTTAGAAGACTCTGATACCTAGTAATCAATGCCAAAAGCGTTGAATTCTAATATTTGCATCTGGGCTTTGTGAGTCTGTATCCTTGAGCCAGACTGTCTGGATTCAAATCTCAGTTCCACTACTTGCTAATCGGGTGATTGAGTGAAGTGTATTTATGCTCTCTGTGTTTCGGTTTCCTTATCTGTAAAATAGAGATAAGTATAGTACTCAGTTCATGAGGTTGTAATGGGAATTCAAAGGCTTAATGTTTGTATTCATTTTGAATAGTGTCATTGGGCACATTATGTATGTGTATTTGTTAAATAAATAGTTTCTCTTTTTAAAAAAAAAATTTATTGAGAAATTGGGGAAAGGGAATGGTGTTGGGGAATTGGGGAAGGGGAACAGCCAAGTTATTGTTCTTCAGTCTTAGTTGTGGAGGGTGCAGCTAGCTCAGCTCCAAGTCCAGACGCCATCTGCCACCAGTTAGCAGCTCAGGGCCGCTCCTCTCAAGGAGCTGTGTTCAATCTTAGTTGTGGGTGGGCGTAGCCCACCATTTCATGTGGGAATGGAACTGGCAACCTTGTTGCTAAGAGCATGTGCTCTCACCAGCTGAGTCATCCTGTCACCTGTTGGCAGCTCAGCAGCAGCTCAGCTCGGGTGCAGCTCACTGGCCCATGTGGGAATCGAACTGGGGACCCTGTTGCTCAGAGCTTGAGCTCTTAACCAACTGAACCACTCAGCTGGCCCAATAAATAGTTTCTTAACAACAGAACCCGAACTCTGCATATCCCATTAGAACTTGGCCTAACAGCATGGGTTTAATTAGAAGCAATGCAAGTATAAACTGATGAGACTTTGTCCACAATTCTGCTTTAAAATTGTCTGGTCATCACAATGAAATAGTGATGTGATTAGTAGAAAGGTACCTACTTATACAATTAAAGATTGTAAAGTTTCGTTGTGTGTTTTTTTTTATGCCAAATAAGGAAAGTTAAAAGTATGAATAAATAAAATAGGAGATCATAAAGCAGGCTCCCAGAGAGTCCTAAAAGCATGGCATTTAACCCATATGAAGATCTAAATTTTTGCACTACAATTAGCTAAACTCTTCTATGTTAATAGTCTCCTAAACTTTACCTGGATTGATGTGGAAAGCTATACTAATGTAATGTGAATATAGGATTTATGATAGAAATTTATTATCTAAATGTACTTGTTTTTTATTAGCATAATGTTAGACAATTACAGCACAAAATTAGGAACTACAATAAAAATTATAGGAATCCATAAAAGTGATTCTACATAAACTTTTGTGGTAAAACCCATCTTTACAGATAATGTTGATGGAATGTTTTAATAAATTTAAACCTTGTATCATAACAGATTCTTTATAGTTACTAGGATTTTAATTAATACTGAAATTATTGAAAGTCTAAATTTGAAATATAATTTTTTTAACCCTATATACAATTAACATATTTTATTCAATTTATAAATAGATGGAAACAATCACCTATTTACTTGTTTGATTTATGTTCAAATCATAAATTTAACACATTAAATTCCTTTGTATAAATAATCTCACCTACAATATTTTAAATATTTCTAAAACATATCCGATTTTCTCAATGATTCAGGCTTACATGTAAGTATTCAGACATACACATTTAACAAGCAGAATATTCCTAAATGTTTCAATGCTGCTAAATAATATTTTTCTAAACTAATAAATTTAATAAATCAGATTTAATATTAAAAATACTGTCTACAAATTGATCAATGTTTTTTTATAACTTTCAAAGTAAAATCACATCTTTAATATCAATTTTAAAAAATTAAGTAAAACTACATGTCTAATAAATCAATCGAGGGTCCACATAGGATACTGGATAATAGTATGAACTTTGGAATTTGACTATCTTAGCTTTACATCCTGGCTTTGTTATTCCCCACTTGTATAACCTTGAGTAAATTACTTAACTTTCTGAGTCTCATTTTCTTTAAAATGCACTGATAATAGGTTATGACTATTAAATGTGTTAATATTTCTGAAATACTCAAAAGAGTGCCTATTACATAAAAGTATACCACTTATTAAAATAAATACATAAAATTTTTCTAAAATATCAAATTATCTTTTGTTTAAAAATCTAAAATGACATTTGATTATTGCAAAACTTATTTCTAAACTTAACCTCAAATTATTAATAATATTAATTTTGTTTACTTATTTCTACCCTTGTTTACACAACCTCTTGTAATTTTCGAACTCACCTATCTACATAGGGGAGAAACATATGATCTGATATAAGTAGAGGTTGCTTGTTGAATATTGGTGACTATGATACAATCATGCATTTGAATCACTGGTCAAAGATTCGACGAGCAGGACCTAGGATCTGTTCTGAGTTTGTACCTTCCAAAATGACTTTTTCTAAAATGTAATATCAATAAGCTAGCATTGTTCTTGACAGTAGGCCTCTGCTCACTTTGTCAGTGGAGAACTGAACGCTTATAGTTACAGCTGAGATTTAATTTGTTAATCCAGTAAATTTAGCTGTAATCCAGTATTCAACTTCAATCTCTTTTTAAATTTTATCTCCAAGTTTTAACTGCCTGAATGTGAAAGACTGGATTTTTCATCTCCTACAGAGACCTTAATTTATTTACTATTTGGATTAAATCAATCTCTGTATTACCTGATACAGTTCGTATATTTCATTTTTTATTATCTTGTATTATGTAAAAGTTCTCTTATTTTATTGACAGTTTCTTCAATTCCTTTGCTCCCCTGTTTTTAAAATCTATTGCAAGCCAAAACACAAAGGCAACAAAGTACACTATTACAACTTCTGACCAAGATCTGACAATCTCAGATTAATGGAGCTCTTTTAGCAAAACTTTGCAATTCCCCTGCTGCCCCCCTTAAAAACTGGAATACCCTCTTCAACATGCGCGTTTCTGTCTTGCAACATTTTATCAAAATCTAAAAGAAGTAGCTGATATAATCCACCATCCCAACATTTCCTATCCAGCAGCCTTGAATTCCTGTCTTTAGTCATATGATTTGGGTCTCAAAAAAACACAGAGGGTAGCTTAATCAAACAACTTTTCTATTGAGAGTAGCAAGAATTGAAAATTTCCAGTCCTTAATATAAGAAATCACTGTTTTTCATTCAATCTCCACTCAATTATTTTCACATTTTAACATTTGGCATTTGTGATGCGTCACTTCCAAGGACCAATTTCTTTGTTAGTTTGGAGTCTTGGTTGCAAGCAACAGAGGGATTACTCTGGTTAACATAAGTTTAAAAGAGGAGTTATTGGAGAAACACAGTGATAGCCCATAGAATCAAAGGAAGAGGGGACCAATTTAGCCTTGGGGAAGTGGAGGAACAGCAGAATTTGATGGATCTTTTCTTTAGTTTTCTCACATTTTAATTGCATAGCTCGAAAAAAATTCCATTAATTACCAAAGTCCAACTCTACTTGAAAAACACCCTTTAGAATTCAAACAAACTTCGTAAAAACTCAGTGGTTCTACCTGATCTGAAAACCCCCTTCATTTCACAGATGAGAAAACTGATCCAGAGAGGTTAAATGATTCAACTATAGTAAATATAATAAAGTTCTTTTGGGACTTAAGTAAATAAATCTCTTTGAATGGTCCTAAAAGTAAATTAACTTCCTAAGCATTCCTAAGAGTAAATGTGATTAAAGTGACATTTTACTAGGATGTATTGTGTTAGTTCCTTTGTTGTATCACTGAATATGGCACCATGACTTTATATTTATGTCATTCTTTATACTTTTCTCAGCCCTTCTCTTGTACCTACAACAATACAAAGATTATGTATGTATCAGTTATGTAAAGTCAATCAGTAGCACTGAAAACACATTTGAGACAGATTGCCTGGATGTGACAACATAGAAAAATATGATCTTCCCAGAGGTATCCCAATTCTTTTTGTCTAATGGCTTGTTAAAATCAGATTACTCTGAAAAGATTAGCTCTTTAGAATTTCATTCATTTATTCCACCAAGATTTATTGACCACTTACTGCTTGTAAGGCACATAACAATTTGGGATGCATTAGTGAACAAAACATAGAAACAAAGATAAAATATCTGTGGCTTCATAGAATTTATATTTTAGTGGGAGAATAAATGATAAACATACAATATAAGTAAATCATATAGTATGTTAGCTGATAGTAAGCATTATAGAAAATAGAGCAGTATAAAGAGAATCAGAAATTGGGAAGAAGGGTTGAACAGACTGCTTAGAAAAGTCTCCATTGAGAAGAATGACATTTGAACGAAGCCTGAAATAAGGTGAGGGTCTCCTCATGTGGGTATTTGGGGGAAGTGCATTAGCCCTTTTGCTGCAATTGTTGGATATATCCAAATGAATATATCTGAAATTTTCATGCATAAAAATAATGTCATTTATATACTAAGCAGCTCAAATTGTTATTATTAAATGCATACAATAGTCAATATATCAACTTTTTGGTTTTTGTGGATTTCTGACACATTTTGAAAACAAACTTGAAATCATTTAATGCAGCAAAAGAGAATATATTTGGGGTTACTTTGGATTTTTAACTTTAAATTTATTGAGGTATAAATACATACAGTAAAATGCACCCATTGTAATTGTAGAGTTTGATGAGTTTTGACAAATATATATTCCATGTTAGCACCATCACGACCAAAATATAGAACATTTCCATCACCTTCATGAATTTCTTTATGCTCCATCCCACTGTTTACCACTTGTCCCAGATAACCACTGATTTTCTTTCTATATCCATAATTTAGATAGGTCTTCCTAGAGTTTTGTAAAAATACAGTTACTATTCAGTGTGCATTTCTTTGTTTGGCCTTCTTTTGTTCAGCATAATTTTTTTGTGATTCATTTTGGTTGTGTATCTCAGCAGTTCATTCTTTTTCATCACTATATAATATTTCATTGCATGAGTATCTCATAATTTGTACTTTTATTCACTTATTGATGGGCATTTAGGTTATTTACAGTTTTTACCTATCGCATATAAGACTGCTATAGGTGTTCAAGGCAAGACTGTGTGTGAACATGCATTTTCATTTCTCTTAGATATCTAGGAGAAGTTATCTTGCTGCATCATACATAAATGTATATTTATAAGAAACTTTCAAGCTATTTCCAAAGTGTTGGTGCCATTTTATATTCCTACCATGCATGAATGATATTTCCAATAGCTCCATATCCTTGGTAACCTTATGTAATGTAAATATTTTAAAACGTTAGCCATTCAAGTATGTGTATAGTGGTATCTCATTATGCTTTTTATTTGCATTTTCTTGATGACTGACAATGTTGGTCATTTGTGATCTTTTGTGAAAGGTTTGTTCAAATATTTTGCTTATTTTTCAAATCAATTGTCTGTCTTAATATTATTGAGTTGTAGGAATTTTATATATTCTGAATACACATCCTTTTGATATTTATATGTATTGTAACTATTTTCTCCCAGCCATGGGTTGATTTTTTATTTTCTTAACAGGTAATATACTATAGATGACTAAGGTTCCCAAATTTCAGGAGGGCATGAAATAATTTGCTAAATGCAGATATGAAATGGGTGAATTTTGCATGGCCATGATAATTTTGTCATGTCCAAGGGTATTTCTTATATTCAAGTAAATTATTTTCTTTACCGTACAGCACTTGATTATTTTTCTTCATGTAATTTTGCCTTGCCATTTCATGTATGCCATTCTTCTTTTCTTACCTAATGTTTCCCTTTCTTTAGATAAGTCCTCTTTCCTTTACTAGACTATATGTTTTGTGTTTTTCTTCTGTGTCTACCACTGCAGCTTTGGACTCACTAGATATTTGAGAATTTATTTATCCATTATTCCAAATAGATAAATTCTCCACAATCTGAGGTTTGTGTTTGGTGGTTTTGTAATTATTTTGGTATTTTTCCTCGTGTGTATTAGTCAGGGTCCTCCAGAGAAACAGAACCAACAAGATGTATGTATAAACACACACGTACAGAGAAAGGGATTGATTATAAGGATTCAGCTCACATTGTTATGCAGGCTGAGAAGTTCCCAGATCTGCAGTTGGCAAATTTGAGATCTAGGAGAGCCAATACTGTAGTTCCAGGCTGAGTGCAAAGGTCTAAGAACCAGGAGAGCTCATGGTATAGGCTGCAATCCCCAAACTGGCAGGTTCAACACCCAAGAAAAACTGAAAACGCTCTGGTTGTTCAACACCCCAAAACACCCAGAGTTCCAAGGCAGGAAAAGACAGATATCCCAGCTCCAAGGCAATCAAGCAGGAGAAGTTCCTTCTTACTCTAAGGAGGATCAGCCTCTGTTCTATTCAGGCCTTTACCCAATTGAGTGACACATCTGGAGGACATTTGCCTTATTCAGTGTATCAATTCAAATGTTAATCTTACCCCCCAGACACCCTACAGACACACCCAGAATAACGGGTCAAACCAAATATGTAGGCCCAGATGACACAGAAAACTAACCATTACACAGTGGTAGAAAGGAAATTAACTACAGTGAAAAAATTCTTAATTTACACTAGGGAATGGTAAACCTGAATAGGCAAGTTTCAATTAATGAGAAGGAGAGATGTAGCTATATAAACATATTTTGCACCTGCTTATATAGATAGATTTTTAATCACTATATACTTGATGTGACTAAGTACCCACTTATAAACAATTGTTCACTGATGCTGTTACTACTTATTATAAAATGTGTTTAAATGTGTTTAAAATATTGTTTAATATATTTTCTAAATAGCTTGAAATTTGCAGGTGCCAGTTTATAACCATCTGCAACCTGGGAAAGTTATATTCCTCATGCAGCCACAGGGTTCCTAACTTTCCCTAACTTTTATGGGACATAATAGAGCAGATATTTAGAGAAAGCAGGGAGACAGATATTTCCAATTTCAATGAGGTGCCATGCTGCGGTCCTACCAAAGTTATGGCTGGGGATCTATAAAAACACAACCTTCTTCTTGAGCAACTAGAGACCAGACATGAATCTGAGGTTGTGTCAGAGCACTCACTCCTTGCTTGGCTTTTCAAGCACTCAAAACAGTGCGCTAAAACCAGCTTAGTGGTGGGAAGGATGCCTAAGGAAAACATTCCTCTCTAAATCTGTCATACTCATCAGACAGTGGCCCATGTTAACAGGATGGGAAGCAGGATAGCCTAATGGGGTGGAATCATATGGAAGGAATAAGAGCTAATAAATTTGTAGGTGGCATTTGTAAATAACGTTGTCTACACTCGTGCTAATAGAAATAGTATGTCTTTTGGAATAGCTTCAGATGGCCAAACAAGGAATGGTTAGGTATAAATGAGGACTAGATGTCTAGGCAGTATGTGGTTTCATCCTATAGAATTTCTGGATTTTTGGCACCAGCTTTATTTCTGTGAGGAGGAGTCCACATAGTTCATCACATCACAGCTTTCTTTTAACTCGACAGAGCGTCTATTGTACCAGGCAGATAAAATCCGAGAGGGATTCATTTGGATTTAGGGTTTGGGTGGGAACTGGGTTAAATTGTGTTCCCAGCTCATGTTGTACATATCACATTCTTCAGCCAAATGAAAAACACCCATCCCTTCAAGGTTGACATACAACTGGGTTTTACTTTACATGGTGAGACTGGATTTTTGAAGAAGGAACATGTCCCTAGGGGCCAATTAATAGTTGAACTTTCACTCTTTTCAAGTTGTAGGAGAAATCTCTGTCAGCAGTGTAAGAATGTTCAGTGAGACCAGCAGCACTTTTATCAGAACGCAGGTCCTATTTAAGTTTTTTTGTAGGATGGGTACATGTTCCATAGGATTTTTCTCTTTGGAGATTATAAAATTGAATGGAATCCTTCCCTTAATAAAATACTTCTAACAGGAGGATTTCTATTTATTAAGCCAGGTGGATTCTGGTGATATTTACCCCTAACCCTCACTGGCGTCAGATGGTCACATTTGTTCAATTTACTTACAGCTTTAGCTTTAGTCTAAAAGTAATTTCTTGGGCCGGCGGAGTGGCGCGTTGGTTAAGAACTGGCTTGGGATGCCAGCAACCCTAGTTCAGATCCCACATATGAGGGCCAGTGACACTGCCTTCTACAGCTAAAATGGTGAACAACAACTCCACCTGGAGCTGGGCTGCTGTGAGTCCCCAGGGACAGCATAGCTGCAGCCCCTGCTGCCCTGGGCTGCCATAGGCTATAGTGGGTGGCCGGCAGCCAGCATGAGCAGCTGGCAGCCAGTGTGAGCTGCCAAGAGCCGCTGTGAGTGGCTGTCCAGGGGACGGTGACCGATCTGCCTCAACTGAGAAGAGAGCAATGATGATACCAACATGGGCCAGTGAAGCAACATCCTGCACAACTAGACTGAAGAACAAAAGGACAGCAACTTGTCTGTTCCCCTTCTCCAATTCCCCAATAAAAATCTTAAGAAAAAAAAAAAGAATACACTATTTAAAAAAATAAATAAATAAAAGTAATTTCTTCTGAGGAGATGTTTACATCATGTAGAATTGTCCCATTTAACATATCATTTTTCACATAATTCTAAATTTAAATATAATTTTTATATAAAAATATATAATCACTTTATTATATTTATAAATTGTTTTGTTGACAAGTAAATTTGACACTTAGGGTGATCTCTTTTTGGGATGAGTTTCATATCACTAAGATATCCACATCACTAAGGTAGAAATTAATGCGGTTTTTGTGGCCTCCTTCAACATAATGTTCAAAACAATGCTGTGTTCAGCTTTCAGTTGATAATATCTTATAATAATATAACATTTTTACCCCCATGTCAACATTCATTATGCTGCCATTTCCATCTTCATACATTCGTCCTGTCATGAAAGGCAGGCATAGAAAATATAGGAATCTTTTTTTTTTTTTTTCATTCAAAGTGTGCATCTAGGACTGACTTCTGGTGGTACTTCAGGAATTTTCACGACATGTTTTCTTTCTGGGAATTATGAAGTTAGTTTTGGGATATGGACAAGTTACCAAGAATTCTGAGAATCTGAATTCTAAAAGTAGCTGTATCAGGTCAGAGGTTAGGTGGTTTGGCCAGTGAAAGGGCAATGTTGGGGCATGTGCTCATCCATCATGCTGTCATAGAGCTGCTTCCTGGAGCTTTGCAGTATGGAAATGGCTTCTTTTCAACCACCTCACCCCATTCTGGCTCCTCGGTAAATGTCTGCTGTAGGGGCCTTTCGCTCCTGTTTGGGCTAAGGAGTTACTAAAGATTGGTAAGACTGCTTGCTACTCATCTCTTCTTGGCTGCTGGCAAGACTAGCTATGTTTGTTTTGAAGATGATTTCAATTCTATTTTTTTGTATGTGGGGCAGATGAAGGTGTCTCATCAAAAGCTGGCTTGACCTCAGCCATTCTTGAGTTCTGTTATGGTAATCTCATCATTCAAACTGGGACACTTTTGAGAGTGAAAGAGGTGTTATTAATAATTATGCTGGGGGATCGGTATAAAATAAGACTGTTTTAGGCAATGAAAGTTTAGGATGAAAGGTCATCCTAGTAGAAATGGTATAGAGGTGGTTTCATCCATTGCATCTATAACAAGTGATTGATAAGGGGAGAAATGTGCTCTGTCATAGGTGAACTAGGTGATGGATCAATGCCATGCACATGCAAGGACCTTAGAAATCATAGGCCACCAGGATCAACACAAAAGGGAAACACTAGATTATGGCTTATAATGCACCCAAGCTTGTATTAAATAAACTAGGATTTGTTAACCTTTGTGTCAGATATATTTTTGCAATATAGTGAAAGCTAACAAAATTGCTTTCTGGGAGATTACACATACATGTGAAATTTTGCCTGTGTGAGTATTTTCACAGAAGTCTCAGTTTATATGAAGCCACCCAGGAAACTATGATTTATCAGTGCTTTCAGGCATAAACTACATAGTAGACGTGTATAATTTTTATCAAAGGTGTTACAATAACTTTAGGAGTATGTAACTTGTAGAATCTATTGAAGTAGTATCAAAAACCATTGTGCATCAGGTAACAAACAAAATGTGTGTGAATATAATTTATGAGTGGTTACCTCAAGTTCACTTTTGTGAAAGTGCATCGCTGATTAACATTTGTACCAATTGGGGACCATTAAAGGAATTCATAGAATCAGAATTTAGCAAACCTGATCCCAAGAAGATTACTCCATCAGAGGTGTTAGTTTATGACAGCAATGACAACTTGGTAATATTCTACAGTGACAGTTGATGTAGTATTTTATAAGGAATATAGACCAATTTAAAAAAAAACACACAAAAAAACAGCTGTCATTTACTGAATACTTTCTGGAGGCCAAGTATGCATCCAAGGACTTTCCATGCATATCTCAATTGTTGTACATTTAACCCTTGAAGGAGTATTTTATTTTAAAATTTCCCTCCATTTGACAGATGAGGAAATTAAAACTTGGAGAGGCAAAGGAATTCCCCACACAGTATGATTGCCTCCAAGTTTGTCTGATTATAAAACTTAGGCTCTCACCCTTTCCAAACTGTAGGCCATGATTCATAAATATCATGCTTTCCTCTGCTAATGTTATAGGATTATACTGTGTGTACAAGAAGGAGAAAACACGAGGGTAAGGAAAAAATGTTTTCTGTCATAGGATATAATTTGCCTCACAGGTCATTTTAGAATTGCCTTGGGAGAAAAGAGATAAGGATTAAAAAAAAATTGTCTTAGGGTAGTTGTGATAAAGAGAAAAAATGAAATCTGAGAGAAGATAGGTAAGAAAATGGTCCTGTGGCTGGGCCTCAGGAGATGTGGACCCCGGTTAGCTTTCTCATGCTTTTTCTCATTCTTACTTCTTCCCTTTTATAGTGCCATGTTCAATGGCTTTCCTCACCACCCAGACTTTCTATCTCTTTCCTTGTGTATTTAAAGAAATTATAAATTGTTTTGGGCATCCCCAAATCCTCTAACCATCTCCTTAAGAAAAATGGAATCACCCTAAATGCAAGGAATCAACAGGAAAATGGATAAACTATAGCATATGTATAGAATGGAAATCTATGCAGCATTAAAGAGAAATGAGTTAGAATTACAGTTATTAATGTGAGTTGCTCTTACAAACAATTGAGCAAATAAAGCAAGAAGAATATATGGTACAATATAATTCAATATTGTGTATCATCAGGGACTCATCATATGTAGTGAAAGGATAAAGACATGCATGGAAATGCAAAATACCTAATCCAAGTTAGTGGTTATCTTTGGAGCAAAGATTGAGAGAAGTGACCATGAAAATGTTACAGGGGAATTCAATTCCACTATCTTCAGCTAAAGTTGTTGAGGGAAAAGTCTCAAAGAGAGGACTCATCTGAGAACTCTCAGTTGCCAATCCTGCCAGCAGCTGGGGGAATGGATATTTCTGTCTTCCATGAGATTCTGGGTGGGCACTCCAGCATCCATTAAATCATTGGCTCCAAACTTGTCTGCACATTAGAATTACCTAGGGAGATTTGCAAATTTCCAGAGCCAAGTCTGTGCACCAGACCAAATAAATCATACTTTTTGGGAGTGGGGCATAGGTGTCAGTACTTTAGTTTTTTTTTTTTAATTTAATAATAATTTTGAATTACAGTTGACATACAATATTATATTAGTTTCAGGTTTTTAACATACTGATCAAATATTTATAAAACTTACAAAGTGATCATTCTGATAAATCTAGTACCCATCTGACAGCATGCATAGTTATTACAATATTATTGACTTTGTTCCCTATGCTATACTTTACATCCCCATGACTATTTTGCAACTACCAATTTTTATTTCTTAATCCCTTCTCCCTTCATAACCAACCCTCAAGCTCCTCCCATCTGGCAACCATCAATATGTCCTCTGTATCTATGAGTTTGTTTCTGATTTATTTGTTTATTTTGTTACTTAGATTACACATGTAAGTGAAATCATATTGTATTTGCCTTTTTCTGCCCCACCTACTTCACTTAGCATAATGCCCTCCAGGTCCATCATGTTTTTGCAAATAGTAAGATTTCATTCTTTTTTATGACTGAGTAAATTCCATTGTATATATGCACCACTTCTTTATCCAAGTATCTACTGATGGGCACTTAGGTTGCTTTGATATCTTGGCTATTGTAAATAATACTGCAATGAACATATGGATGCATATATGTATCTTTTCAAATTAAGTGTTTTGGTTTTCTTCAGATAAATACCCAGAAGTGGCATTGCTGGTTCCTTCTTTGTTTCTTGTTAAAGTCTTTGTTTTAAAGTCTATTTTGTATTGGAAAAGTATTGCTACCCCAGCTTTTTTTTTTTTTTAATTTCCATTTTTATGAAATATGTCTTACCATCTCTTTACTTTTAGCTTGTGTGTGTCTTTTGATCTGCAGTGAGTCTCTTGTAGGAAGCATATGTAAGGGTCTTGTTTCCTTATCCATTTAGCCTCCCTATCTTTTGATTGGAGCATTTGATCTATTTACATTGAAAGTAATTGTTGATAGATATGTAGTTATTGCCAGTTTCTTATTCACATTTTTTATTATGTCATCTTAAAGAAGTCCCTCTAAGATTCCTTGTAATATTGGTTTGGTGGTGATGAACTCTTTCAGCTTTTTCTTGTCTGGGAAGATCTTTATTTGTCCTTTGATTCTAAATGACAGCTTTGCTGGGTAGAGTAATCATGGTTATACGTCCTTGCTTTTCACTTTGAATGTTTTGTGCCAATCCCACCTGGACTTTAAAGTTTCTGTTGAGAAATCAGCTAGCAGTCTTGTGGGAGCTCACTTGTAGATAACTTTTAAGATTCTCTTTTTATCTTGAAACTTGGCCATTTTAATTATGATGTGTCTTGGTGTGCGCCTGTTTGGATTCTTCTTGTTTGGGATTCTCTGTATTTCCTGGGATTGTATATTTATTAACTTCACCAGGTTAAGGAAGTTTTCAGTCATTATTTCTTCAAATAAGTTTTCAATTCCTTACTCTCTCTCTTCTCCTGGCACCCCGTGGTATACTTGATATTGTCCCAAAGACCTCTTAAAATGTCATTGTTTTTGGGTTCTTGTTTTCTTTTTGCTTTCTTGATTGGGTGTTTTCTGCTACTTTATCTTCCAAATCGTTGATTCAAACATCTGCTTCATCTAATTTACTATTGCTTCCCTCTAATGTAGTCTTTATTTCAGTTTTTGTATTTTTAATTTCTGACTGATTCTTTTTTGTTTTCTATCTCCGTTTTTATGTTCCTAATCTTTTTGTTGAAGTTCTCACTGAGATCATTGAGCATCAATGTTTTGAACTCTGTATCTGGTAGATTGCTTGTCTGCATTTTGTTTAGTTCTTTTTTCTGTAGGTTTGTTCTGTTGTTTCATTTGGGACACATTTCTTTGTCTCCCCATTTTGGCTTTCTCCCTGTGTTTGTTTCTATATATTAGATAGGGCTGTTATGTCTCCTGGTCTTAGTAGAATGGCCTTATGTAGTAGATGTCCTATGGGGCCCAGTGGCACAGTCTCCCTGGTCACCTGAGCTGGGTGCTGTGGGTGTGTCCTTTGTGTGGGTTGTGTGTGCCCTCCTGTTGTAGCTGAGCCTTGATTGTTGTTTACACATCAGTAGGAGGGATTGACCTTCAGGCTGATTGATTGTGAGGGCTAGTGGTGACTACAGTGGAGGAGGAGCTGTTGTACAGGGGCTGACCCTACAGAGCAGGTCAGTTTTAGTAGGCCCCTGGTGCCTGCCTAGTCTGCTTTGAGTGTGTCATATGTGGAAGTGGCCTGGTGGGGCTTTGGCATGGCCGGAGGCTGGCCACTGGGTATGCTGGCCTTAGGGACTCCTGGGAGGGGCCCAGTTGCAAGCCAAGTTCAGCCACAGCCTGCACCCTGCCCAGGGCTACCTGGCAACATCCACAAAATGATCTGTAGATGTCTTTCACTCAGGCTGGGCTTGGAGATGCTTGGGAGAAGCTAAAGTTTCAACTGAGGCCAGCTGCCACTAGTGTCAGGCTTAGGGCTGCTTAGCAAGAGGTGTGAGGAATGCTGAGGCCAGATGCTGTTTGTTTGGGGTTTGTGAACCTTTGAACAATTTGAGGAAATTCTGTAGCATGAGCCAAGACAGGCCATTTATATGAAAAAGCCACTGGAAAAAGCTTGGGTATGTCTGCAAGTTGGGTGGGGCAGGGTCTCTGAATTACCACTGTGGGGCAAATGGTCTTATCCAGGTGATGGAGATTCAGATATGGTGCCCACCTGCTTGAGCAGGCTGGGGACGCTAGGCTCAACAAAGGAATAATGGATTCTGCCAGCATTTCTGTTTGGGCAAAAGCTGCCCCTCCTGCCCTTGTCGTTAAGCCAGACAACTCATTTCCCCCCTGTTTATCCCCTTGGTGCCTTTCAAGCTGCTTCCCCAGTTCTAGAGCTCAGAGTGAGTGTGTCTGTCTGTGTGCAGGCTCTTTAGGAGAAACACCTGAGACTAGCAGTCTGCCATCTCACTCAGCCACAATCTCTGCTGTGGGGACTTCTCTTCCTGGCACTGTAGCTTCAGGCAGGTGAGTCTGTTGTAGGGCTGCGACACATCACTCCTTAGGAGGCCCTCCACAGCCAAGACATCCCTCCCAATTTTTAACTGCCACATATGGGTATGGGAATCAGCCTGTTCTGAGTCTCTACTACTTCTACCAGTCTGGATTCTTCTGTATGTGCTTAGTTATAGGACTTCTGTTCAGCTAGACTTCAGGTGGTTCTCGATTGTTTTCCTGTAATTTAGTAATTTTGATGTGGTCCTGAAAGCACAGCGTTTACCTACTCTGCCATCTTGATCAGAACTCAGCTGTCAGTACTTTTTAGAACTCCCCAAGTAATTCTATTGTGCAGCCATAGACATGTAGAAGAAACACTGCATTTTCAGTACATTTCTTCACTGATCTAGGTACTTTAAAATGTCTTATGGTAAGGTTTTATACTTTTCTCCATGAAGCCCTTTTATTAAATGTATTTTTATCAATTGTTTTCTTTTGATTATTTAAAGTGCTGTTTTGAAAATTTCATTTTCTGTTTGTTGGTAGAATGTAGATATAAGACTCAATAAAAAAAGTCTATCTTCTATCCTTCAATCTTGACATATTTCTTGTTAAATTTTACATGTTGCCTATGTTTTATTTTGTAGTATCTATGCAAATAATCATGTAGCATGTGAGTAAATATTGTTTAGTTTCTTTCTTTTCAATATTTATTTCTTTCAACCTCATTTTTTCTGTCTTATTGTTATCAATTGGGCCTCCAGGGCAATATGGATTAAAAATGATAATAATAGGAACTATCCATTCTTGAGTTTCAAGAGAATGCCTTTAAAAGTTCGCTATTAAATGTGATGTTTGCTGTAGGTTTCTGTATATCCTCTTTATTGGGAATGATGTCTTGCCTCCTCTTGACTTTATAAAAGTTTTTATTATTAATTGATATAGAATACTACTAAATTATTTCCCTGGCTCTGTGATTATCTGAATATTCTTTAATCTATTAATGCGGTGAATAACTTGTTAATTTTTTTCTTGCATTCATGGAACAAATTCAATATATATTTCCTCTTTTTGTTTCAATTATGGTCAGAAATGACTTTATCCTAAAATTTCCTTTTCTTACAATTATATTGATTTTATAGTTATAATATACTCAGAAACATAAGTTATAGCATGCTTCTTCTTTTCCTTCTTTCTTTGGTAGAGTTTGTGAAGTTTGTAATGAACTTTTCCTTTATCATTCAGTAGAATTCATCTGCAATGCAGTCTGATATGCTTTGGATTACCTAGGTAGGTTTTGAACTGCTAATCTGATTTCTTTAATAGGTTAATGACTGCTTATGTTTTCTATTTCTTCTTGAGGGAGTTACACTAAATTTATATTTGTAGGAAGTCATCCATTTTATTTATAAACATTTAGTACATATATTTATTAAATATATTGGCATAATATTAATAAGATATTATTTTTATATAATAACCATTTGCTGAACTATGGCTCCATAGTTGATCCTCATATAATTTCTTTGTCCCTTCTCTGTTTCCTTCTTTGTCTTTTCTGGGTAAATATACAAATTAGTTTCTTCTCTTATTAAGGGCCATAAGTGTATTCATATTCAAATACTCAATCCACAGAAAACATTTAAATTTGACTGGTGCTCTTAAGATAAACCCAAAGTGATTCTAATAACAGACACATTCAGCATACTTTGGGAGAGGTGAAAGTTAAACTGAAGACTTATTAGAAGCTACCCATTCTGCTTATGAATAGGACAGCTTTGCTCTCTGGCCAAATTTCCTTCTTTTTTTTTTTTTTTTTTTTTTGTTATTCAATTAAAAATTTAGGTGCATATGCAAAATAAAGGAATAATTAAAAGTGCACAGCCAAGAGATAAACTAATTGATTAATTAATTCATTGATTCAACAAGTATTTATTAGGTACATACAATGTGCCAGCATAATGTTAGGCTTACCACATTACTCAGCACTGCCCTTCTCCTGGCTTAGAATGCACAATGCCCTTGTAATTTGAAATGTGCTATTTCTAGAAATCCTAAGAAAAACAGTAGAGTGTTCACAGGGCCAAAATCAGCAGTGGGATGAAAACACTGCATCAAGCAGTTGATAGAAACTAAAACATTGGGCTCTCTTTGCCTCCCTTCAACCTAAGTCCTTGTGACAGGAGTATATTTAGGTATGTTTCTCTCCTGGTGCTATTGTTTATGTCAGATTGATGTCACCCAATGAGGGGATCATTTGCTTCATACCATTTAAATTGCTGGTGGAATCTGAGCATACATATTTTTTTTTAGCTGAGTTATTTTTTATTTCATCACTGTCACTTCTAATATAATCCAAGAGAGATTTGGTTTATGTAGTTATATCTACTCACGTAAAGCAAGACATTTTGGTTTTGAGAATACATAGTCTACAATGGCATTGCCCAAATCTGGGAGTCAATCAACTAGTTAAATGATGAGTAGTTATAATTTTCAATTTTAACCTTTTGCAAATTACTTTTCTAGGGAATAATATTTTGATCCCTGTTGTTCTTTGGTGGAGTAAGATATTAATTCTCATTCTTCATTATTGATATAAATATAATTGTCTAAATCTGCTTTGAAGACAGTTCCTATATCAGTGCCTATTTAAATTTGCCTTTAATACGTTTTTATGGGCCTTCAGAAGAGGACTTCAGGCATTTTAAAATTAAGTGGTTTTCAATCTAATGTCCATCCCAACACAGGTGAGTAACTCAAATGCTTTCATCAGTAAATAAGATACCTCATCAGTGATACGAAGTTTATAAAAATCTCTAAAGAAGTTTTATTCACAAAAGAGACTATCATAAATATTTGCTGAGTGCTGTATGTTAAACAGAGCCTTAGCCACTGAAGATAACAGCATTGAGCAGGATACTTATTGCCTTCTTGGGACTACGTTATATTGGTGGACTTCTATCAGGCAATTCTGGAGCAAATCGATGAGTTATGATAGGTTTAGTGCAGGTGCTTATGGAGCATGGAGGAGACTTGGAGATTAGAGATAGCTTCCTGGAATAAACTATCTCTGTGCAGAGACCTGCGTAACAAACTTAACTAAGTGAAAAGCTGTCAAGTTTGTAGGCTGGAGTTGGAAGTTCTTAATAGCAGCAAAACAAACAAAAATCCCATATGGAATGGGCTGGGATTATATGGAGTAGGGCAAGTTTAATGAATTCAGTATTCACAAGTTGAATTGTAATGTGTCCTAGATGAATTGAAACAGTTTTAGGACATGGATCTTTCCCTTTTGGTTTCATATCATTTCCTTCATATCATTTCCTTAAAGCATACTCTAATGCTTTAAGTGCATGCATAGAATTTGAACACCACCCTTTACAGCTCTTTACTACTTAGGACCAAAGATTAAATGCATAAAAATGGCAAAAAGGGGTGTTTGAAGAACAGCGATGATTAATACCTACCTGTCTAGTGAAAAGGGCACCAAATTTAGTATAAGGAAACTCCATTTTAGACTTTTTTGGCTCCAAGTTATAAAAACTATGTACACTAGCTTCAGCCCAAACAAAATTTATTATAAAGATACTGGTTTACCCCCTGGAGCCAAAGGACAGGAATGTGAAGAACCTGGATCTCATGAATAAATGGGATTAAAAACTCTCTTACTCTAGTTCTTTTTCACTTCTGCTTTTGTATTTACTTCATTTTTTTTCTGGCTCAAAAATAACAGTCCCCATTCTATAGAAGCCATAGATGCCAACAGCTCCAGGGTAAAACATATAAAAGGTCTGTCATCAGAGATATATTTTCTTGGTTTAAGTCCAAAGAATCTTGGGAAGGGACTCTGGATGAAACGGAGTCATGTGTCCACCCTTGGACCAATCAGCTGTGGCCACTGTAAATGCGGGCTGCTGTTATTGGCTCCACTTGAGTCTTGTTCCCACCCTTGGCCAATCCACTGTAGCCAGAAGTATGGATTTATGTAAGACTTGGAATTTCTCAGAAGAACTCTATAAATGAAGAGGGTAGGACATTTTCCAGGATAAAGAAAAATTCTAGGCAACAAAAATACATCTACTACACTAAACTTTATTATGAAAAGGTCACTTAATTTCTCTGAGTCTCAATTGTCTGTACTCTAAAAGTGTACGAATTAGATATTGCTATGAATTTATATCAAATAATGTATTAATAAAGTGTTTTAAATGACAAAGGTCTATATAACTATAAAATGTTGCTTTGATTATTACAATGACTCGCCTAAAATGGGTACTAGGTCTAGCTCTCAAGATCTTTAATTTGTGAAAGTAGAATGTTTTTCCTCTATTTCCTTATATTATGGATCATAAAAACAAAAAAGAGTATCTTCCATTTATTGATGCTATATTATGAGATTGAACAATTAAGTTCATGAACTCATCCTAGAAAAAGTGCTACATACCTCATTGATGAATATCACTAGGGTCACCTTTGAAGTACTCCTCGTAGGAAGCTATGTGCTGATGCCAGTGCCTAATCTACCCTTTGAAGCGATTTTGGAACACTTTTCCTGGAATGGCCCTCAGAGCTGTCTTCATATTGCCCTTGATGTCCTAAACGTCATCAAAATGTCTTTCTTTCGGTATTTCCTTTATCTTCGGGTAAACAAAGAAGTCATTGGGGCCAGATCAGGTGAGTGGTAGGGTGTCCCAATACAGGTACCATAATACCTTGGTTTGTGAGCATAATTTGTTCCAGAAACAAACTACTCATTTTGCAAGACATTTGTCTTTTACCACATTAAAATGTATTAGAAATGCTTGCTCGTCTTGCAGAACACTCACAAACCAAGTTACTTTCAATCCAAGGTTTTACTGTATTTGTTTACTGGCCAAAAACTTCCCTCACAGACAGTGCCTTGTGAGCTGGTGCATTGTTGTAATACAAGAGCCATGAATTGTTGGTGAAAAGTTCAGGTTGTCTAACTTTTTCACGCAGCCGTTTTAGCACTCCAAATAGTAAACTTGGTTAACTGTTTGTCCAGTTGGTACAAACTCATAATAAATAACCCCTCTGATATCAAAAAAAGGTTAGCAACAGCATTGCAATAAGTTTGCAAACTTAATTGTCAGACGTCGTATGTTCCCAGTATTATGGTAGGAGCTTTGCACATATTCTTTATTCTTCACCACTGTCATATGAAGTAGATACCCATACCAATTGTACTCTAAGTTGAAAGGGGTAAGTAGATTAAGTCCCTATAATGAATAAAAATCAGAGAGATTTATATCCAGTCTAAGTGATTACAAAGATAAGGGATGGAGAGTGGGGATTTTAAGGAGTCATTTAAACTTATTATATAAGGGCCAGCCGAGTGGCGCATTGGTTAAGAGCTGGTTTTGGTATGCCAGCGGCCCCGGTTCGGATCCCACATATGAGGGCCAGTGACACTGCCCTCAACAGCTAACAACAGCTCCACCTGGAGCTGGGCTGTGTGAGCCCCAGCGACGGTGTAGGCTGCAGCCCCTGATGCAGTGGGCTGCCATAGGCTACAGTGAGTGTCCAGCAGCCAGCGTGAGCTGCCAATAGCCACGGATGAGCGACCATCCAGAGGCCGGCGACCGATCTGCCTCACCCAGGAGAGCGCAATGACAATACCAACATGGGCCATTGAAGCAACGTCCTCCGCAGCTAGACTGAAGAACAAAAAAGACAGCAACTTGTCTGTTCCCCTTCCCCAATTCCCCAACGCTGTTCCCCTCCCCCAATTCCCCAATAAAATCTTTAAAAAAAAGTCCTTTAAAAAAAAATTTAAAAATTATTATGTAAATGTATTATAATTATTTTTATTGTTCATCTTTATAATTCAAATGTTATAATTGTGTTATTGAACTGGTATTTGTAATTTAAAAATTTTTTGTTATTCCTTTTCTATTTGGTGATCTGGTGATTGTACTTAGGATCCTATCTTTTTTGAAGATGTAGAACTTCATACTGTGGATTTTCCAAGAGCTGTTCTACCATTTATTTTAAGAAATTAAAATTTTAATTTTGAGTGGAAAGTTTAACATTCGTAAACAACTCTATGAAGAGAGAGATAAATTTGTACAGAAAAAGTTTGATAGCCTCCAGGATGGTTTCCAGAAAGTTCTGAACAACAGGTTAACATTTTTGGTCTCAATAGTGAAAGTACAAGTAATGTGGAATTATAAGAATTTCTGGATTCTGACCCAGCTGAACAGAACATACATCATACATTTTTTTTTAAATTTGTATCAAAAAGGAGTTTCCCGTCGGAGCATGTATAATGAGTTTAGTGGAATTGTGTTCTAAACATGAATATTAGAGTCTTCTAATTATCTTTGCAAGGCAAAGCTTTTCAGATAGCCAATACATTAAAAAAGTCTTCTACTTTTATGTTTGTTAATACTCTGGGTACCAAAAAATGTCTACAAGTAGACGCTTTGGTCAGCATTGCTCAAGCAGTAGTTCGCCCTAGTCAGAAGTGAATGGATGCTGATTGTAACCACTTTTAGCACCTCTTGTAATTGCAAAAGGCGAATGTGATTTATATTCATCTTTTGTATCAGTATATATTGAGTATTACAATAGTAATAGTTTTCCTTTCTTAAAATGTGTATACGTTTTTTTTGGCACCCTCTGTATATTGAATTGTTATACATCCCAAGTTCCATCCAAATAGATGTGTGATACTTCCTATCACTGGGATATTTTATGATGTTTCAGGTGTTTCTTAAAACACATGGGAGAGAGTCCACTGATCATCAAGTAACATATGGCAGTCCTCTTCAATGTCTTAGTGTTTTTCACTGTTCACCTCTCAACTTCCAGATAGTTTCTATGCAATGCCGTTCCTTTTTTTTTTTTTTTTAAAGATTTTATTGGGGAAATGGGGGAGGGAAACAGCGCTGGGGAATCAGGGAAAGAATAGACAAGTTGCTGTCTTTTTGTTCTTCAGTCTAGCTACAGAGGATGTTGCTTCACTGGCCCATGTTGGTATCATCATTATGCTCTTCCCGGATGAGGCAGATCAGTCTCTGCCTCTGGATGGTCGCTCACCGCGGCTGTTGGCAGCTCGCGCTGGCTGCCAGCCGCTCACTCTGGCTGCCGGTCACTCACTGTAGCCTATGGCAGCCCACTGCACCGGGGGCTGCAGCCTACACCATCACCGGGGCTCGCACAGCCCAGCTCCAGGTGGAGCTGTTGTTCACCATCTTAGCTGTAGAAGGCGTGTCACTGGCCCTCATATGTGGGATCTGAACTGGGGTTGCTGGCGTCCCAAGCCAGCTCTTAACCAATGTGCCACTTGGCTGGCCCATGCCTTTCTTTTTTGGTGTAACTTTAGGTCTTTGTTAGTCTCATGCATTTACTTAATGGTTCTATTTCAAAGAGTATATTTCTTTTCGAGTTTAAACTCCTTTAGAAGTTAATCCAAACTCGTGGCTTCACATAGAAGGTTAGGAATAGTATTACATATATATCTGGGAGAACAATGCCATCCACAATACATTGTCACATCATTTACTCAGAAAGTATTTAGATTTCTTCAGACATGACTTCTTGAGAGTGTGCTAACCTTTTCATGTACCAAAGAAGTCTCACGTATATATATATATAGCTTTCTTATTTGAAAATATTTTCAAAGGTGATATCTTGTAAAGTTTGAAGAACTTGTTATATTATTTCCACTTTGCAGATGGTAGAATTGAAGTTTTGAGGAATTAAATGGCTTATTATTATACAATGTCACATGGCAGATTGGAAAGTAACACTCAGTTCTTCTGACTCCGTGTCCAGGGTACCTCTGTGACCCCTTTCCATACCACTTTCATCTCTATTATATCATTTGGTTCTTAAAATGATATGGCATTCAGACAAGAACAGATTTGGTCCTCCACTAGTTTACTGATGAAAATATTGAGCCTTAGAAGTATTTTTGCCCAAAGCTACACCATGAGATTTCCTTTGCTTCCAAGTTCATTTCCATTATAATTTGCTGGCTTTCCAACTTTAATAAGTCCTACATGGCTTATTTAAAAATTCTACAATCTCTTGATTTTGAAACAAAAAATCCCTTCATATTTTTCTGGACTTCTTATATTTATACTTAAAAATATGTATTTTATTAAACTAATAAAACAGTACATTATGTAGAATTCCAGCCTGAACTCTATGGAATTTAGCCGGCTGCTTTTGAAGTACTAACAACTGCAGCAAATAGCCTTTTTTAAAAAAAATAAAATTATAGTTGACATACAATATTATATTAGCTTCAGGTATACCACATAGCAATTCAGTATTTATATACCTTCCAAAGTGATCATCTCAGCAAGTAGCCATCTATCACTTTACATAGTAATTACAATACTAATGACTGTATTCCCCATGCTGTACATCACATTCCCAAGACTTATTTTATAATTAGACGTTTGTACTTCTTAATCCCCTCCCCCCTTTTGTGCCCATCCCCCTACCATCCTCTCCTCTGACAACCATCAGTTTGTTCTCTGTATCTATGAGTTTCTTTCTGGGCTGGCCAAGTGGCGTGGTGGCTAAGAGCTGGCTTGGGATGCCAGTGGCCCTTGTTCGGATCCCACATCTGAGGGTCACTGCCCTAAAAAAAAAAAAAAAAAAAAAAATCTATGAGTTTCTTTCTGTTTCCTTTTGTTTATTTCTTTTATTTTTTAGATTCTGCATATAACTGAAGTCATATGGTATTTGTCTTTCTCTGTGTGACTTATTTCACTTAGCATAATACTCTCTAGGTCCATCCATAATGTCACAAATGGAAAGATTTCATTCTTTTTTATGTCTGAGTAATGCTCCATTGTGTATACATACCATATCTTCTTTATCTGTTCATCTAAGAATGAACACCTAGGTTGCTTCCATATCTTGGCTGCTGTAAACAATGCTGCACTGTATAAGGGTTGTATATATTGTTTTCAAATTAGTGTTTTCATTTTCTTCAGATAAATTCCCAGAAATGGAATTACTGGGGTTGTATGCTAGTTCTATTTTTAATTTTTCTGGGAAGCTCCATACTGTTTTCCATAGTGGGTGCACTAGTTTACAATCTCACCAACAGTGCACAAGGGTTCCCTTTTCTCCACCTGCTCACCAACACTTGTTACTTGTTGTCTATTTGATAATAGCCATTCTGACAGGTGTGAGGTGATAGTTCACTGTGGTTTTGATTTGCATTTCCCTGGTATACATCTATTCTGTTGCCAATTAAATGAACATTTCTTAAGTGATCCGTGTGAAACAAAATTTTTAAAAATATGGAAATTGTTTTCATCCCTCTAAGCGAACATATACAAGTTTATTCTTTTCCTTGAAAACTAAATGACATCCATTTAATACCACTGATATTTATTGGTATCCTTCAGAACATCAGCTAATTTGTTTGATGTCCATTAGGAAGCAGTTCAATATTTATTGCCAAGAAAATATAGGTATATTCCAATTTCACTAAGAGCAAATCAATAGAAAATGGAATCAAACTGTTCTAGTCCTAACGTTATTGCCAAAGGTTGTGTGACTTTGACAAAGTTGCTTCTCAAGTTGCTTCTCTATCCACTGAAGTCCTATATTAGTTTTCTATTGTTGTCATTACAAATTACAAACACAGGTTTAAACACACATTGTCTTTTATTTCTCTAGGTCATAAGTCTGACCCAGGTCTCATTGGATTCAACTTAAAGTATCAACAAGGCTGTGTTTCTTTTCTTTTTTTTTTTTAAATAAATATATATATATTTATTTAAATTTTATTTAAATAAATATATATATATTTATTAAATTATATTAAATTTTATTGTATTTTTTAAAAAAATTATTGTGTTTTTCCAGCTCCAAGTCAAGTCGTTGTTTCAATCTAGTTGGGGAGGGCACATCTCAGTGGCCCATGTGGGGATCAAACCGACAATCTTGGTTATAAGCATTGCACTCTAACCAACTAAGCTAACCTGGCCATCCTAAGGCTGTGTTTCTTTATGGAAGCGATAGGCCAGAATCTTGTTTCCTTGCTCATTCAGTCTGTTGGGAGAATTCATTTCCTTGCAGTTGCAGAATTGAGGTCCCTATTTCTTTATGGTTGTTCGCTGGTGGTCCTTCACAGCATTCATTGGCCTTGTTGGCCCTTTTGTCTTCAGAGCCAGCAATAGCAGGTAGCTGTCCCTTTCCTGCCTTCTCTCTCCTGCCTCTTTAACTGTCATCCCATCTCTGTGACCACAGTTGGGAGAGGTTGTCCAATTTTAAGAGTTTATGTGATTAGATTAGGCTCGTTTTGATAATCCAGCGTAATCGCTTCATCTCAAAATCTATAACCTAAGCACATCTGCAAAGCTCCTTTTGCTATTTAAAGTAACACTCACAGGTTTTGGAAATCATGACATAGACATTTTAAGCATTCATTATTCTGCCTACTACAGGTCCCTTATGAGATTCTGTGACTCTTTGATTCAAGTTTGTATCTGCAGAATAACTGCTTTTGATTTAAGAGAAATAAAGAATGTTGGGAGTATTGTAGCTCCTGTTTTGGGGAAAAAAATTCTTTCAGTTTAATTGCATTAAAAATAATTTTCTAGAAAAATGGACTCTGTTCTAATAAATGCCTAGTATACCAAATAAAAGGTGGCTTTTTGTTAATTCAGTCAGTCAATCAATTCAATGAAAATAACTATTCCTTAGTATCCAAAATGACTGAAAGTCTCACTTTCAAGATGTGAAGTAATGCCTTGCACACATAATCACAATAAATATAAATGAACTGAAACCATCCATTAAAAGACAATAGTAAATTAAAAAGAAACATGATAGAATTTTTTTAAAAAAATCAATATTTGGTCTTTGTCCCTGGTTTCTGGCACATGGTTTCTAAATCCTTTAGAATCTTCAGAGTGGTAAGAGGGTCTTTTGTATGCTAATGCCATGTCTGGTGGAGGAGGGGGCTAGGCTAAATAGATTCAATATTGGGACTAGCCACCAGAAGGACCAAATTACCATTAGAGGGTTGGAATTTTCAGCCCCGTCTCCTGACCTCTGTTTCTTTGAACTTATTATCCTTTCTCTAATTTATTTATTGACATTCATTGAGCCTTTAATTTCAGTGTATATCATTTCAATTATATATTTTTTATTTCTGTAAATTACAATGTTTTTCAGTTATATCTGCTTACTTCTCATAGTTTTACTGTATACTTACTTATCTTTGTCATTGCATATTTCTTTTACACATTTCATACATAGCTGTTTTTTATTATGTCAAACAATTTCCATACCTTTAATTCTTTCAGTTTAAATCTTTGTTTCTTGTCTGCTGATTCTCACACATCATGGCTTGTTTTTCTGTGTTTGGTGATCTTTATTTGTAAGCTCATTCTTGATTTCAATCTGTGGGAGACCTGTGGGCCTATCTTAGGGTGGTGAGGTCTCCTGGACACTCAGGCTCTCTAATCTCAGTTATGGCTCAGAAGAGGGATCTCAGACTCAACTTTCCCTCCTGGTGCTCTCTATAATATTGTTGGCTTGGGGCTGTGCCTCTCAATGGCACCTATTGATTTAGCCCATCTCCCTTCCCCTCTGGCTACCAGTTACTCTAACTCTCTACTTCTTTAGCCTAGACTCTTTTCCTTTGTGGGCCTGACTCCAAGACATTTGCATCCAATCATTCAAGGATTCCTCCTCTGTATTCTGCCTCATCCAGCCCCTGTCCCCTGGCAGTCCTGAAATCAGGTCTCCTTTGTTGGTTGTCTGTTTTCTTTTGGGAGGCAGGGAGGAATATGACTCTAGGAACTGTGTCCTACTTTTTGTGACACCAGTGGTGTCTCCAAGAATGTGCAGTATATGGTTCCAGTTGTAAATAAAATGGTTCCAGTTGTAAACAATCATACCTCTTAGATACTAGTGACTCTGAAAGTAAAAACAAGCCATGGCTTCTTGGCACTGGGATGTATATGTAGAAATCCTAGAAGACAGCTGTATGTTTGTTTGTATACCAAAGAGTGAAAGAGCTGTATTTGGGGAGTTATATTTTGAGAAGCAAGTGTTTTCAATGACGATCTCACTTATATTTGTGGCCAACTAACAAAAATTAGCAGCCAGAATATTGACAAAATTGCAAAGATCATCTTTATTCAGCCCCTGCAGAAAACTATACCCAAATCAGGAAAATGTCCTGTTTAAATGAATAAACCAGCGAAAGACACAGCCAGTTCAGGACAAGTGTTTGGTGTTCCGATGATTGCTCGCTTCATTGTAACCTGCTGCCAATCTAGGGATAGGTAGGTAACTAGGGCCTTTGGGGACAAACAGAATGGGGGGCAAGGGTCTTTGAATTAAAAACAACAAAATCTAAAACTGTAGTTGGTTTTATTTATGTCTTTAACAAAAAAGGCACTAATATGTGAAGAGACATTAGTGATAACAAATCTTTTCTGAATTATCATTGATTGAAATGTCATGGTGTTTGTTGATTAAAATAGTGCGCGCAAGGAAAGGACAATGTGTAGCTTCATTTCTTCTAATAAGATAGAATTTGGCATTCATCTAAAAAATTAAAAACATATTTTAATTTTCAGTGTTCATTTGTATCATTTTATTCTATTGATTAGATGATGAGGAAAAATAATATAGGGACTGATAAGAAGTTTTTCAAGAATAATAATTACAGCAAGTACTTTATAATGCTCACACTGTGCCAAGTGTGTCTGTAAGTGGTTTGTGAATTTTAACCCATGGAATCCTCACAACTCCATGAGATTGGCCCCATTATCTATATTTTAAAGATGAGGAAACAGAAACACCAGGATATTAACCAAGTTGCTCTGGGTCAAACAAACAATAAAGAATATGAACACACTGAGCAGCTGAGTGGCTCAGTTGGTTAAGAGCTCGCTCAAGAGTGCGAGCTGAGCTCTGAGCAACAGCAGTTCGTTGCCCAGCCTGAGCTGAGCTGCAGTTGAGCTGCCAACAGGTGGCAGGATGGCTCAGCTAAAACAAAACCAAAAAAACACACAAAAAAGAATATGACCACACGATGCAATATACAGATGATGTATTATAGAAATGTGCACTTGAAACCTATATAATTTTATCAACTAATGTCACCCCAATACATTTAATAAAAAATAAAAATAGGGCCAGCCGAGTGGTGCATTGGTTAAGAGCTGGCTTGGGACGCCAGCAGCCCCAGTTCAGATCCCACATATGAGGGCCAGGGACACTGCCCTCCACAGCTAACTACAGCTCCACCTGGAGCTGGGCTGTGTGAGCCCCAGCGACGGTGTAGGCTGCAGTCCCTGCTGCAGTGGGCTGCCATAGGCTACAGTGAGTGGCCGGCAGCCAGCGTGAGCTGCCAATAGCCGCGGTGAGTGACCATCCAGAGGCCGGTGACTGATCTGCCTCACCTAGGAAGAGCGCAATGACAATACCAACATGGGCCAGTGAAGCAATGTCATCCACAACTAGACTGAAGAACAAAAAGACATCAACGTGTCTGTTCCCCTTCTCCGATTCCCCAATGCTGTTCCCCTCCCCCAATTCCCCGATTTAAAAAAAATCTTTAAAAAAATAAAATAAAATAAAAATAAAAAAATAAAATGAAAAAAAGATTATGAGCATCATGTTTCAACGTTAAATTTCCAAAATGAACTATTTTGCTAATCTTTATATATTTAGAAATGAATATCAGGACCAAGGTGACTCTACAAATCTAAATGATGATTCTTCATTTAGGCATCTTCAACAAGGCATAGTTTTACTATGAAAATCGTTGATATTTATGAAGGTACATAAGCAAGGCCAAAAAACTCTGTAGAGAAGTGCCAATGGCAATATTATTAGTCTCTGTATGAATACAAATAGAGAACATCTGTAATGAGTTATACTCATTGTATAATTTTACATGATTGTCACCAAAAGTGAGGTGCCCAGTCATTGATGGCCGTTATAAAAAGAAGAATAAATGGTTTCAAAAAATCAAAATTTTTAACTGTGGAATTAGAGATGGCAATATAAAAGAATGTTAATGGCAAGTGATGTTGAGATTGTTGGATTGACTAGGAAAACATGATATTGAATTGAATAAAAGGAAATTATCTTGCTTATTCAAAATTCTTTTGCTGATATACCAGAATTTTTTTCCAACTTCTAAGCCTAAATAAATTGTAGCACACACACCACAGAGTTATCTACAGTAACGATCAACATTTCAATCTTTATTTTTATACTTGGTTCAGAAATGCCATATGGAATATTATACATAAAGAACTTGATATAGCCTAAATGGCTACATAAGTTTAGTGTTAGAATAAGTAAATAAGTGGAAGAATTTATCATCTTGGATTGGTTATTTCCTCAAGCTATAAGGATGAAATTCCAGTCTTAATAGAATGCAGAGTAGGAAATCTCCTGTATTTTTGTTGCATTTGTAGGGATATTGATAAGGACATTTCTAAGAAGGCTAACTCACATTTTCTTTTTCATGTTGACCCATAGTGTGACAGATTTCCATAACATGGAAAGTTGTGCTTTTCTTGAGTCATTGTTTTGGAATATTCTTGGGAAATTATGTATCTGATAAGCAATTTTTCTGTCTTTGCTTTGTGCACTAGGAATCTCAAAGCTGAATTTGCAAAGCACTTTGATATTCATATGTAAGCTCCTGTTGGATTTAATTTTATGTACCGAGTCCATCTAACAGGCTTGCCTTTATTTTCCTTTGTGTTCATTTCCCAATTTGTTTTTGGCACCATTGTGATTCCCATATTTCTGTAAGCAACTCCAAATCATTTTGAAAGCAAGTAGGGTATAATCCCCTGAACAAATGCTCTATTTCTTTTCTTATCAAAACTTGTTAAGTATTATAAATAGTGATAAGGAATGAATTATCAACTAGGCCAAAGTGACATACCAGAAAATCAGTGTCATTATTTTTTGAGTATGGGACTTCAATGTATGAAGAAGAACCAGAAGTAGATATATTTAATGTTTTATTATTCCAACAATGGCAAGGGAGAAAGAAGATAAACAATTCAAATATTGAATACTGTACAAATGTTATTGGAAAGAATTAGGGCACCGAAGTCACTTATAGTTTGACATTTGAAACATGGCTAAGTATTGAAAAAAACTCTTGCAATGTATGAACTTTGTAATCTATTTTGCTCAATACAAACCAGTTATAAATTATCCTACTCGTTTTTCTATATTAGCCAGTGAGTATTAATGGGACCAAATTTAATTTGTTATACAGTCACTGGCTTATTCCAAAGGTCAAATTTTTGTACCCAAATTTCAATAACACAAAGAGCAGTGGTAGAATTGTGATTTGAGGCCAGGCAGTTTAACTGTTGATTTCATTTTCTTAACTACTGTGTTACATCTGTTGGGGTAGACAAAGTCGATGCGCAGTAACAGATGACCTCCAGAACTTAAGAGATTCCAACCATAGAGTTAATTTCTCACTTATATTTCTATGTTCACAATGCACTGGCTAGAGCTTTGCCATCTGTCATCTTCAGTCTTGGACTTAGAATGATGGAGAAGCTCCTATCGGGGGCATTACTGGGCTCGCCATAGAGGGAAAATAAAAACATGGCGATGCACATGCTGGATCTGAGAGCTTCTCCTGGGAACTGAAGTGTGTCACCTTCTGTTCACATTTCATTGTCCAAAGTGAGTTATGTGGCTAAACCTGTTGTCAGCAGAATAAGGATAAATAATTTTTTCACAGAGGAGCAGTGGAATTTTGAATAATAATACTATACCTAATATTGCTACAAACAGTTTTACTTTGTGGGTTTCTTGTTTTGCTTGATTGAGCCTGTTACAGTGTTTACCTAACTGTATGACTATCCAGTGGACACACTACCAGACTATCTGGTTTTAACCCTGAAACAAATAGATGGCATTGTCTTTTTCCTGTATCATCTAAGATGATTACTCTGAGATGCTGAAATCTGAAACAAAAGCCTGTCAGTGTGGCCTCCTTCCTTACAATCTTTTAAAAACTACTCTATAAAGGATAAATAGAAAGTATAGGTGTGACCTTGGAAAAGGTATGAGGTATGTTATATGTTTACCTCATGAGGAGTCAATCATTTCACTCCACATTTTTCTGCATTTTCGCTGACCTTAGTGGTCAACATCAAGGAATTCACTTAAATCAAGTTCAAATGGAATCAAACTCTCCTGAATTAAACTTTTCATGAAAGCACACATGGTTTTAAAGTTGAAGGGCCAAAATATTCCATAAAGTATGTTTTGAATTTAATGAACCCAAGACTGTTAGCAATAATTTGAATCCCAATGAAATCAACATGTGTGGCAAAGATTTGTCTACTCTGGTAACCAGCAATACATTTGCGCCCCAATGTTGACTTTTATTGAACAGTAACAAAAGAGAATACTTCAGCTCAGTTGTTTAAATCATTTTATGAATAAAATGGAGAACACTTTGTAGGAAAATAAATGAATGATATAATTGAATACCATACATAAAATTGCATTAACTTTCTCCAAAGTAGCTCTATATTATCATGGTTGTGCTGTGATTGCATTTGCTGTGCCTCTTCTCTAAAAAAAATATTTTCCTTATGGTGGAAATCCAGTGATTTTTTTGTTTGCTTGTTATAATTGACGCTTTTTGTTTGTATGAGGCCAAAGGAGAGCCCATAAGATATAAGTGGAGGAGACTGAGAAACATTTTTGAGGAAAAGAGTTGTATAGGAGCTCTTTCCTCATGTGGAGAGGGCATGGGTGCATGTGTTGGAGTTGTGTTACATCGTTAGAAACAAACCTTATCATCGAAGCACTGTGTGAATTAATTTTGGAAAAGAATAATTTCTTCCCATTGATTGGTAGCTATAGATTGGTAGCTATAGAGTTATTTGGTTTTTATTTCTGATCAGTTTTTTAAAATGTGACACAATTTTCCAACTCTGAAATGATCTACCTTCTATGTGTACATATGAATTGAAAGGTAAAAGGATATTATATAGACTTTATATTACCTTGCGATGTGACTGATTTTGTAAAATGAAATATGCTATTTTAATGGTAGTGATAACCCTCAGTTGACCACTTTTCCAAGTTTTGACCTTTTACTATTTTGTCATCTGCTGTGTTTTTTGAAAGTGAATATATAATGAAGAATCTTTGTAACATGAATGATTATTTGATAAATTTTCTCGTTTGGAGGTATAGACCAATCACATTAAGCTAAGTCCTGGGATTCAGGATAGACCAACATATCTCTGGGATTAGATGGTCTGAGTCTGAAGAATTTTGCCAATAGCACATTCCCCTTGATGGTGTGGGGGCATTGGACTCCACAGAAGTCCCACCCACCTTGTGTAAGGGAGAGCTTTCACCTTTTCATGCCCTGGTTCCCATGGTAACTTTCTACATTATTAGCCTTGGGCATTAATAGTGGCATAGTGGCATATCATGTTAAGTTAGAGCAGGGGACTCAGCCACAAATGCTATTGCTTCCTGATTTATGAGAGATAGCATGATTGAGAGAAAAGAATTTGTAAATAACAATTAGAGGAGCAGAGGTAAAGGGCTGTACTGATTTATTTTTTGTGTGTGAAGGCCAGTTAATGGCGCATGTAAATGGAAAGGACTTGCCATTCTTCGGCTAGCTGGTATGAGACCTGATTTAATCAAATGAGACTTGAAGTGTGCCTTTTACTTTCTATACAGCCTGACAAAGGTAATTTAGGGTGGAGCTTTTAGATGGAGCTGCTGCTGCCAGGACTTATATCTTTATGAAGGAAATACAATTGCAGATGTCTTCTCAAGCTGATGGATAGGCAATAAGAAAGTGAAACAAGAGCTCAACCTCCAAGAAATGAGAAAAAGTTGTGTTTGTTAAATGGAGCAGAAAGATATCTGCTATCCTCTTGTGATTTGGGGGTTTAATTTAGTGCCCATGCAGATCTGTACTGCAGCATATGAAATTAGATACACATTACCAATGTAACATGCTTCATTTGACTTGTAACATTTTCACTGAACTGTGTATCACTTAACGCTCTAGAGGCAGCTTACAATTTTTGGCTGATTAGGATTATCCACATTTAAGGTGTATGTTAGGTTCTGTTGATTCAGTCCCAACTCCTGGCCACCTTATGAATGAATAATGTCCACAATGTCCTGTCCTCACAGCCCTGCTCAGCTCCGGGGGACTCCAGGAAATATTGGGTTGTTGGAAAAATCATGACATATTTTTTTTCTGTTTTTCGTTGCAAAAATACGTCATGACTTTTCCAAGAACCCAATAGCACATCCAGCGCGAGAGGGATTAGTTTAGGAAGGGGCAAAGACCCAGTCAAATTTAATTACACATAATGGGAATTTGCTGGAGATTTCTGGGAAAAACAAATGTCCTGAAAGACATTCTCATTCTGAGAGGTGTGGGTTGTTAATATGAAGTCTGGAACTTGTTAAAACAAACAAACAAAAAACTCAACTGAGTAAATTTGAAGATCTATTTGACTTTATGGAGTAATTCATGAATCAGGTAGTATCCCACCTAGCTAATATTGTAAGAGCATTCTGAGAGTTTGTATAAAATGGGAGGTTTTTATAGGAAGAAGGGTGGTCAGAGAAGTTATTGACAAAAGACAATAAAGGACCATTTTTGGGCAGGGACATCTTTTCTTTGGGGAAAGATAAGGGGAAGGGTTTTTATTATGTAAATTGCCTCTTTGTTTGGGGGATGGAGAGAGCACAAGTGACAGACTACCTTACTGGTAGTTGACAAGAAAATTTCAGACTGCTTAATTAAGATTATGTTTCTGGGAGAGGTTGAAACTGCAGTTGGATCAGGTATTAAATCTAGGGTTGGTATCATGGGCTTTTAGCACAAGTGACACCGTTTTGGGCCTGTAGTTTTCCTTTTTAACAAACCATTACAGCATCGAACGAAACTGACCCCAGAGAATCAGAATAAGAGGAAAGAAACCAGGTTCAGTTGCCTAAACAAATCAGCTCTGAAACCTATCTTAACTGAAATTTTTGTTACCAAAATAAAAGGGGGTTGACTTGTCTGCATGCATCAAAGCCAAACCAGACAGGAACAGGGGTTTGCAGCAAAGAAAGTAAAGGTTTGTTTAAAGAGCTGATGCCAGGTCTGGAGACACAGGTGAGCTAGCGCTCAAAGAGCTGGGTCCCAGATGGCCTCCAGGGGATAGGTTATATAGGAGCAAACTCATTAGCTGTGGTAGCTAATGGAGGTGGGGTCATGGGCTCTACTGATTGCTTGGGGCTAGGGTAGCAGGTCCTGATGTCAGTCATGACATCGTTCTGTTTGGTTTCGAGGGGATATGATCAGTGGGATCTTTCTGTCTTCATGGGTCTGGAGCTGAAACACAACTGAGATCAAGATGTTATCTTTAGTTTGACCAGAAACTTTGTTTCTGTGGTCAACAGACCTGAGACGTTTTTACCTAAGACTGATGCTGACCAGGATCTGATGTTCTAAAGGGCTTAATGATTAGGGGAGTGGTGGTGCAGTATGTACAGGCGTGGAAGGATAAGGAAAGAAAAGAAGCAAGTGAGTATAGGCCAGTTTGAATCAGGAGAAAGAAAAGAGAAAAAAGTCATTTTTAAAGAAGTGAAGTTTTTGCATGGTTACATTTTCAGTGATTTTAATTTATAGATTGTTATTGTTAAGGCCAATTTTAGTTGAGTTTTTGTTTGCAATGGAAGTCATTCTAACTGATACTGTATCATTACCACAATCAAGAAGAAATTGAACCAAGTGCCAAATATCACAGATTGCTGAGATAGGCATAAATTTGGCAGTTACACTTCATTCCTGATCTTTGATGGAACAGCCATGAGGGGTGAAAGCAGATTTCAGTGGGTAGAAGAATGGATGGGAGATAAGACAATGAAAAGAGCAAGTTCAATAAGGACCAGCATTTTTGTCTCTTAAAAATGTGTTACTGTATCCTCTAGCATCTAAAACAGTTCATGACACACAGTAGCGCCCAACACGTAATGGACAGTGAATGGATGTGCAAACATTCATCGCATATTTCTCATTTAAGAAGTGTGAGGAGAACAGAATAGAGAGAGTGTGGTAACATGCTGAAAGAAGGCAGAGTTAAGTAAGACATCATTTAAAATTGAAAAATTTTTAGTTCAGCAGTCTTAACTGAGTAACTAGAAGAAATTCAAGAAAATATAAAGGACATTTTTTAAAAGGCTGAAAAATGTGATGAATATGTCTAGAAATGTTTTGAGAAGGTATAAGATGCAAAGGGAAAATCTTGTAAGTTTCCAGATTGAAATTTTAAAAAATGGACTACTTACAAAGGAAGAAAAATGATACTGGAATTCTAGAAGCAAGAATATAGTGGACTTTCTGCTATAGACCACTGGGAAGAAAGGGCTGCAAGCTGAAAATATTGATGTAATTCATCAGCTAAGGGAAAAGGAAGATTTGTGGATTTGTGAGGATTTAGAGACTATGGCAAGCACACACCTGAATGATAAAGATTCTTGCGAAAAACCTTATATCTAAAGAAACCTCAATATAAGTGAAGATAGAAGAAAAAATAGCAGGCAATGAACTTTAAAATCTTCGTAAGTTAATGTAAATATATGCAAATGATATTAAATATATGTAAATAGATAGTGTTACTGTAACAAGGAATGCATAATTTAAGTGCTAAATACAAACTGTTATAACAGATTGGACATACAGAAAGGGAAACTGCAGTTACTAAACATTTGCCTAAAAACTTAGAATTTAGGTATTTGTGGAATTGGGTGCAATAAAGAATGGAGAGGCATTCTACAAAACTCATCACCAAGGAAAAGAAGAAAAAGTCTTCTGGTGGCCTTGTTGGGGTAAGGGAAAAAAAACAAAGTGGAGAAATATCTCATCTCAGTTGGGAGAAATAGTTGTTATTTTGACATATAAAAAGAGATAAATAAGTGTTTGATTATGAGTATTGGAAAAGAGAAAGTATATATGGGTAGCATGGAAAAGTATAGAACTTCAAATTAAATACAGGGGAAAGAAGAAATAACTAGCAAAAGAGTAAAAGAGAAAAAAGAATGAGTAAGCAATAACAAAGTAAAAATAAATGAGTAAACAAAGTAAGATGAAATGAATAAAAAACAGCATATAAATTGTTACATTAATTATGACTTGGCCAAATTCTCTTACTTAAAGATAGAAACAGAGATTGGGTTTTTTAACAAAAAGAAACCAGATGTAAGAAGTTTAATGAAAACACCGTTAACGTGATAACATTTGGAAAGAAAAGACAAAAGAGATTAAAGGCAAACAAAAAAGAAGTGGGCGTATTAGATGAGGTAGAATTTAAGATTAAAGCATCAAATATGTGTGTGTATGACCAAAGAATGAATTAGATCTATGTCAACTTTCTGGGTGAGCTTTTCATGCATAAATATGAAGTGGTAGATGTAGAGACTATAATATGAAAATCATTTATGTAAAACAGTCCCCCAAACCTAGGCGTGTGTGTGTGTGTGTGTGTGTGTGTGTGTGTGTGTGTGTGTGTGTGTTTCTATGAATACAGAATTTATTAATACAGAAGGATGAGTTCATTTACCCAGGGCTGGACTGACTATAAGGTTGATGCTGGTGAACACATTTACAGCTTGTGTGTGAACTTAACTTCTAATAAACTTTGGTGTTTTTTTTGAATGAGTATTTTTTTTTTTTTAGTGAATGAGTATGTTTTCCTATAACAAGTATTTCATAAGGTTTGTGGTCATCAAAAGCTTTACTGTTATTAATAATCATTACATTTCTTTGGGATTAAACCAAAGGCTAGTTAAGCAGTTGACTATTAAAGAGAGGAGCTTTAATCATGCTAATAAGAAACAGAACTTGTATAGATTTACACTGAAATAAGACAATTGCTCCTCTGGATGATCTCTGTATCTCAGGCTACTCTTGCTTCGTGTCTTGCATCTGGGTTCCACCAGGGAGAGACAGAGGCAGGGTATTAGAGGTTGGGTGGAGAGCAGGTTGGGGTATTTATTTTCTGAGCTCCCTCCCTGTCCTATTGCTGCAAGTTGGCTGTGCTTGTCTCTGGAAGTCAAGGCTGTCTTAGCAGTCCCATTACACACAGCTCTCTCTGGCTTTTAGGAACCATTCCTTCCACTGGTCCCTTCAGGCCTGGGTGTAATCTTGGCTACTGCTATCACTCTAGGCTACTGTACTCAGAGCTACAGAGAACCCGTTATTGAGCACTCCTCACTTCCTGGCGTGACTGTACCAAGTGTTTGTTTGTGAGGCTGTTGGTTTGTAACCGTCTTGGGAGCTTCCTGGGTTTAATCTGAAACCAGGCCCCAGGCAGAGGGCAAGGGAGAAGGGAAGAAAAATGAAGATGACTCCAGATTGTAGGTGGCAGGTTTATTAAGCAAGGGCACTTGCTTGTGAGGTTCTTCTTGGGTGACTGTGGCATGAGTAGTTTCTGCACCCACCTGCCAAATCTTAAAAGTTTACATGGGGCTCTTAGTTAGGGTTAGGCATGTACCCAGTCCACATAGTCTCACCACCACATTACTGTGTCAGGGCTGTACACTTGGGGCAGCTTCTAGAAGTGGGGAAGACAAGTGAATCCACATTCCAAAGACAGGAGAGGGGGAGGGGGGACCCCAGCTGCTCAGGTCCAACTTGCTGTTCAAACCGGAAGTCAAGTCTTCTTGATGACCTTCCCCAACATAGGGCTCTGACCTTGTACTCTAATCTTCTCTTCTGCATCTATTCAGAAGTACAGAATCAACACAGGACTTCTTTGCTTATGTTAACAAGATAGTTCTCCTCAAAATATTCTCATCCAATACAAGCATACCTTACATTTTCACAATCAAGGCCAGCCAAAGAAATAAGTTTACTAGTCCCAATTTTTATAGTTACATCCTTTTTTATAAGTCGCTAATCAGGGGCCATCCAATTACGATGTGGATATTATGATTTACATTTAAAGCATTTCATTACTCTAAATGTTCCTAGGTTTCCTCCTCTATCTCTTTAGACTGTGGAATTAACATGTTGACATTTACTGGCAGTGACATGGCTTTAAGAGAATCCCGAGCAGATCTAAGTGACAGTGACGTATCCTTTTGTCCTTGTTTGTGAAACTGACAGCCTCAGCAGTCAGTGCCTCTCAGGGTACAGAGGACGGTGTGTGTATGTGTATGTGTGTGAAAATCTCTCTGGGAGAGGGATGTCTGAGCTTGTGTGCTGTGGGTTGTGGTGGAGAGCGACCGTTTATCAATTCATTCATCCAATTAAGAATTCTTGAACATGTGGAAATTGGAATCCTTGTACAGTGAACTCTATTGGGACTTTCTGCTCCAGATTCTTCAACCTAGCTGATGACAGTGAGGTATTTTGCAAATTGAGAAAATCCTGAAGAGCTCCACAGAAGATAACCAACTAGTAATGATGAGCAACTTGACAGCCCAGCATTCAAAACTGCTGAAGAGTTCTTGTGAATTTTAATCCTCAGATTTGGCTTACATTTAGGAAAAAGTGCTGCTAATACAATACACTGTCTGAACTGTGATTGTGATGCAGCCTCTTCCAATTATGAAACAGACGCCCAACGGTTTATTCTATTTTATTTTTAATAAATTTTATTTTCCAATTACACTTGACATGTAATATTATATTTGGATAGGAGTTCTGACCACCTAATGAGGGCTATACTTCCCAGTGCTGGCATCGTTTTTTCGGGGCCCTGCCCAGACACCCAAGAAGTAAGGAAGGAGGCAAAGATTTCCCAGCCCAAGTCCTGGCTCTATTCAGAGGCATCCTATGAAGGTGATGATGCAACAAACAGGAGAAATTTAGAGCCCCAAGGCAATTTCCCTCCGGATAAAAATAAATAAGTAAATAAAACAAAATAAGTGTCACTTTAGAAGACAGTTTAGTGGTTTCTTACAAAAGTTAAGATACTCTTACCATATGATCCAGCAATTGTACTCTTTGGTGTTGCCCAAGTGAGTTGAAAACTTATGTCTACACAAAAATCTATACACAAATGTTTATTGCAGCTTTACTCATAATTTCCAAATCTTGGAAGCAACCAAGAGTCCGACAGTAAGTGAATGGATAAATAAACTCTGGTATATCCAGACAATGGAATATTACTCAGCAGTGAAGAAATGAGCTATCAAGCTATGAAAAGACACAGAAGAACCTTATACACATATTACTAAGTTAGAAAAGCCAATCTGAAATAGCTTACATATAGCATGATTCCAACCGTATAACATTCTTTTTTTAAATTAAAGTTTATTGGGGTGACAATTGTTAGTAAAGTTACATAGATTTCAAGTGTACAATTCTGTAATACACCATCTATATCACATTGTGTGTTCACAACCCAGAGTCAGTTCTTCTTCCATCACCATATATTTGATCCCATTTATGTAACCTCATCTATCACTCCCCTCCCCCCTTACTCTCTATTCTGCTATAAAGAAAGATGAAATAGTGCCATTTGTGACAACATGGGTGGATCTTGAGATTATTGTACTAAGCAAAATAAGTCACACAGAAAAAGGTGAGAACCATATGATTTCACTGATACATGGTGTATAACATTCTTGAAAAGGCAAAACTATGCAGACAGTGAAAAGATTAGTGCTTGCCAGGGTTTGGAGTGGGTTAGGGGTAAAGAGGGTTGAAATAAATGGAGCACAGATGAATTTTAGGGCAATGAAAGTATTCTGTGTGGCACTATAAATGGTAGATACATGTCATTACATTCTGTTAAAACCCATAGGAAGTACGATACCAAGAATGAATGGTAGCGATTCTATGGACTGTGGGTGATAACGATTTGTCAATATAGGCTTATTGATTATCACACATGTACCACTCTGGCTCAGGCTGTTGATAGTGGGGGAGGCTGTGCATGTGTTGGGGCAGAGGGTATATGGGAAATCTCTGTGCTTTCTGCTCATTTTTCCTGAGAACCTAAAGCTGCTTTAAAAAAATAAGGTCTATTTAAAAAAAGAAATGAGGCCAGATTTAAATGTGAATTGAGGGAGGCAGCATGTGTCTACTGGAGTCTCTGGCTCCCTGATCACATGTAAAGTGTGTTCAAACAGCCCCTGTTTAAGCCCTAGAACCTTTCCACACTGTATGTCATGCTAATAGAGCAGAGTGTCAGAACTGTGAAAGAGAAAAGGTCATTGAGTGGTCATGGGGGATACTCCTGTCTCCAAGTTATTCTCCTGAAGATCTCTTATGTTCATGGGGATCTAAGCTTACTGATGGAGGGAGGTTTAATAAACACTCTCAATCTATTAAAAAGTTTGTTATTGATGGCATTGGCCTTTTTTTAAATTTCTAAAAACACTTCCTAAATTACTGCTTGTGGCCCGGAAGCACTTAGGGCTTTCCTATTTCTAAAAACAGAGAATGTACTCTACATAAGGGCTTTTTTTTTCTTTTTTCTTTTCTTTTCTTTCTTTTTCTTTTCTTTTCTTTTTTTTTTTTTTATGAGAAGAAGACAGAGAATTTGCATTCACATCAAAGACCCAAATGAAATATTCTGGGCGGTGACTGAATATTTTTGGAACACTGAGGCCTTTAGACAGTGCTTTCTGAAGCTCTTAATCTTTCAGTAGCTGCTCATTGACCGATAAAGAAAATAGCAGAGAGAAACATTTCTCCATATATGTATTATGATTCATAAAGGTTTTGGATATTTTCTCCAGAGAAACTGATGCTCCTTTGGCAGATGGTAGATAATTAATCCATCATCACATCCTTGTAGAAGACAAAAAAGGTTTTCTGATTTAACAGATGGGGGAAATGTGATCACTGGTGAAGGAGAGGTTGGCTGAGGTCAGCGCCTGAGGGGAAGAATCAGAGACCTTGATTCATGGTCCACTTGAACAGCTTGGACTGATGGTGCTGTTGGCTGCTGCTATAGTTTCCAAAAAAGATTGGCTTGTCTTGACAGCCTCATTTCAGAAGTAGGTGAATATATAGGGCAGCATGAATTTGGGGCAGAAGTGTTCCAACATTTCTTATACTGTGCATTGTTTCATCTCTCCTGGAAATTCAGCACATGCATTTATCCCATTAGTGGTAGGACAGAAAATCCTAATTACCTTCCAATGCATGTGATGAACTATATATTAGTGGGTTGGAGCAGTGGTGGTGATGCATTCTTCTCTGCTTAGGCTGTACATGTATTTACGGGTTCTTGAAATCTGAAAATGACAGCACTGTAAGCAGTTAAGCCCCTTTTCTAACTACTGCTCAGATGTGGATTTCTAATTTAAACAAATATCGTAATCTAAACTGCAGAATTCTCAAGAAAGAGATTATGGCGAATTCTACTGCCAATTTCAGTTCTTTGTGGTGGTTTGCCTTGATTTTGCAAGTTTAAATTTGGGTGAAAAAAGGAAAAGACACATCTGTATAACACACACAAGCATATGGGTATAATAACAACATCAACTAACTTACCTACTCTGAGCTTTAGAACTTTTTGTCCCAGAGTTCTAGGTGACTGCTGGTAAGACAATATAAGAAACGTGGAGAAATGTTAGCATCCCACTAGCAGGGGGCCCTGGGGTAGTTTTTTCATGTAGAGTCTGTTTCCCTAGTGCAGAATGACATTGCGGAAATAGTTGGACAGGCTCTTGACTTAATGTCCTTTGTCTCCTGTCTTAGTTAGGCCTATGCCAACTGTATTTGGAGAAATGGTTGAGCTGCATCCTCTGCTGAATTATTTCTGACTCTAATGACACTACTATGGACTGAATTTTGGGTCCCCCCAAAATTCATATTTTGGCACCTAACCCCCAATAGGATGACATTTAGAGGTGGAGCCTTTGGGAGGTGATTAGGTCATGAAGGTAAAGCCTGCATGATGGGATTAGTGCTCTTATAAAAGAGACTCCAGAAAGCTCTCTGAGCCTTCCTCCATGGAGGGAGACAGCTGTGTGTGAAACAGGAAGTGGTGAGTCCTCACTGGATACTGAATCTGCCTACACTTTGATTCTAGACTTTCTAGCCTTCAGAACTATAATAAATAAATTTCTGTTTTTCTATATGTCCCACACTACCAATCTATAGTAATCTTTTATGGCAGCCTGAACCAAGACAAGTCCCAAACAGTAGCTTGTATTTATGGCAATCAAAGCAAGAGGCAGGGACACTGAAAAAGCAGAATAGATTAGGGACTGTGTATGGTTTTGGAGTTTGGAGGCCCATGACTTGAATCCCAACTTTGACTTTTAGTTGTTGCATGATCTTGGGCAAGCCTTAATTTTTTCACCTGTTTAACAGTTTCAGTAAGAAATTAGCATAGGTAAAATACTTAGCATAGTTCCTGGCCTATACATTCAATGTGGAGTGCAATGATCATGATCATAGTTAAAACTGGAAATGGATTAACTTGATTTTTGAATCAGAATCCCACAATCATTTCCAGATTCTTCTACAAAGCTACAGAATCTGAAAAGCTAAGATTAGGGCCTAGACATTTGCATTTTAGAAAATTGTGTAGGGACTGGATCGAAAATTACCCTTTTGGGGTTGGGACTTTCTCTGATGTCTCTTAGCTTAGTTTCTGAATATCTGATTTAGACAACTTCAGTTAATATTTTGTATAGCTCAACTCAGCATTTCCCTGGTACTGTACAATTTTTACATTGCCACAACCATTTCACTGCCCCATCCTAGAACTCCACACTTCAGGGAGTAGTGAGAGGTTGCTAGGAAAATGGTATTTAAAAGAGAATGATAGTTAAACTGAGGTGGGACAGGCCTTTTGTGTAGAAGGCATAGTTTATGAAACTATGTTAAATTTAGGAGTGGTAGAACCACAGAATGCATGATGAAGTTGCATAAACCAAATTGCAAAACAGACTTTTCTGGTTCACTTATATTATTACTGAAATAATTTTATCTAAAATCCCTTCTTTTCTTGTGTTAGGTGTACAAGACGGTAATGAACTGAAATGCTCAGCCTGGAATTTGATGTGTTAACTCTGTTAGTTGTTTAGGGAACAGTGGACATTCAAATATCCTGATCACCTATAGGGTTTAGAAAACAATGGACCTTCCTGTTCACCTGTGGGCAGTACCAAGGTCATAGAGGGAGCAAGAGTGGGATTAAGCACAGGTGAGTAAAGCATGGCTGTCCACAGAGCATTCGAAAAGGGAACAGAACCATCAGAGCAAATGAACACTGTGAAAAAGCAGACAATCTCAGAGACGGGGGAATGTAGTCAAGGAATTGGAGTCCTAGGTGAGATTTCTAAGAGCGGGACTTGGGGTTACACGTCCGATCATATAAAATCTGGGTAGGTTTCTATGATGTGGTCTCAGGAGTACAGGCAAAAGTGCCCCAGAATTAAATAAACAGACACCAAACAATAGTGAACAGGTTGCAAATCAGCAGAAATTAAAGAAATTAAAGTTATGGACTAACTTAATGCTATAATTTATCTCTCAGAATAAGGCTTAAGTACTTCCCGTTACAAGGAATCTTCAGTCAAGGAGATCAGTAGGTGTAACTATGGGAAAGTTGGGAAAAAAAATGAAACCAAAGGCAATGAGGAGAGGACTAACTCAGAGCATTTCCAACTTTGAATTCCCCTAAATGTAATTAGCAAATTGTTGTTGAATGTGAGTATCACCACCACCACCTAGCATTTATTAAGTGCCTACTGTGTGCCAGGAACTGTGCTAGGCATTTTTTGTGTATCATATTTTTTTTAAAAGATTTTATTGGGGAATTGAGGGAGGGGAACAGCGTTGGGGAATCGGGGAAGGGGAACAGACAAGTTGCTGTCTTCTTGTTCTTCAGTCTAGTTGCGGAGGACATTGCTTCACTGGCCCATGTTGGTATCGGCATTGCACTCTTCCCGGATGAGGCAGATCAGTCGCCGGCCTCTGGATGGTCACTCACTGTGGCTATTGGCAGCTCACGCTGGCTGCCGGCCACTCACTGTAGCCTATGGCAGCCCACTGCAGCAGGGGCTGCAGCCTATTCCATCGCCCAGGCTCGCACAGCCAAGATCCAGGTGGAGCTGTTGTTAGCTGTAGAGGGCAGTGTCACTGGACCTGATATTTGGGATCCAAGCTGGGGCTGCTGGCATCCCAAAACCAGCTCTTAACAAATGCGCCACTCGGCCAGCCCTCATGTATCATCTTTTTATTCTTCCCATAATCTCTATAGGTAGATTTCTTTTATCGCCGAGGACACTAAATTCCAGAGAAGTAATGTGCTAAGATTACAGAGTTGTCAGTGGAAGAGCTAGAAGTCAACCTTAGATGGGTTTACTGTATACCTTCAAATTTTAGCTATAATTTGTTCATCTGTGCTAAATCACAATAGTCCTTACTGAAATAGTTTTCTATATTCCTCTCCACTTATAACTCCAGCTAACCCAGATTTCTCTCTCTCTCTCTCTCTCTCTCTCTCTCTCTCTCTCTCTCTCTCTCTCTCTCTCTCTCTCTCTCTCACACACACACACACACACACACCTGTCTTTATATCTATATAGTGCTAAAGCAGCATCAGTTGTTAAATTATACAAATACTGAATTCCTATTCGGTCTTAAACATTTAGTAAGACGGTATGAGAGATTCAGGCATGTAGGAAACATTCTCCCTGGGCTCAAGGAATCTATAATCCAGTTGCAGCGATAAGACAAATGGCACCATAATGTGGTAATGAAGGGCATACATAATGAGGGAAAAGTCCCTTTCATCACTGGGGGTGATTTCATGGGCACTGTGGCAGTTCAGTTAGGCCTTCATAGTATTTTGTAAAAGTCAGCTGACTCATGTTTGGGGCTTTCTGTCTATAGCAGGATTATTGAACCCAGTGCCTAAGATATAGTACAAGTGAATAAATGTATTTAAAAGAATGAGCCAACAAATGATATCTTTTGACCATTTATCTCCTCTTCTTATTCCAACAGATTTATGGCTACACACAAATCATTCCTTTTGTACAACCTTTCTATATTATTTAAAAGATAATTATATTTACTGCCAAGCCTTTGAATCTAATCGTCTTCCAATATTTGTGGTCATCGTAGGGAGCTCTTTGTAGTCTTTGAGGGCTCAGTTTGACTATAAAATTTCTTTTCACATTTATGTATTTGGACTTTGGGATTGGGATTATCATTTCACTTGATGGCCCTGCTGAAATGATGTTAGGGCCTTCTTCCTGTTTTTAAAACAAATTACCGTGCCATATACAGAATTTCTACCTGTGTTAATAAACAGATGACCTAAAATTAGAGAAAAAGGAGGCGTGGTATATACTTCATGTGATCTGTTGACTGATGAAGGCACAGAATCAAGTTTATAAAATTCTAATTCCCATTTTGCTCCTAATCTACCTTTTTAAAGTCTTGAGAAATATTGTTTCACTCTCAAATTTTCTGTATAAGTAGATTTTGTAGTAATCTATGCAAGCCATTCTGTGACAGGTTGACAGAGATGGAACCCCTTGATAGGTGTAAGCTCTCTGAGCCACTTGTGGTCTGTAATAGCCATCTACTGACTTGGCCTAGGGGAACTAAATTTTTTTTTTAATATATATATTTTTGTTTATTAGTTTCAGGTGTACAAAACAATGTAATAGTTAGACATTTACACCCCTCACAAAGTGATAACCCCCCTCCCCAAATCTACTACCCCTCTGACTTTGTATATATCTGTTACAATTCCATTGACTCTATTCCCTATACTGTACTCCACATCCTGTAAATATATATATATATATATATAAATATATATAAAATTATGGTTGACATTCAGTATTATTAAACTTCAGCTTCAGATGTACACTGCAGTGGTCAGGCATCTACACAGTCCATGAAGTGGACAGCATAATAAGACATGTCCATGGGATACCCTACAAAACTTTTCAACATTATTGATTATATTCCCCCAAACTGTCTTTTGTATCCCTGTGGCAATGTTGTAGTTACCAATTTATGCTGTCTAATCCCTTACACTTCTCCCTCATCTCCACCTCCCTCCCAACTAGAAACCATCAGTTTTTTTCTCTATATCTCTGAGACTATTTCTGTTTACTTTCCTCATTTATTCAGTTCTTTAGATTCCACATATAAGTGAGATCATATGGTATTTGTCTTTCTCTGTCTGACTTTTTTTTAACTTAGCATAATGTTCTCTAGGTCCATCCATATCGTTGCAAATGGTACAATTTCATTCTTCTTTATAGCTGAGTAATACTCCATTGTATAAATGTACCATAGTTTCTTAATCCAGTCGTCTACCAATGGGCATTTTAGTTATTTCCTTGGCTATTGTGAATAGTGCTGCAATAAATACAGGGGTGCATATGGTTTTTCAAAGTAGCATTTTGGGTTTCTCTGGATAGATATCTAAGAGTGGAATTGCTGGGACATAGGGTAGTTCCATTTCCAGTTTTTTGAGATACTTCCATGCTGATTTCCATAATGGCTGCACCAATCTGCAATTCAGGGGAACTAAATTTATTCAGAATCAGGATATGAGTGTTGGGGGATTGTAGTTCCTGCTTCATTTGCTTTTTGTACATGGTATTCCACTTCAGACCCAGAAATGTAAGTGTATATTTGAAACTATTATATAAATAGTTTATATTTTTATAGTGATCTTTTCTATGTCTTTGGGGTTAAATTCTTTTGGAAGGTAGTTTAGTAGAATGCTAAAGTATCCTAGAAGTTGAATACAGCAATAGAAAATCAGTCTCAGGGATTAAAGTAATATAATTATTAGACTTTATCTAAAATAAAACAATTACTTTGTCCTCAGATCTCTAAAAGTATAAAAGAAATTGTGTTCTTAGCAAATGGCTAGAAAACTGTAAAATCTTTTTTGGGAATATTTAGGAAAGGCATTGGCTGGGGTGTTGGTTTTCCTCATTTTTTTCTGGCCCTAATCCTCTGATTAAATTAGTAATTTCTGAAGAAATAAGCCCAAAAGGATTTTATCTGATGTAGCCAAATAATTGAAGCCAAATTAGGATCTTTAAATTATTCAACTACTTCCTTAAATTCCTTTTGTCACTTAAACTAACACTGAGGGAAAAAAAATACCCCCAAGTATGCGTTAGGAATGCTATAGAGTTTCTGGGGTATAAAAACATATGATGTCCAAGATTTTGGATATTCATTCATTCATTCATCAATTTCCTGACTATCTACAATGTATGAGGCAGTATTCTAGGTATTGGTGATTCAGTAGTGAAGAAAAAAAAGAAAGAAAGAAAGAAAGAAAGAAAGAAAGAAAGAAAGAAAGAAAGAAAGAAAGAAAGAAAGAAAGAAAGAAAGAAAGAAAGAAAGAAAGAAAGAAAGGAAGGAAGGAAGGAAGGAAGGAAGGAAGAAAGAAAGAAAGAAAGAAAGAAAGAAAGAAAGAAAGAAAGAAAGAAAGAAAGAAAGAAAGAAAGAAAGAAAGAAAGAAAGAAAGAAAGAAAGAAAGAAAGAGAAAGGAAGGAAAGAAAGAAAAGAAAACAAGACAAAAATATCAGTTTTCTTGGAGCTTACATTTTAATTAGTAAAATATATAGTTTGTTAGATAGTGGTAAGTGCTAATGAGAGAAAAGCAGGGAGGGGTTGGAGAAAGTGTTAGGGACAGCAGAAATTGAAAATGTACAACCTGTGGCCAGAGAAGTCTTCATTGAAGAGATGGCATTTGAGTGGAGACATGCTAGGAGCGGAGGAATAAACCATGTTGAGATGTGTGGGAAAGGGCTTCCAGGCAAGGGAACAACAGCACAAAGGTTTTGGGGTAACTAATGGAGGAACAGAAGGCAAGGAGGCCAGTGTGGTTGCAGGGAAGGGGAAAATGATAAGAGATGAGTTAGAGAGATAGCAGTAGAGGGCAAGGGGCAGATCCTGTTGAGGCTTGTGCATGATAGCAAGGATTGTGGCTGTTACTCTGTCAGGGTTTGTCAACAGGAAAACTATTGACAGTTTGTTGCAAAGTTGTCCAGTGCATTGTCCCACGTTTAGTAGCATCTCTAGCCTCTGTTCATTAGGTTACAGTAGAACTGCTCAAGAGTGAAAATAAAAAATGGCTCCAGACTTTGCCAAATATTTCCTGGAGGATGAAATCACTGCTGAAAATCACTGCTTTAAGTAATGTGAGAAGCCACTGGAAGGTTTAGAAGCAAAGGGTGGCTGATCTGACTTAAAAATTTAGTGAGATCACTCTAGCTGCTATTTTGAGTATAGCCTGAGGGAACACAGAGATCACACAATATTTTGTAATTCAATAGGTCTTGAATTTTGGCACTGGATGTTGCCCAGGAGAATTCTGTTGCTAAATTCAAGGACATTTCTTCTTGTGTAATACCTGATTAACTTAATAGTTAAAGGAAATTTGTAGCAATCATAGGAAATCCAAGTATGGCATCCCTCCTGTCCATTATAAAATAAAATGTTAAAAATTTTCTAATTATAGGAAAGAGATCTCTTTCTGATTACCAATGCATTAGTAAACTAACGTTCAAAGACTTTGAAATTAATATAAAAATTCAAAGCTTTTCTATCATAAAACTGCTACAAACACATGAGGCTATTGACAAGCATTATTCTGTATATATATATGTAACACATAAGACTTTTATTTACATTTTGCATATACAGATTTATATATGTATTTGAATATATTATTTATGTTTAATATATAATATACAAAGGATTAATATCATTAATAAACAAATCTCTTCAATATTAATAAGGAAAAGATAAATAGTTCAGTAGTAAGAAGGACTCATGGTATCAGTAGGAAGCACACAAAAGAAAAAATATAGATGAATGATATAAAAAAATAATTAGGAAAACTTGTTTAACACCACTAAGAATCCAATACATTTAAATCAAATAATGAGATAGTGTAATACGTTTCACCTATTAGACTGGCAAGGGTAAGAGAGCATCTTATTTAATATTTGCAAGAAACAGATACTCAATTACATTCCTGTGCAAAGAGTAACAATCATAAACCATAAGTATTCTGCTTCGAGGAATTTTTCTTACGGAAATAAGTGGAGAAGTACCCAATGAAGTATATGTATGTGTTTTGTGGTTGTCATGCAAGGGCGGGATCAAACCCTCACCCAAAGTAGGTTCAGATATTGATACTTATGAAACCACCCATGCCAGATATGGCACAAAAGGGGCAAGGATAGGAATGGGGCTTGAAAGCTATCAATGATCAAACACAAAAATATGGAGTCAGACTCTTTATTACAATTTACCCCTGACATCTGATTGATGAAGGGAATGTGCCATGTCTTATTTAACTGAATTTGAACTTGCTTGACATTCTGTGAGGCCTGCACCCTAACTGGTAAGGAAGGTGAAAATTCCATTAAATGTTTAAGAGCCCAGTATTGTATATTCCGAGAAGTAAAATGAATGCCCTATTCACTATTAATAATGTTTAAAGCTCTGAAGAAGCTAAGGAATATCTTGGTGGTGCCTTGTATTATGGCTTTAGTACATGTAGAGATGTATGGTTTTGATTTATATTTTGGGTATCTATGATTTGAGAAATACCCTGGGTTTTTGTCCCAATAGGAGCAACCTTGGATAAGGAATTGATGTCGCCATTGATTGGAACAGATAGCCAGACCATTGTTGGCAGCCCAGGAGTCTATAAAAATATACAGAAAGTGCAGGTTATCCTTCAGTGCTAACACAGTTGTCTCAAGTTGGTCAGCGATGCTGGCCCTGGGATGTCTTTGATCAGAGATGTCCCACTTGGAGAATGGACAGTAGCAGCTCTCTAGGGAGTTCTATCATATGTGCCATCTCTAAAGTGTATAAACTCCCTTTCTCATCATTCAGTTGATTCCTATGGGCATCCCAAGTGGTCAGTGGGTCTGAAGAGAGGTGACCTCCTCTGGTGCCATTGCATCTGGCAAGGGAATGGGAACAGGGGAAGCTATTTCCTCTTATAGGTGGAATATACCCAAGGCCCAGGTTTGGCTCTATCTGTAAGTACTGTTTCCATTTTCATAAGGAAGCTCTCTGGTCATACTGAGTCTTTGGAGTTCTGCACTCATGACCCAATCTATAACAGTCAGTTGGACATAGTGAGTCACAGACCCAAGGCTTGCAAGGACCTCTATCTCCAGATGGGTTCATTATGTGGCGAGAAGTTGCCATTCTAATGGAGTGCAGCGTGAGTCTGAGGAGGTTGGTTTCTTGTACCAGAGGCACATGGTCAACTATGGTTATTGTGGATGATCCAGCAACTCAAGGCATCATGAGAAGAGATTGCTAAAGCCTTGACAGTGACAGAGTCTGTGGGGACACCAATGAGAGTGCCTGTTGGATAGCAGTTTGGATAGATTCTAGAGACTCTCTTTGGCAGAGGACACAATTAAGAGTGGGCCAATTTGTAAGTAACAGCAAGATTGGACCTTTTGTCAGTTACACATCATGCTGGAGTTGGGACACTTGATTCAATATGAGTCACAAGGATAGGTCTTGGCCAAGACACAACTCAGATCCACTTTATGGGGACCCCAATCCCATTCTGCTGTTCCCTAATGCCATTTATTGAAACTAATGACTTAGATAGGTTAAATATATAACAGAGTCTTGGTAGGACTCTACAAATGCAACAGAGTGTAGGGCAGCTCAAAATGCAAGCTTGCCGGCAGCCAGCACCACAACACAAAGCTCATCTCACTGGCAGACAGCATCTCAACATGTGGGCTGGCTGCAGGCAGATGGTCAATTAGGAAGCCAAATGCAAGAGAACAAAGATTCGTGATGGTGGTCATCACCTAGAGCATCCTGCTTACAACACCAGCTATAGTGTGTTGGCCCGGTGGCAGATGGGTTCAGGCCCTCATTCACTTTGTTTGGATGCTGAGAACTATAACGTCACACATGCACCAAGAAGATAGGAAAAGGTTTATTGCTCAGGTGATGGAACCGTACAGAATGGCTTGAATGAAAAAAGAGACACGTTTTTATTTTGATAGGGGTTTGGGGCTGGGATGAAGGTACCCGTGGGATTTGTAGGGTTTGAACTTCCCCTCTGGCACCAGAGGCTTTCCTATGGGCTTGTCCAGATATGGAGTAACGGGGAGAAGAGGAGGCATGGGGTTTGAAAGCAGTCAGGGGTCAAACATCAAAAATGAAGTTAGGGGCCGGCCAAGTGGCGCAGTGGTTAAGCGCTGGCTTGGGAAGCCAGCGGCCCTGGTTTGGGTCCCACATATGAGGGCCAGTAACACTACCCTCAAAAAAAAAAAAAATGAAGTTAGGACCTTCATTATAGTTTGTTCATCATAATTCCATTTATTTTGAAAGAATTAGAATTAACCTGAATACCCAAGGAGAGGACTGGGTAAATATTTCGTAGATCCATGCAATGTAATATTCTGAAGCCAAATATGTTGTTAGGTGGAACTATTAGTAAGTTATACAGTATAATTCTTTTTTGCATATATCGACACAAATACACACATACAATTAGAAGGAAATACACCAAAATGGGAATGGTGTTTACTTATGTGATAGGATTATGGTATTCATTCTGATTTTGTTTATTTTCCTTTAATGTATATTATGTGTTTAATTGTTTTTTGTTAAAAAAAAGGGTGTGTGTGTGTGTGTGTGTGTGTGTGTGTGTGTGTGTGTGTGTAAATAGTTCTTTCTTGAAACCTTTGGTTTAATGTCATTTCTAGCCGTGGGCCACACATAGAATTGAGCTGACAGTTGGCTGCATGTGTCTTTGGTCCTTCTGTATGTTTCATCCTGGTGTTCGTCTAATTTAAAGATAACCCAGGTGGCCAAAATTGCTATGTTGTATATATAGCTTTGCTGCATGGTCTGCTGAATTCTGATTTATCATGGTTCAGAACATCTTGAGTTCGTTTTGTATTTATTTTTTAATTTTATAAAACACCCAAATTTTGTAAGTAAAAAGGTAAGTTTTCTCAGAATTACAATGGTAAATTACCTTCCCACTTTACTTTTTCAGTGTCTTGCTTAGAAAATGATAACATCTTTATAATAAAATCATTGAGTTCTGATGATCAAATCGGATGAGAATTCAGTCTGTTATAATGATTACTTCATTAGTAAAGCAAATAATTTGTAGAAGACACGAACATTTCAAAGCACAAATTATTTTAATTGAGCCAGTTAAAAATATTTGCATACTTGAAAACAGCATTGCTTTCCACTGAAAATTAAATATTTTTTTAATGAAAGACCATTAAACATTTATGCTAATGTTTTTGGAGTATTAATACAAATTTCTTAATCATAATTACTGAAAAAAGAGTATGTTCCAAAGTTTTATAGTAGGTGATCTAAAATTAAGAATCTTTATTATGTGATATTTACTTTCATTATTACAATATTAATTTAAAAGATAACAAAAAATGTCTGAGTAATACTGTAGAGCCTTCTTAATCTGAAAAAAAAAGTTCATTGAATTCAAAATTCTGGCAATAATTGCATATATTACATTCTAATTATTTTAAAATTGATAATTCATATAATGTATACTTACATTTAAACTTACTAATCCATAGACCAGAAAACATTCTCTGCTTGTCAGATACAAATAACTTATATAATAAAGCTTCTAGAGAGGTGAGTGTCATAAAACTGGGAGAAGAAAATACATTTATCATTTGCCTATCATGCAGCATGATTCTTTACCCATATTGTTCACCTATTCCTTGCTTTTTAAAAATTCATTGCTCTTACAACTTCTATTGAGAATCCATTATGTACCAGCCTCGATTAGGGGTCACAGTCTCTTCCTTGATAGAATTCAGCCTTATCATAAGTCTTCGAAAGAAGTATTTGTAGTTGACCAGTGGGCAGGTGCTTCATTTTCTCAGCCTCTGTCATAGCTAAGATGTGAACACATTGACCCCATACTTTGAATAAGAAGAGGGTGTCTTGAAGCAGAGGCAATCAAAAAGAAAAAAAAAATCTGTACTTGATCCCGGTTCTTTGGTCTTCCCTGAGATCCTGTGAACCACTCATTATCCTTTATTATTATTTTTTATTTTTTTAAATTAACATTTATTGGGTGACAATGGTAGTCAAATTACATAGGTTTCAAGTGTACAATTCTGTAATACTTGTACATCATCTATATATCACATTGTGTGTTCTTGAGAGTTAAAAGAAATGAAAAACTCTACAAGAACTTTCTGACTCCATCAGAAAGAGCAACATAAAAATAATAGGTATACCAGAAGGAGAAGAAAGGGAGAAGGGAAAAGAGAGTACTGTCACCCATTGTTCTTTAATGTCCTGTTTTGCCCCCTAAAATCAGCTAGGGTCAGTGTCTGTTGCTTGCTTCTAAGAATCTAAATCATTTAATTTTATGTATCTTATTTTACCAAGGAGGGAACAAAATCAGAAAAGTGTAAGATCTGTTCGTCTACAAAGCCAGTGCTCTTTTTAACATGTCTTGCTGCAGAGACGGATTCTCTTGCCAGCAAAGCTGCCTCTGTGTCCAGTTTTACCACCTGCTGGCAAATCACTGGCCACTTATTATATCCTGTATGCCCTTTTGCTGTGACATCTCTAATGAGGGCAGGAACCAGCTTTATCATCTTCACTCAGGTTTTGTCTGTGGTGTCAAAACAATCTACAATTCATTCAATTTAGTGAGAAGAAAAAAAAAACAGTACAAAAAATGGCTGCATATGTAAAGCTCAGCATTGTGGAAATGGCTAGTTGACTTATTGCATATTTTAGTTTTCAGGTCATCGTTTTGCTATGAAGTATAAAATAACAGTTTTAAAGTCAAACCTGGTTGTCTTCTATTAGAGGAGGCAAAGCTGCTTGAAGTGTTACAGGGCTGGAGACGGGGCTGGGGTAGCACGGCTCATTCCACACGCTCCTGCTGTTATGGAGAATATGCTCTTAAGATTAATGTCTGTTTTGAAGTTAATTAGCCCAATGGTAACCTTATGTGCTTTTGATTAATTGATTTCACACAGGCAGACTCTGATATGCGTGCATGATCTAATGTCGACACAGAAATGGGACGCCATGGCCTAGTGGTGTGGGAGGGCTGGCGCCCGATGAGGGAGTGGGTGGGAGGTCTTCCCATAGGTGGCAATCCGTTCTCTTCATTCTCAATTGTATCCAAACAAAAACCTGAGTACGTTTTGTAGTCTCAGAGGAAAAATTTGTGTTTTACAACCCACATTGTGAGTTTACGATCGATCACATTTCATGTTTGAGCTCATTTCTGACAGTTACAATATGTGTGTTGTTTTTTTACCCTCTCAGTATATATTTTGTGAAATTCTGATGGCCGATATGTTTTTTTGTATACCAGAGCCCTTTTTGAGTAAATGCATGGATTTTCAGATTCTGTCCTTCTCCCTTTTCCTTCCCAAATTGACTACTTGGCCTTTGGGGCCAGTTGGAGGTATGTGTGTATGTGGGGGATAGGGGGTGTGGTAAGGAAGGCTATAGATCTGTATGAAAGTCAAGAGTTATTTTCTGAGTCCTTTTTGGTCTCTGCTTCATGGAGACTTTTGCCCATGAGGTCACTGCTTGATCTGCTGGCCCTACTTCTGAAGCCTGTGGCTACAGAGTGTATTGAAAGAAATGGTCACTACTCTGCTTTTCTCCCCTCCCTTGCCTTCTCCTTCCCTCCCCTCCTCTCCTCTGCACTGCCTGCCCTCCCTTCCCCTGCCCTGTCTACACTTCTCCCATTTTTCCCTATTAGTCCTGCTTCCCAGAAGGAACCATTCAAGACCTATCCCCCCTCCACAGGTTACATAAAAACCTTTGGATACCCTCTGCATCATATAAGGGCAATGGCAGAAGTTCTAGAAAGAACTTCTCCTCCAGTTGCACCATTCCATTGTGTTTGCTGCGTGGCAGCCACTCCATGTGGGTCTCTTTCCGAAGGACAAAATGGGAAACCAGGAAAAAGCCCTCCCATTTGGTTTTCCCCTCAACTTGTCAAATATGCCTCCTGCCCCAACCTAAGACTTTCGCTTGAAGTAGAGAGGAGAGCTTGACCATTCATCACCACTAAATCTTTTTCTCTTCCTATAATCTTCTAGGCTTATTAGAAACTTATTTCTCCTCCCATAATGACATCTCTCCCATCATCATCTCTGGATCATAATAGGTGGTCAAAGTGCAATAAAGGAAATTGGCTTATTTTAAGAGATGTTCCAAAAATTTTATGGTGTGTGTGTGTGTATGTATGTGTACATTTAGTTCTATTAAAATTGGAGACATACATAATATTTTTCTGCACTTTTTATTTGTAATTTGACAAATATTGCACACCATTCTCTTGGGGAAGTATGTATACATAAATGCTTCAAAGAATTTTTAAAAAGGAGGCAGGCATCCATAAGTGAAGCCTAATGACCTGCCCCTTTTTTCCCTAAGCCCCTACTATTCCCAAGAGGGAATGATTTTTATGTTTTTATATCATTTGTTTATATTTTTCTGATGATTATCTCCATATCACTAGATAGTACAGTACCATTGTGAGGAGGGAAACTGTCAGCCTACATGGAAATTCTCACTCCACCTCGAGATGAACTTGGAGGTGAGTCCAGGGGCTCTGAGATGATGCATTAGTTGCATCTGCTTCACTGTCTCTATGCAGACTTATAACCATCTAGTTCTTGTTGAGAACTCATTATGTACTAACTATATGGGTATGATTAAATTTACTATAGCATTTAAATTAAGCATGCACAATTATTTGCAGATGTCTTAAAATGTGAAAGCCACAACATTTATAATCAAGATTACATACCTATATTAGGTATGTGTAACTGATAAATTAAATGTATGACTCATGGGATGTGATCAAAGCTCTGTCTCTCCCTGCCCCTTTCAACTTTATTCAGTGAGGAAAGACTTTCCTCAGCTACTCAATAGAGTTATTGAAGTAATAGACTGTCCTGGAGTCAGTTTATGTCTCAAAACAGTCACAATTAAAAAAAAAAAAGAATTAAAAGCATCTGGTCCAAGCTATTAATTAACACTTCAATCTTTATTCAAAGATGTCTTCAAACCTTCTGCCAGCTAGGACCTGAGGTCTAGTGACCACCTATAGTCTTTCTTATTCTGTACCCCAATGGGTGTTCTCTATTCCATCAGTGATGAGGTATGGGGAGAGAGAAGAGGTAACAGGATACAGTGTTAGCTGGACAGCTTTATGCCCTCTGAGATTGGCATAGGTAAATCCCATTCTTTCTATTGCAGTTCTTTATATTATTGGCTCCTTTGAGAATCCCAAATGGGGGCCCTCTTACTTGCTGTTCCCTTGACCCAGGAGATTGATCCTTTGTCCACCCTGACTAGAAACTTGATTCTTCTTCTAGCTTCTTGCTGCAGGATCTCTGCCCCTTCTAGAACAGAAGTCACTTCTTAGGTGACCCCTTTCTAGCTCTCACTTTATTGAGGCTACAGGAGCTTACCAAATATTTGTTAGATGGACTCATAGATAAAAAATTACATATCAGATAGATCTTGAGAATGTATGTTCTTGAAGGTTGATATGATTTCTAAAGGAGCAGAATGTGAATCAGATAAAGGAAGAATAAGAGAAAGCTAATTTTAGAGGGAACATTTTTAACGCCAAAGGAAGGAGACATTGGTGGTATGGTGATGAGGCAAAATGGTGCCTTGGAAGTGAATGAAAAATGATAATCTGGTATTATGTATTTTTTCCCAAAGCTAGTCAATAAAGGAACCAAGAAAAATATCATTAATAATTTTAGCTATGAATAAAATCAGAAGAACAAACAAATTAATAATAATGTATATTCATATGGTCAGTAAAAATAAAAACAATGGCTATCATTTATTGGAATCTTAGTATGTGACAGGCATTGTGTAAATGTCTTATGGATATAATTATAATAATTATCCTGCCAACCTAGGTATTATCATTGTTCTCTGTTGTAACTGGGAGACTGAGAATTAGCAAGATTATGTGACTTTTCTAAAGTCACATCAGTAGTAGGTAGAGGAACCTGGATTTAAACCCATGTGGTTCAATTATACCCTACAGCCTCCTCATTATATTACATACTTCAAAACCCCTCTAATTCCTCTCATCCCCACTTTATTCCCCCAACAACCATACAGATGAAGACATCAAAGCATGAAGAGATCAAGAGAATTTCCCATGGCCACCCAATTTTTGAGAGAGTCAGAACTAGAGTCCAGGTCCTCTGATACTCATTCTAAATATGATAAGTCTTAGGTATCAACAAGAAAGGGGAGAGGGAGAAGAAAGAAAAAAAAATTATGACGTTAAAAAATGAACTGAAGTAGTAAAATAGGAAAAAACTAAGACAGGGAAAAAAATTAATTAAGGTTGAATAAAACTTAAAAAGGTATTCATGGTAGGCAGTGGTAGATGCTGCTGTGTCTCCCTGCCACCTACCTAGAGTTATTGCATTGTATTCAGCTGAACAAATTATTCCTGAGCTCCCAGAATTGTTTGTTGTTTCCCAATGGCCTCCAATTTAAGCTGTATTGTTTTTACCTATTCATGAACCACTGATAATGACCAAATTGTATGATTAGGCAGGGCATCATTTAAGATCAGGTTATTAAGGCCACACTCAAAAGGATTGTCTCCTATGGAAATGAATTGGCATTACCTGGCTTTTGGTTGAGGGCAATTAGATGGACATAAATTTGGATACTCTTTTTTTTTACTAGTCAGCATGTGATAGTCACACTGATTACAAGGGCAGCTCTAACCTCATCTTTGCTTTGAAGCCACCCTTCTCTGCTTCTGGGGTTACCTTTGGTGTGAAATAATGAATCCTTAGTTCCTGAGGAATGTATTGCTTCAGAAAAAGGACAGTCTGGATCATCCTCAAGGCCAAAGACATGATGACTCCAGGAAGGGTGGGAAGTAAAAGAAGTAACTTTTTCTCCCTTTATAATTTATATATGGGTAAGGTATCCTAAACTGCTTCTAGAACTCTTCCAGGAAGTGGTACAGAGTGAAAGCTCGGCACAAAGTTGGCAAAAATATTGTACATACACTTGATAGGAAGACCTAAATTTAATGAGCCTCTGAAATCAGGGTTGTAGACTAAGGAGAAACAAAGCAGCATCTCTTCTAGATGACCTGTCTTTCTGCCAAGCTAGTGGTGATTCCCCCACAGGTCTGCTATAAACCCTCTGCAGGCATCTGGCATCAGAGAACAGCATGCTTCTCTTCCCAGCAAGACCAGATAGGATGGCTGTCTCAGGTCCTATTCATTGAGTGAGGTGCCAGAAATCTAGATCCCATTCCAGCCTACAGCATGTCTAGCTATGACTAATTCTAGAACACATCTCCACTGGTGGTGGCAGTAGTACAGCTCAAGCTCAACCCTATGACTTCTAAGATTTTATGAAGTATGCCCTCATCCCTTGTTTGATGATGATGGTCTTGTGATATTTCAGTCTTTACCTGGAAAGTGAGGAATAAGCCATTTTTAGGGTTGGATTCCACATATGAGGGTCCAATTGAAATTCTCCCCAATTAGCTCCTCTTTATCTAGATGTATCTTTCTAAAATCCCAAGAGTCTTTATCTAGTATGGCTAAGTGGGGGTTAAGGTGGTGAGAGTCAAGGAAGATGGATTTTCACTCATACACAGGTTCTCAAGTGAAAACATGAGGGCTAAATCTGGCCTTTTATGATCAACATACAATTAATTTTTTAACTTAAATTTGCCATCGTTCAAAAATGAAAATATATCATACATAAATCTAGATATCTACTTGTGTGGTTTTGTTTTCTTTTAAAAATCCTGGGCCAGCCGAGTAGCATGGTGGCATTCAAAGCCAGTGTCCCTGGTTTGGGTCCCACATATGAGGGCCAGTGACACTGCCCTCAAAAAAAAAAAAAAAAATCCTGAGTAGCAATAATTAATTGGAGCTAAGTAATGGCTTTACATTTAATGAACATGTCCCCTCCAGCTCATGATAGTCCCCACTATTTCCTGTTGTCCCTTCAACATGACACTGGGTGTCAACTGACATATATCATACATAACACATACACTAATATTCTTCTTAAAGTCTAAACTATTAGAATCAATAACTTGAACAAAACTGAATTGTCTATGATTACTTCACATGTTCTGTTGAATTACCATGAGGAATAAAATGATTGGCAAAGAGATGATCATTGGCACAGAATAAACAGGTAAAATGAAGCCTTATTTACACACACACACACACACACACACACACACACACACACGAGTTCAGACAATTAAATTCTTGAACTCATCCTGGAAAAGGTGCTACCCACCTCATTGCTGAATATCACTATGGCCACCTTCGAAGTACTCTCTTTGGGAAGCTATGCACCGATGTTAGCACCTAGTCCACCCTTCAAAGCAACTTTGGAACTTCCAAGTAGTAAACTTGGTTAATTGTTTGTCCACATGGTACAAATTCATAGGGAATAATCCATCTGATATAAAAAATGGTTAGCAACATTGTTGCAATGAGTTCACCAACTTGTCATACCTCCTGCGTGTGCATGTGTATGTACACACTTTGAAAGTGCACAAGATAGTCATTTATAAAAAACAGTGAAGCAGTAACTTTAGTTGTAAATTGCCACAATGAAAACCAATTATTATTGCTAAAAAAATCTTTGGATTTTATCAATGTAAAGGTGTCTGAGAGCATATGAGAAATGCCTGAAACTCTATTTCTGAGACATGGCTGTGGTTTATTTCTTTATCTCCTTCAGCCCTGCTCAACTATGATCTTATTAGTAAAGGCTTCCTTCTCTGATCACCTTATTTAAAATTACAACACTGTTCACTCCTTGGCAGTTTCTTTTTCCTTTTTCTCTCTCTTATTTTTTCAGTGCATTCATCACCGTTTAAAATACAATAATTTAATAATATTTTTAGTTTGCACCGTTCCACTTTAACTAGAATGTAATTTCTATGAGGTCAGAAATTTAATTTGTTTGTCTCATTCGCATCATCTATAATAGTGCTTTAATTAGTAAGTGTTTGATCAGTCTATTTTGAATGGATAATTGCTAAATGAAGTTTCAGGATTTGTTAAATGGATAAAGAATGTGTGCTTCCATTTTAACTGATAATCTAAACAAATATTTTCCAGAGTAGACTTTTCTAAGATTTGAAAGTTTTGAATTATTTAACGAACTAAACCAGTTATATTTTTACTATAGTACTTTACATTGTTTAAGATGAAACAGAGGTTATCTCAAGGGGGATTATAGAAGATTTTAGTGTTCCTGTTATATTTTTTGATGTAGAAATTTTCCAGAAGAGTATGAATATTCCTTTAATGACCAGAAAAAAAACCCCATAAATATCTATGTAATAAATTACTTTTTAATGTTTAGAATTTGTAATATCTGGACTAAGGACAAATTCTGAAGGCTGTTAACAAATGAAGCATCAATTATGACTAATGCAGAGCCATTTGAAATCTCAGTATTTCTCATTAATTTCATGCTTCTTGGCTATATATTTACCAGGGCTAAAGAATACAATTGCTAAATTCAGAAAGCATCTGTAACTTAGGTGGATTCTATATATATCCTAAGAGATTATTATAAGCAAAAGTAAGCTAGTCAGAATGAAAAAGGAAATGGCACATTTAAACTTTTATTCCTTTTTACTTAATTCAGAACTTTTGTTGTTTTTTTCTATCCAACTTGATTTTTGGCATGCATTTATTTTGTTTTTATCTGTGCTTGATATTACTCAAAACGTTGCTTAAGGTTTGTTCTGATTTTTATGACTTTCCTTGATTACTTTCCTTTTATTAAAGCAAAAGAATGTTTAAGATAACACACATAAGAATTAATATGAAGCCCCTTTAGAAGGAATTCTAAGGTGGTTTATAAAAATTGTCTTAACAGTTTTATGAGATAGTTGTGGAACAAATAGTTCATTTGTTGTAGTTGATACATTCAAGTTGAACGTATCTCCATTCACCATATGGTGTATTTTAGTTCCTTCATATGCATTTTCAATGACCTACATCCCATCAAAGTAGCTGGGGTAATTTACAGAATATGCTAATTTAGGCATAGAATCTTCACAAATATATGGCAGGAAGCAGAACAGAAGAGAACTGGAATTTCAGTTGTTGGAAGAATCTGTTTAGGTCTGAGTGCAGTACTGAAAGCTTGAGGAAGATTCTGTGGTATTTATGGCTTTTGTATTATGAATATAGAGCAATAAAGAACTCTGGCTTTGAAGTCAAAAGCTTCTATTAGAATACTTAGTCAAATTTCATATCATTATAATTGTGGGCTTAATTACTCTAAGCCTCAGTTTTCTCATCTACAAATGGCTGCCATTTGACATATATAACATACATATATTATACCTAGCTGTTTGTACATAAGGTCTATAGGTTATGTATTTAGTCTTCCCAAACCATATAGATTAAACACTAACTCTGACTTTATGGTATTGGTGAGAATTTTAGTGACCTAAGACCTCACAGCTAGTAAGTGGCAGAGTTTAGTGAGGTCTGACACAGCTTCCAATGCTGCATTCTTTCCATTATGTCCCATGGGAATCAACATCTGCCTTATAGGACATGTGGCATCCAAGAGATAGAGAAATAAAGACTTGGGGGGGTGACCAGTTAGGTCAGTTGGTTAGAGCATCATGCTGGTAACACCAAGGTTGCTGGTTCGATCCCCACCTGGGCCACTGTGAGCTGCACCTTCCTTAAAAGAGTCAACTATGCCATTGTAGCATGAAAGCAATGTGTAACCAATGACCATGGCTGCTCCCCAATAAAAAAATTTTGGGGCCGGCCGAGTGGCTCAGTTGGTTAAGAGCTCGCTCAAGAGTGCGAGCTGAGCTCTGAGCAACAGCTGTTCGAGGCCAGCCCGAGCTGAGTTGCCGTTGAGCTGCCAACAGGTGGCAGGATGGCTCAGCTAAAAAAAAAAAAAAAAAAGACTTGGAAATACAAGAGACCAAAGGACAATGAAAATAAGTGGAAGAGCAAATGAGAGCAAGGTGATAGGTCAGGGTCTAAAGATATTTTATTTACATTATTTCTATTGAGATATATTTGACATACAACATCGTATTAGTTTCAGGTGTACAACATAATTATTTGATATTTGTATATATTGTGAAATAATCACCACAATAAGTCTACTTAACATTTTTCATCATACCCTGTTTCGCCAAAAATAAGACCTCGCTGGAAAATAAGCCACGGCATGATTTTTGTGCCAAAAAATATGGCACCTTAGCATACTGAATATTTTAAGCTGAAGGAGTTTGTGGAAAAGGCACCCTTCTCCATGAAACAGGTCATAAAACCTTCATGTTAAGGGAGCGTGCCTTCCATATCCTGGAGGTATTATGCTAGGGCTCATTCTCAGGCTAGGTCTTATTTTCGGGGAAACACTGTAGTTACAATTATTTTCCTTGTGATGAGAATTTTTAACATCTACTCTCTCAGCAATTTTCAAATATATAATACAGTATTATTAACTGTAGTCAACATGCATACATTACACCCCCATGACATATTTATTTTATAACTGAAAGGATATGTCTTTTGACCATCTTCTCCCATCACCCACCTCTCCAATCCCCTACCTCTGGCAACCACCAATCTTTTCTCTGCATCTATGAGCTCCATTTTGTTTGTTTGTTTTTAAGATCCTACATGTAAGTGAGATCTGTCTGACCTTTTTCACATACCATAGTGCCCTCAAGGTCCATCATGTCTCAAATCTCAGGATTTCCTTCTTTTTTATTGCTGAATCATATTCCATTGTATATACATACAAAAGATTCTTTGTGCATTCATCCATTGATGGATACTTAGACAAGAGGGTGCACAGAGCTTTCTGAATTAGTGTTTTCATTTCTTTTAGATAAATACCTGAAAGTAGAATTGCTGGATCACAAGGTAGCTCCATTTTTTTTTTTAATTTTTTGACAAAACTCAATACTGTTTTTCATAGTGGCTGCTCCAATTCACATTCCCACCAACAGTGCATATGGATTCCCTTTTCTCCACATCCTCACTAACACTAGTTATTTCTTCTCTTTTTGATAATAGCCATTCTAACAGGTTTGAGGCGATATCTCACTATGGTTTTATTTACATTTCCCTGATAATTAGTGATGTTGAGGACGTTTTTATGTGCCTTTGAGCCACCTGTGTGTCTTCTTCAGGAAAAAAAAAATGTCTGTCTAGATTTTCTGCCCATATTTTAATTGGATTGTTTTTTTTGTTTGTTTGTTTTGGGTATTGTGTTGTATAAGTTCTTTATTTGGGATATTAACCCCTTATCAGATACATGATTTGCAAATATTTTCTCCCATTGGGTACATTGTCTATTCATTTTGTCGATACTTTTCTTTCTGTGCAGAAACTGTTTAATTTGTTGTAGTCCCATTTATTGATTTTTGTTTCTGTTGCCTTTGCTTTTGGTGTTTAAAGATATTTTGATTTGAGTAAAAGTGTAGTGAATCCTAATCATGAAATTGGAGCTATCATACTCATATTTTACTTATCCAAATTCAACTACATGTGTTCAATATAAAAAATCATCTATCATTTATGTGATACAGGCTAGACTTTATATATTAGCTAATTACTTTATTTTGTGCCCACCAAAAAAACAAAAACAGAAAACAAAAACAGCAATTTAATCCCATGTGGACAGAAAGCATGCAGAAAATCACATAATGTAGTTCATGGTGATTTAATGTTATTGATCATTTTGACAACATGCAGTTTTCACCGTATGCACTTATTTTAGAATATAACACATATGTTTGAAGTTATTTCATTGTGGTGTTAATTTAAATGGTGTATTATGAGTAGATTAATTATGCATAATCTAATTCATAGACTGTGCCAATGCTTTACATTCTGCAAAAAGTTTTAACTAATACAGATTGATGATTTTTTATGGTGATAGGCTTATAAGTCTGTTATTTCATAGTTTGTTCATATCTATGTAGTTTGCAACTTATTCACATATTACATTCATGTGCATATGGAGACATTGTTATAAATAGTGGCTCCGGTTCTCTCAACCCCAGGGACTGCAATGTACCTGAAATATACACTTAACATTAATAATGAAAACAACAATACAATACCACCTTGAAAGCAAATTACCCTGGATGCACAAAAACCTACCCATAGAAATGCTTTGAGAGCCTTGGAAGAAATGTGCCATCAAAATGCAAATATGTTTTCACTTAAAAAGAGAAAAAATTTCTCTCTGAAAACTGGTTTACATAGGATTTAGAGTTAACATTCCAGTTTTGCAACTGATTGAAACCACTGGCTATTTTATTTACCAGTGTTCTTTGGACTTAGTACCATCTGCTGTTCATTGTTGGGGCATGCAAAATTCCTGGGATTGTATATCCTCCAGCAGATTTCTTTGTTATGGTCCTTTTCATAGGCTGTTGGTCCTACTTTTGTTGGTAGCTCCAGTATTCTTGTTATGAAAATCTATGTTTTGGTGTAGTTCTTTCATGACCTGAAACACAAATTCTTAATTTTAAGGAGAAAAAAACAAAGCATATGTAAATTGTAATAGCTTAAATTATTCTGACCCTATTAATCACATTCTACTTTTTTGCTTTCAATAACTAGATATTTTTTCCTCCCTCTAATTTGTATTTGTTTTCCTGAACTAAAAATCATTGAACTTTGTTGTTACCTAAGGTATTGTTAAGCAGTACTTCTCTCCACTAGCCCATTAAAGAAAGCTCTCCCTAATGTGTCGCGTTCTATAATGGAATGATTGTGTCCCCCAACCCAAAAGAAAAAAAAAAAAAAAAGCATTGAAGTCTTAACCCCGCCAGTATCTCAGGATTAGATCTGATTTGGAGATAGGATCTTCACAGAGGTAATCAAGTTGAAATAAAGTTATTAGCATAGATCCTAATCCAATATGACTAGTGTCCTTATAAAGAGGGGAAATTGGGAACCAGACACACACAGAGAGAAAACCCTGTGAAGATTAGAATTATGTTCCCACAAGTGTTGAAACTACCAGAAACTAGGAGAAAGCCCTAGAACAGATTTTTCCTTAGCACCTCCAGAGTGAGCATGGCCCTGCTGACATCTTGATCCCAGATTTCTAATTTCCAGAACAGAAAGACAATAACTTTCTGTTAAGTCACTCAACTGTTCAGTTCTTTGCTCTATATAGCACCCCTAGCAAATTAATACACTTAACCACTAATCTTGCTTTCCACCGTATCTCTTTATGTACCCTCAAGTGTTCCCACACTTTCCCAATTCTTCATCTTTTTTATCATTATTCCTTTCTCATGTAGTGCCTTTCTCTGACATCTATGCACTCAAAATTTACCTTCCATTTAAGGTCTTGTTGTTCAAACATCAGATTGAAAGTTTCAAAAATCAGATTATGAAAATTTCATAACAATAAACTTCTCATTAGGGGTATTCCTCCCTATGTCCCATTTTGAGATTCTGGCATCACAGTAGTAGACACCCAGGGCCCATGTATCCTGGGAAGGTTTGTTAAATGAGTTATTGCAAAAAGGCATGAGATATTCACATGGAAACTGATATACACAGGTGTGTGCTTTGGAGCAGGTGGTAAGAAGTTGATAAGTATGGGTAAAGGAATGGTGGGTAGGAAAATTCTCCCTATCTAACCCAAGGTCAGTTTCTGGGCATTCCCTCAGGGGCCGTATGAAAATGTCTTCTTTATTCGACTTGTAAAACATATGTTGACTAGATGTTTACTACTCCAGATAAATTTAACTATGTTTCTTTTATTTTTGAGTTCATCCTAAACATTTATTATTGAAAAGTGATATTTTCACAGTATTTGTCCTTGCCATCATTTAATGTGAGTTCTCATTCTTCAGCAAAATTTTGTAGTTTTATTTACACAATGTATTTCTTGTTGAGGTCATTTATAGTTACCTTTACTTTTTTATTTTTATTTTACCTCCAGTGAGTGATTATTCATTTGGGAATATTTCATTTTTACTTACTGAAGTGATGTTTCAATTCTAGTAGCTTTCAGTCAATTTCCTTGAGTTTTATAAGCAAAGAATTTTTGAAATAAGAATAAATTTTCTTTTTTAAATATTTTTTACATCTGTGTTTTCTGATTTTTTAAAAAATTATAATTGGCTAGACCTGAAGGAAAACATACTAATAATCATCAAAGGGTTATTATTACTGATTCCCATTTGAATGGAAACTTCCTTAACTGTTTGATTAAGCAAAAATGGGTATGAGATTTTTCAGTTGCCTTTTCAGCATCTCTTAAGAGTATACAGTTTTTCTTATGTGGCTTATTGTTTTGATGTCAGATATTATTAGATTTTATAAACTTTAAACCTTCCTTGCATTACAGATGAATTTAACTTAGCATTTTATAAAATTCACAAATAAATAAAATAGAAAATGTCTGCCATGAAGCCTTGAAAGAATTCTCTGATAAGATTATCCTGTAGCAAAATCTTTATGTGACGCAATCTTTTAATATTAAAAAAAATATTACTTTTTGGCTTTTTGGGCTTTGCACATTTGGGTCAATTTTGATCATTTGTATTAGCAAATCAGTTCTAGTCTCACTGTAATTTCTAATAGTAATCATGTTTTCTTTCTTTTTCCCTAATTGAATAGAAATCTGCTTCAAGATATGTTTATATATCTAAAATTTTATATTTATATATTTACTGTTTCTATTACTTATTAAAACTTTTTTCCTATTACTTATTATTGATTTAGTTTTATCCTTATACTTTTTTCTTTTTAAATTATTTGCATTTTATCATTTCTTTTAAAAAAATCTTTTTTCATTGAGATATAATTGACATATAGCAATGTGTTAGTGTTGGGTATACAACATAATGATTCCATATTTGTACATATTACAAAATGATCGCTACAATAAATTTAGTTAACATACATCATCATACATAGTTACAACATTTTTTTCTTGTGATGGGAACTTTTAAGATCTACTGTTAGCATTTTCAAATATATAATACAGTATTATTAATTATAGTCACCATGCTGTGCATTATGTCCCCATGACATATTTATTTTATACGTGGAAGTTTGTACCTTGTGTTTTTGGTCACTTTCTCCCATGTCACCTCCCTACCATGCCCAGCCTCTGGCCGTCACCAATCTGTTCTCTGTATTTATGAGCACCATTGTTTTTTTTAGATTCTACATGTAAGTCAGATCATAAGATATTTGTCTTTTCCTTTCTGATTTGTTTCACTTAGCATAATGCCCTCAAGGTCCATCCATGTTGTCACAATGGCAAGATTTCTTTGTTTTATGGCTGAATAATTTCCCATGATTTTATATATATATATATATATGTAAAATATTTCTTTATTTATTCACCATTATGTTTATCTTGGTTGTTGTAAATAATGCTAGAATTACTATGGGGTTTTTGTGTTAGTGTTTTTGTTTCTTTCAGATAAATACCCAGAAGTAAAATTGCTGGATCATATGGTAATTCTATTTAAAAATTTTTGAGGAAACTCCATACTGTTTTGCATAGTGGCTGCATTAATTTACGTTTTCACCAATAGCGCACAATGGTTCCATTTTCTCCACATCCTTCCCAGCATTTGTTATTTCTTGACTTTTTGTCAGTCTAACGGGTATGAGGTGATATCTCGCTGTGGTTTTGATTTGCATTTCCCCGATAATTAATCATGTTGAGCACCTTTCCATGTACCTCTTTGGCCATCTGTATGTATTGCTTAGGAAAATGTCTATTCAGAGCCTATACCCATTTTTTAATAGCATTTTATTTCTTTTTTTACTATAGAGTTGAATGAGTTTTTATATATTTTGGATATTAACCTCTTATCAGATATGTTTTACAAATATTTTCTCCCTTTCAGTAGGTTGCCTATTTTGTTGATGGTTTCCTTTTTTGGATAGAAGAATTTTAGTTTGATGTAGCCCCACTTGTTTATTTTTACTTTTGATTTTGGTATCAAATGAAAAACATTATCACCAAGACCTAAGTCAAGAGCTTACCACCTATGGTTTCTTCTAGGAGATTTATAGTTTCAACTCTTATATTTTAACTCTTTAATTCTTTCTGAGTTATTTTTGTGTATGGTTTAAGGCCTAGTTTTATTTTTTTGCGTGTGATTTTCCAGTTTTCCCAAAACCATTTATTGAAGAGACAGTTCTTTCCAATTGTATATTCTTGACTTCTTTGCTGTAAATTAATTTACAATATGTGTATGGGTTTATTTCTGAACTTCTGTTCTGTTCCAATGATCTGTTTTTGTTTGCTTGTTTGTTTTGAGGGCAGTGTCACTGGCCCTCATATGTGGGACCCGAACCCGGATCGCCGGCTTCCCAAGCCAGCGCTTAAACACCGCGCCACTCAGCCGGCCCTTATCTATTTTTTTTTTCCGCTAATACTATACTGTTTTGATCACTACAGCTTTATAATATAGTTTGAAATCAGGAAGTGTGATGCTCCAGATTTGCTTTATTTCTCAAGAGTGTTTTTGCTCTTTAGGGACGTTAGTGGTTCCCTACAAATTTTAGGATTATTTGTTTTACTGCTGTGGAAAATGCCATTGGAATTTTGGTAGAGATTGCATTAAATCTGTAGATTGGTATGAGTACTAATGGGCATTTTAAAAATAAATATTTTTCCAATCCGTGAGCACAAAATATCTTTCTATTTATTATTTGTGTCTTTTTCAATTTCATAAGTGTTTTATGGTTTTCTGTATACAGGTGTATTGACACCTTGGTTAAATTTCTTTTTGATGGAATTGTAAATGGGATTGTTCTGTTAATTGTATTTCTCTTAGTTTATTATTACTAGGTAGAAATGCAACATATTTTTGTATATTATTGTAACTTTGTATCTTGCAACTTTAATAAATTGTCTACTATTAATAGTTCTAACAGCTTTTTTGGTAGTCTTTAGTGTTTTCTATATATAACATTATGTCACCTGCAAATAGTGACTTCTTCCTTTCCAATTTGGATTACTTTTATTAAAACTTTTTCTTGCCTCATTGATCTGGCGAGGGCTTCTAATACTATGTTGAATAGAAGTGGTGTGACCTGGCATTTTTGTTTTGTTCCTGATCTTAGAGGAAAAGCTTTCAGCTTTTCACCATTGAGGATGATGTTAACCGTGGGTTTGTTGTATATGGGCTTGATTGTGTTGAAATCTGTTCCCTCTATACCAACTTTGTTGAGAGTTTTTATCATAAATGGATATTGGATTTTGTCAAATGCTTTTTCTGCATCTATTAAACTAATCACATGATATCTTATCCTTCCTTTTGTTAATGTGTCATATTACAATGATTGGTTGAAAATATTGAATCATCCTTGTATCTCTGGGATAAATCCCACATGACCATGGTATATAATACTTTAAATGTATTGTTGAATTCAGTTTGCTAATATTTTGTTGAAGATTTTTTGCATCTGTGTTCATCAGGGATATTGGCCTGTAAATTTTTTATATTTGTGTGGTGTCCTTGTTTGATTGAGCTATCAGGATAATTCTGGTCTTATAAATGAGTTTGGAAGTGTTTTCCCTGCTTTTTTTTTTTTTTAAAATATATAATGCCATCTTTGTCATATAAGTTTCTATATGTTCATGGGTCTGTCTCCAAGCTTTGTCTTCTGATCCATCTGTCAATTTACTGGTTATTGGAATCACTGGAAAGGCAAGTATTCATCTTTGCTTTTTAAACTATAGGTCAACTTAGTTATTTGTAGACTTCTATTTGTCCATGTAAATTTTAGAATATTTTTGTTTTTTTTCTTTAACAGTCCAAAAGTAAACTTTTTGGATTCAGTTGAGTTTATACATTAAATAGGGGAGAACTGATATCTTTATAATGTTAAGTGGACTCGTCCGTAGCACAGAATATACTCCATTTACATTCAGATAATTATCTACAATACATACTTTAGTAAATTTTAACATTTTAAAACGATGAAGCTTTATGTATTTCTGGTAAAGATAATTCCCAGGTACCTTAAATTTTTGATGCTATTCGAAAGATACCTTTTTTGTTATATGTTCTAGTTGCTTTTGTCAGAGGATGTCTCTGGTTTTTGTATATTGATTTTGGCTCTCACAACCTTGCTGACACCCTTATTCTTTAAATGGAGTAACTCTTAAATTTTCCATTAAGTGTACTATTTATGATAGTTGGGGTTGTGTGTGTGTGTGTGTGTGTGTGTGTGTGTGTGAATATAAACTAACAAGTTAAAGAAGTCCCCTTCCATTTTAGTTTGTGACTGAGTTTTTCTAATAAATAAATCTGGAAAATTTTCAAAAATTTTTCTGTCTCTGTTAAGGCAATTACATTATTTTCCCCCTCTTTATGTGGCAAATTACACTGTCAATTTTTCATAAGATGTAATTCATATACTATAAAATTCACTAGTATTTAAGTGTACAGTTGGGAGGTTTTTAGTATATCCATGAAGCTGTGACACTACTATCGCTATCTAGTTTAGAAATATTTTAATCACCCCCAAAGGAAACCCTGTACCCATTTAGCAGTTACTCTTCATTGCCCTGTGCCCCCAGCCCTTGGCAGCCACCAAGCTGCTTTCTGTCTCTATGGATTTGCTTCTTCTGGACATTTCATGTAAGGGGAATTATGCAATATGTTGTCTTTTATGTATGGTTTCTTTTACTTAGCATAATGTCTTAAAGGTTGATTCATGTTATAGCAAGTATAATACTTCATTCTTTTTATAGCTAAATAATATTTCATTGTGTAGGTATATTACATTTTGTTTATTTATCAGTTGAACATTTGGATTGTTTCTACTTTTTGACTATAATGAATAATGCCACTATCAGTATTTGGATACAAGTTTTTGTAAGGATGTATGTTTTCATTTCTCTTAGGTATATACCTAAAAGCGGAATTGCAGAGTTATAAGGTAACTCTATGTTAAACTTATTGAATAATTGTCAAACGGTTTTCAAAAGCAGCTGCACATATTTTATTCCCATTAGCAATACATGAGGGTTTTACATATTTTTGCCTACACATATTTTTAGTTTTTTTTTTTTTGTTACAGCCATCCTAGTAGTTGGGAATTGGTATCTCATTTTGATTTTGACTTTCTTTTCTCTAATAATTATTAGCCATTTGTATATCTTCATTGGAGAATTATCTAGTAAATTTTTGAAATCAGGTTGTCTGTTGTTGAATTGTAAGAATCCTTGCCAACCTGGATTCCTTTTATTTTGCTTCTTTCCTAATTGCTCTGGTTATAGCCTCCAATACAGTATTGAATAAAAGTGGCAAGAGCAGGCATCATTGTTTTGTTCCTAATTTTAGAAGAAAATCTTAGGAGGAAAGCTTTCAGTGTTTCACCTTTAACTGTAATGTTAGCTGTGGATTTTTCATAGATGCCCTTTATCTGGTTGAGGAAGTTCCCTTCTATTCCTTATTTGCTTGAATGTTTTTATAACAAAGTGTGTTGGATTTTGTCAAATGCTTTTTCTGCACCTATTGATGATCATGTGCTTTTTTATTCTTTATTCTAACATGGTGTATTACATTGATTTTCATTGTATTGAACCAACCTTATATTCCTGAATGACTCCCACTTGGATGTTTCTGGATATGGTTTTCTATTATGGTATTTATTGAGGAATTTTATGTCTATATTCATAAAAGATATTGGTCTGTAGTTTTATTTTCTTGTAAGGTCTGTCTCATTTTGAAATTAGGCTAATACTGGTCTCTTAAAATGAGTTAGAAAGTTTTCTTTCTCTTCTGTTGTTTGGAAGAGTTTGAGAAAGTTTGGTGTTAATTTTTAAAAAATATTTGGTTGAATTCATGACTGAAGCCATTTGTTCTAGGATTTTTCTTTGTGGGAATTTTTTTGATTTATTTTCTTTACATGGGATAAGTCTATTGCAACTTTCTGTTTCTGTTTGAGTCCATTTTGATAGTTTGTGTCTTTCTAGGAATTTGGCCATTTCATGTAAGTTATATAATTTGTTGGCATAAAATTGTTAATGGTATTACCTTATAATTCTTTTTAAATTTTGTAGTCAGTAGTTATTTCTCCTCTTTCATTTCTGACTTTAGTAATTTGAGTCTTCTCTCTCTCTTTTTGGTCAATTTATATAAAGGTTTGTCAATTTTGTTTAGCTTTTCTAAGAACCAACTTTTGATTGTGTTGATTTTCTTTAATGTTTTTCAATTCTCTATTTCATTTATTTTCACTTTAATCTTTATTATTTTCTTCCTTCTGCTTAGTTTGAATTTTGGTTTTCTCTTCTTTGTTTACTTTCTTAATATAGAAAATTCAATTATTGGTGTTTGAGCTTTTAAAGTATTTTTTAATATAAAACATTTCCCACAAGCACAGCTTTAGCTGCTTCCCATAAGTCCTATATATATATATATATATATATATATATATATATATATATATATTTAATTTTTTCTTATATATATATATATTTTTCTTTTTTCATATATATGTATATATATATTTCTTTTTTTTTTCCATTCATCTTGAGGTATGTTTTAATTTCTCTGTGATATCTCTGTTGACCTACTGCTTATTTAGTAATGTTTAATTATCAGAGCTTGGTGAATTTTCCAAATTTCCGTCTGCTACTGATTTCTATTTTCATGCCATTGTGGAATATTTTGTATGCTTTTAATCCTTTTAAATTTATTGAGATTTATTTTATGGCCTATCCTAGAGATATGTTCTGTGTGCACTTATGAAAAATGTACATTTGAGTGTTGTTGAGTGTAATGTTCTGTAAATGTCTGTAAGTCTGGGTGGCTTATGTTGTTATTTAAAATTTCTATTTTCTTGTTAATCTGTGTAGCTGTTCTGCACATTATTGAAAGTCTGTATTGAAATCTTAAATAATTATTGTTGACCTGTTTCTCTCTTCAATTCTGTCAGTATTTGTTTTATGTATTTGAAGCTCTGCTTTTGCATGCATATATACTTATCATTGTTATATCTTTTTCATCAACAACATCACAAAAACTTTGTTCCCATGTATCTCCACTCTCTCCCAATCTTTGTGGTGTTATGAAAATTGCATCCTTATATATTATATGCCCATCAACACAAACATATTTTTTCATATTGCATAATTAATTGACTTTTTAAATTAAATATAATGGGGTGACATTGATGAATAAAATTATATAAGTTTCAAGTGTACAATTCTATAATACATTATCTATATATTGCATTGTGTGTTCACCGCCCAGAGTCAGTTCTCCTTCCATCACCATATATTTGACCCTGTTACAGTCTTCTGCTTTCCCCCATCCCTCCTACCTTCTGGTAACCACTAAACTGTTGTGTTTGTCCATGAGTTTTTCTTTGTTTGTCTTGTTTGTTTGTTGACTTCAGTTTTTGTTTTTGTTTTTTTTTTAAAGATTTTTATTGGTGAATTGGGGGAGGGGAACAGCGTTGGGGAATCAGGGAAGGGAAAGAGACAAGTTGCTGTCCTTTTGTTCTTCAGTCTAGTTGTGAAGTGTTGCCTTCAGTTTTATATGTCACATAAGAGTGCAGTCTTATGGTTCTCAATTTTTTCTGTCTTCGTTATTTTGCTTAGCATGATCATAGCAAGCTCCATCCTTGTTTTCACAAATGGCAGTATTTCATGTTTTCTTATGGCTGAGTAATATTCTATTATATATATGTACCACATCTTCTTTATACAGTCATCTATCAAAGAACACTTTGGTTGTTTCTGTGTCTTGACCACTATGAATAATGCTGCAATGAACATGGGGGTACATAAATCTTTATATAGAGGTATATTCAGATTTTTGGGGTAGATACCCAGAAAAGAGATTACTAGGTTATATGGTAATTCTATTCTTAATTTTAGGAGGAATTTCCACACTGCCTTCTATAGCGACTGCACAAGTCTGCATTCCTACCAATAGAGTATAAGGGTTTCTTTTTCTCCACAATCTCATTGTGGCTTTGCTTTGCATTTCCCGAATAGCTAGTAAAGTTGATCATCTCTTCATATATCTGTTGGCCATTTGTGTATCTTCTTGAGAGAAGTGTTTGGGTCCTCTACCTATTTTTTTTAATTGGGTTGTTTGTTCTTTTGTTGTTAAGTTGTCTGAATTCTTCATGTATTTTCATATTAGCCCCTTATGAGAGGTGTTGTTTGCAAATATCTTTTCCCATTCAGTTAGTTGCCTCTATTTTGTTGATGGTTTCTTTTGCTGTGTAGAAGCTTTTTATTGGGTTATCAGAAAAGTCATGACGTATTTTTACTGGTTTTCATTGCAAAAATGCATCATGACTTTTTTGACAACCCAAAATAGTTGACACCATTCCTTCATTTATTTTTGCAATTACTTTCCTTGCCTTTGAGGTGAAATTCCTAAAATCCTCTCTAAGACCAAGATCCGTAAGTTTAGTACCTATGTTTTCTTCTATACAATTTATTATCTCAGGATTATATTCAGGTCTTCAATCCATATTTATTTAATTTTGCTGTGTGGTGACAGATAGCAATCTAGTTTTGTTTTATTTTTTCTAATGTGGCTTTCCTATTTTCCCAGCACTATTTTTTTTCTTTCTCTCCATTATATGCATTTGGCTCTGCTGTTGAAAATTATTTGCCCTTATATATGTGGGCTTATTTCTGGGTTCTCAGTTCTGTTCTATTTGTCTACGTGTCTGTTTTTCTGCCAACCCCATGCTGTTTTGATTATTGTCACTTTGTAATATAATTTGAAGTCAGGGAGTATGATAACTCCAGCCTTGTATTTTTTTCTCAGGATTGCTTTGGTTATTTGGGGTCTTTCGTGATTCCATACAAATCTGCTGAATTTTGGTCTATTTCTTTTTAAAAAATGCCATTGGGATTTTGTTGTGGATCACATTAAATTTATATGTTGCTTTGGGTAATATGGCCATTTTAATTATGTTGATTCTTCCAATTTATGAGCATGGAATATCTTTCCATTACTTTGTGTCTTCTTCTGTTTCTTTTAATAATATTTTATAGTTTTCAGTGTATAGGTTCTCACATTCTTTGTGAAATTTATTCCAAGGTTTTTCAGTTCTTTTTGTTGCTACTGCAAAATGGTTTTTTTTTTATTTGTTTTTTTGAAATTTCATTGTTAGTCTATACGAATGCAATGGATTTTTGTACATTTATTTTGTATCCTGCAACTTTACTGTTTTGTTTATTGTTTTTAAACAATTTTGTTGTTGTGGGTTTTTTTTGTGTGTGTGAAGTCTTTAGGATTTTCTATATAAGGAGTCATGTCATATGCAAAAAGTGACAATTTGACTTCATTCCCAATTTGGATTTTTTAAAATTTCTTTCTCTTGCCTGATTGCTCTGGCTAGGACTTCCAATAGTGTGTTGAATAACAGCAGTGAGAGGGGGCATCACTGTCTTTTTTCTGATTATGAAGGGAAAGTTTTCAGTTTTCGACCATTCAGTATATATATTAGCTGAGGGTTTGTCATATATCACCTCTCTTATGTTGAGATACTTTCCTTCTCTACCCATTTTATTAAGTGTTTTAATCATAAATGGATATTGTATCTTGTCAAATGCTTTCTCTGCATCTATAGTTAAAATCATGATTCTTAGCCTTTATTTTGTTTATGTGGCATATCACATTTGTCATTTTGCATATGTTGAACCATCATTGTGCCCTTGAAATAACTCCATTTGACATATTGTCTTTTTTTTTTTTAAGATTTTTTATTGGGGAATTGGGGAGGGGAACAGCGTTGGGGAATCGGGGAAGGGGAACAGACAAGTTGCTGTCCTTTTGTTCTTCAGTCTAGTTGCGGAGGACCTTGCTTCACTGGCACATGTTGGTATCGTCATTGTGCTCTTCCTGGATGAGGCAGATAGGTTGCCGGCCTCTGGATGGTCGCTCACCGCGACTATTGGCAGCTCACGCTGGCTGCCAGCCACTCACTGTAGCCTATGGCAGCCCACTGCAGCAGGGGCTACAGCTTACCATCGCCGGGGTGTGCACAGCCCAGCTCCAGGTGGAGTGTTGTTAGCTGTAGAGGGCAGTGTCACTGGCCCTCATATGTGGGATCTGAACCGGGGCCGCTGGCATCCCCAAACCAGCTCTTAACCAATGTGCCACTCAGCCGGCCCCAACATATTATCTTTTTAATGTATTGTTGTATTTGATTTGCTAATATTTTGTTTAGGATTTTTGCATGTATTTTCATCAGAGATATTGGGCTGTAGTTTTCTTTTTTTGTATTATCCTTACCAGGTTTTGGTATCAGGGTAAAGTCGGCCTCATAAAATGAGTTAGGGAATATTTCCTCATCTTGAATTTTTTGGAAGAGTTTGAGAAGGCAGGTATTAAATCATCTTTGAATATTTGGTAGAATTTACTAGTGAAGCCATGAGGTCCTGGACTTTTGCTTTTTGGGAGGTTATTTGATGATTGTTTCAATTTCCTTTCTGTTGATCAGTCTATTTAGATTTTCTAGTTCTTTATGATTCAGTCTAGGAAAGTTACGTATTTCTAAGAACTTGTTCATTTCTTCTAGGTTATTGAATTTCGTGGCATATAGTCTTCTGTAGTATTCTTGTATGATCCTCTGTATTTGTGTGGTATATATTGTAACTTCTCTTCTTTCATTTCTGATTTTGTTTATTTGTGCCTTTTTTTTCTTTTCCTTAGTGAGTCTAGCCAGGGGTTTGTCAATTTTATTAATTTTTTTTTAAAGAACCAGATTTGTTGCATTATTTTTTTCTATTGTCTTTTTGTTCCCTATTTCATGGCTTTCTTTTAAATAAGATGAGAGGGGAAAAAAAGTTACAAAAAATACATTTATGTTGTCCCTGTCCTTAACATTTACCAATGAATTTACTTTTGCCTGTGCTCTTTATTTCTCAATGTGGATTTATTACTGTCTGGTGTTCTTTTTATTTCTGCTTGAAGAACTCCCTTTTTAGTATCTCTTCTAGAGGTACTAAAGGTATGCTTGTGACAGAGTTTCCGTTTTTGTTGATTTGGAAATGTCTTAATTTTGTCTTCATTTTAAAGGATAATTTTGCTTAGTTAGAATTCTTCATTGAAAGTCTTTTTTTTTTTTTTAGCACTTTGAATATGTTATTCCACTCCATTATAGGCTTTATAGTTTCAGAGATAAATATGCTGTTAATCTTATTTAGGCTCCCTTGTACAAAATGGATTCCTTCCCACTTGCTGCTTTCAAGATTCTTTTTTTATATAGTGGTAAGAACACTGAAAATGAGATCTACCCTCATAACATATTTTTTAAATGTAGAATACAGTATTGTTATTTATAGGCATAATGTTGTACACAGATCTCTAGAACTTATTAATCTTGTATAACTGAAATTTTATACCTGTTAATTAGCAACTCTCATTTCTCCCTCTCTCTAGACCCTGGAAAACACAATTTTGCTCTTCATTTCCATGAGTTTGACTATTTTAGATACTTGATATAAGTGAAATCATATTAGTCCTTCTGTAACTGACTTATTTCACTTAGCATAATATCCTCTGGGTTTACCTTTGTTGTTGCATATTGCAGGATTTTCTTTCTTTTTTGAAGCTAAATAATATTACATGATATATATATATATATACCACATTTTTTTTTTTTTTGGAGGGCAGTGTCACTGGCCCTCATAAGTGGGACCTGAACCGGGGCCGCTGGCTTCTGAAGCCAGCGCTTAACCACCGCGCCACTCGCCAGCCCACATTTTTTTTCATTAGTCAATGGACACTTAGGTTGTTTTCACATCTTGGCCACTGTGAATAGTGCTGCAATCAACTTGGAATTGTTGTCTCTTCAAAATCATGGCTTAAATTCTATTGGCTAAATACCCAGAAAGGGAGCTGCTGGACCATAGGGTAGTCCTATTTTCATTGTCTGTAGTGCTTTCTTACTGATTTCCATAGTGGCTGTACCATTTTGCATCCCCCACCGCTAACAGTGTAGAATTGCTCCAGCTTCTCCAAATCCTCTTCAACACTTGTCTTTTAATTTTTTTCTGCATGATTTCTTTTATTTGAAGATCAAAAACAAGATTATAGTGAGAGAGGTGAAAAATGGGTTTACCTTTGGTGAAGAACCTTAAGTGGGAGTAAGCATGAGGCATCCTCTGGGGTGCTGAGAATAAAATACTTCTTAATTTAATGGAGGCAATATGGAAATATATATATTCACTGAGCTAAATCATTTACTGTATGTCAGTTATATTTCAATGGAAAGAGTTTAAAGCCCCACCCCTCCTGCAGGATTCTGAATCAGTAGCTGTAAGAGTAGGCTCAGGAATGCACTTTTTCTACAAGTACTTCCAGTATATTTTTAAAATTTTATTTTTATTTATTAGTTTTAGGTAGTCTTTAGATTTTTTGGTAATAGCAATCCTAACAAGTAAGAGGTGATTTCATTGTGGTTTTAATTTGCATTTCCCTGATGATTAGTGATGTATGTTCATGTCACACTTTTCTTACTGTGGTAGATTTTCCACAAGGATAACCACCAACATTTTCCCCCATCCCTGTACATGCAGGCCACTCTGTCCACCAAGAGGGATAGTCATTTCTCCTCCACCTGAATCTGAGCTGGCCTATAACTTGCTTTGAGCAATAGAATGTAACAGAAGACGTGTTAGAACAATTCAGGTTCAATCTTTATGAGTCTTGGCAGCTTCTGCACTCATAATCTTCAAGCCTACAGTACCAGCTAAGAAGGCTAACCTTCCACCTAGAGAGAAAGAGAGAGGTTCAGGCTCCATGAGGCACAAACACGTGAGTAAGGTCAACTTGGAAATTTCCAGCCCCCAAAATCTGATCCCAGAAAATATCATTTGGAACAAAACAACCACCCAGCTGATCTAAGCCAACCCACGAATGATAAGAGATAATAACTTACCAAACATCACTTCTTAGTATATCAAAATTACAGACTTGTTTATATCTGAGTACACCCTAAATTCCTTTCAAGATACGCCTTGTGAGCAAGCTTGGAGGGTTTCTTAACACTCATATTGTGAAAATAAACTACCCTGATGCTCATCGGAGGTAGGGAAGGTGAATCTTATAAAAAGTTAGCAAAATTCAAAGAGGTCATTTGAATAGAGGGTTCTAATAAAATACATTTGAAAGGAGGTCAAATATATATTTGAAAAAGAGAGGAGCCATAATATTTGTTCAAAAAACAAAGAGATGTATGATATTATAGAACTGTAAAGGGTCATGATGTTTGTTCAAGTAATACACTAAGAATTATTTTTGTTCAATTTTAAATATATGTCATAGGAGGTTTTATTTGGCTTATAGATGAGCTGATTTCCTCATTTTTATAATTTATCATTTTTGTGGTGACTGTTTCTAGTGGTTGGAACCAACTGTAAAAATAAGTTGTAATTTTTTTCTCACTCTATCTGGCTCCCTCATTATCCCTTTTGTTACGTGCCCTTTCAAGATCATGTATTACTGTCAGTAAGAAGGAAGTATTTAGAAGACTGAGATTTATTTGCTCTCTAGAACAGGCATGCTTTGAAGACATCTACAACTGAGTCTTGGCACTGTGACCAAATTGGTCTGGGAAGGAATCATTTATTACAGAGAATAAAAAGATTTTGCAATCAACATTGTTTTATTCCAGCTGATTATATTTATTGTCAAGGTCAAATGGGAAAGGGTCAATCAGTACTTGTAGGGTCTTCAAAGCCAGACTGGGTGAGACACAGAATATTTCCAATTTAACACATCTATAGTAACCTGACATTTAAATATACTGCCTTTTGTATAATACTTGAACTTCCAATGTTTGAGACTTAGTCTCAATTCAAAGCATAATTGCCAATTTCCCCAGTTGTCCCATATCAAGAATCCTTCTTTATCTTTGGTTTTCAACAGTTTAATCATGATGTGTCTAGGTGTGAATGTTATTGAGTCTTTCCAACTTGAATTTTGAGCTTCTTGGATGTGTTGATGTTTCTCAACAAATCAGGAGGTGTTCAGCTATTATTTTTTCAAATATCCTTTCTCTTTCTCCTTCTCTTTGGAACATTTGATGGCTTCCAGAGGTCTCTGAGGCTGTGCTCATTTATTCTTCATTTTTTTTTCTCTCTCTCTTCCTCAGTTCTGTTCCTTGAGATATCTTCAAATTCACTGATTTTTGTTTTCTTCTTCTAGCTCAGATTCCTTTTGTGTCCCTGTGGTGAAATTTTCATTACACATATTGTACGTTTCAACTCTAGAATTTCCTTTTAGTTCTTTTTTTATAACATATTTCTAGTGATCATCTCTACTTGGTGAGATATTGTTTTCATACTTTTCTTTAGTTCTTTAGACATGATCTCCTTTATTCTTTGAACATAATTAAAACAGCTGATTCAATCTTGTCTAGTAAGTACACCTGTGTTTATTCAGGAACAGTTTCTATTGACTGCTTATTTTTCTATGTATGAATCATTCTTTGTTTGTTTGCACGTTTCACATTTTTTGTTATTGAAAACTGGACATTTTGAATAATATAATATAGCAACTTTGAAACTCCAATTTCCCTCTCCCCCAGAGTTTGTTATTGTTACTATCTGTTGTTGTCATCACTGCTGTTTTTCAAATGATATTTTTGAACTAATTCCATAAACTCTATGTTCTTTATTGTGTGAAGCCAGTGAAGTCTCCACTCAGTTAGTTTAATGGTCAGAAAATGATTTGACAGTGATTTCCTTAAATGGCTGGAACCAATAAGTCTCTCAGTCTTTGCCAATGAACTATGCAGGTATTTTGGTGCAAGCTTTCCATTTTTCAGCTAGGCAGTTTACAACTCTGCCTTAGCCTTCACTTCCTTCAAGTCAAGGACTGTCAGAGGTAACAGTTGAGGGCACTTTCTCAGGTTTTTCCCAAGCATATACACAGTCCTCCACATGTGTGTGTGGCCTTCTAGATTCTTAGGAATATGCTAGAACTTTTAGAAGCCTCATATGGTCATCTAATTCTCCAATTTTTCTTTTTAAGTTTTTTGATCAGGTTCTTGGGTGTCCCAACCATTATTCCTATCTCAGACAGCTGAGATATTAAACAGTTCCTGCTAAATATCTTTGACAGTCCTTCCAGGAAAAAAAACATTTGCATTGGGCAAACTTGAGTCAGGGCAAATAAAGGTAAACCATATGAGTGAGGGTTTCAAGGGAACTGCCAGACAAGGTAAATAATGAGTTATCTAGGCCTTTGGAGAAACTAACCCTAGTCTGCCTTTTCCAGTGGCTGCTAGGCTGCTGGTCTTCCTGTGATGGTGGAAGTTTTGGTTTTCAAAGTTACCATACAGTTGGAGAGGGAAGTAGGGAAATAGACCAAGTTCAAATGCTGCAAAGATCATTATTCTTACTGATATTCAGCCATTTCTCTTGAATAAGTGCATTCCAGATTGTTTTAAACCTTTAGTTAATTTCCAGGGTTCTGAAAAATTCATTTGACAATTTTTGCCAGTGTTCTTGTTGCCCTTAAGGAGATTTTATGTGCTCTTTAAATCAGAAGTTCCATTGACATCATTCATTCATTGAATGATTTTTCATGTAGAATTATTCTTGGGTAACATTAAATGATTATAATGTATAATTTAACATTAACAATATATACTGATGGAATCTTTAAAGCCAAATTTTATTTGTGATTTTACATCCAGATAAGCAAAATTGTATTATGCCTTTCTTTTTGTTTTGTCATCTGAATTTGGAACCCTAATTACACTTGTCCTGAGTGATATTCAAACTAAGGTATCATTCAGGATGACAATAAATGTTCACTGATTAATCACAATGGGGAATCAGCCAATCAAAATGTAACCAACTGATAAAATTGTATAGGTGAGAATTAGCTAAATATTACCTCTCCATATATATTAGGCTGCACAGCATTTGTTACTTTCTTAAAGGTTGGCAGAATTCCTCTGTAAAACCTAGGTCTATTGGCAGGGGTGTGAGGGAATTGTTGACTGTAATTTAAGTTTCTTTAATGCTTCTCATTCTATTCAATATTTCTATTCACTTTTTATTCAATTTTGACATATACTTCTATAAGCATTCACATATATCATCTAAGTTCTAAAACATATTAATATGAAGTTGTTTATAATACTCTCTTGCTTTTGCCTTTGCGTCAATCATGACCTTTATAGTATTTTTCCCTCTTTGCCCAGGATCTAATTCACAATCACACTTTACACTTAGTTTTTATGTTTCTTTAGCCTCTTTTAATCTGGAATAGTTCATTAGCAATTTCTTTGTCATTCATGAGTTTGGAATTTTAAAATATTCAGGTCAATTATTTTGTTGAATATCTCACAATTTCATTTTGATTGATGTTTCTTTATGATGAGGTTCAGGTTCTGCATTTTTGGAAGAAATGCTACTAATATCATGTCCTAGAAGACATAATAATTTTCTTTTAACACAAGTGTTTAAAAATATGTCATGGTTTCCAAAAATACAGGATTCTAAAGCAATTATTTTATTACAAATTTCCAATGTATTACATAAGGATCAGAGGGAAGAGTATATTGATTCTTTGAAATGTATTAAAGTGGTTTGTTTTTGTATTTTTGTGTTAAATGTGTACTTAAAAAGAATATATATTACAGTGAATAACAAATTATCTCAGTTTCATTTACGTTATATATCTTCTGCTTTCCCACTGGAAAGCTTACAACAGGGGAAGGAGGTATGATTAATTTCACTATTCCCTTTTTGGCTCTTTCATCCATTTGTAGCCAGTCTTCCTCTGTATCCTCTCATCTTGGATTTGATGGTGGGGCAAAAGCAGGAGAGGAAGAAAAAGCTTTTATTTGTCTGCTTTTATCCACAACTGTATTGTGGATATTCAAAGATGACTGTTTTTCTTGAGGATGATTCCAATGGGTCCCTCAGAGATTCCCCAGCTGGAAACACTTGACTATCACTCCCTGATGTGGGCAGTGAGACTGGCTAACTGCTTGTTACCTTTTCCTTCCATACCAGGCTTCTGCCTCTAGTGATAAACATGCTCTTCTTTCTGTTAGTAGCATTGCTATTCGAACTCCAGAAGACTATCTCTTCAGTCGTTTCTTACAGTGCTTCATTAGACATAAGGCCAAATCTCTTTCTTTAATCTATGGGGAAGGGGAAAGAAAATGCTACAATGCTTTAAAATGTTTTACCATGGGAGTATTCTCTCTTCATGACTTTCACCTGCATGTATTTGTCCTTGATGTGTTTATTGGTCTGAGTGTCACCAGCTACTTAGCAGCTGCTTCAGAGATATTTAGTCCATCATTTTGGGATAGGTATACCATTTTGTATTTGCCTCAGGGATTCTACCAAAATAGATAGAAAGACATACATTTTAATGTTCTTTTATAGACTCAGTATGATACTAATTATGCTCTAACAACAAAGCAATGAAATTAGAAATTGAAAAACTTATAGCAAAAGGATTTTTTAAGTCAATGAAAATTTACTACATAGCCATAGTAGTTAAGATAATGTAGCATTGCAACAAGATTAGACAAATAGACAAATAGAATAGAGAGCCCAGAAACAAAGCCATACATATATGGGAACACAGACTATACTAGAAGCTTTAGCATAAATTAATGAACAAAAAACTGAGAATTATAAATGGTTCTTGGAAATTGATTATCCAAATATTAAAAACAATACATTAAAAATTTTCATTTCATATAAAAAATTCAAATCCAGGTATATTTGTTAGAAAAGGCTGTAGTCTTTTCTATCAAAGACAGCAAAGTTTAAAAATATACTTCCTCTTTCTCACTATTGTCTAGTAGTTCCAGTTAAAATATACTTTCACATTATTGTTTAGTAGTTCCGGTTAGAAATATACTTTCTCACTGTTGTCTAACAGTTCCTCATTTTCAAGCTTACCTAATCTTGTAACTAGGTAGATCTTACCTTTCTATTAGCCAATTGGTTTAGATTGTAAGGCCATTCTCTCGCCAGTAGAATATGACATAGTGGAACCTGTGTGAGGGATAAAAACTGAGTGGACTTCCCACTCAGTGTGCTTGCTAGACTGGCTTATGGTGGCTCCGCACCCTTCTGCAGAAGGAAAGTTTGCGGGCCCGCCGAGTGGCGCGGTGGTTAAGCGCTGGCTTCGGAAGCCAGCGGCCCCGGTTCGGTCCCACATATGAGGGTCAGTGACACTGCCCTCGAAAACAGTCAAACAAACAAGAAGGAAAGTTTGCTTTGCCGAGTTACTCTCAACTTCATGTGTCTTTATTTGAGGCACGGCTGAAATCTATTCCCAACATATTAAAGAACAAATTGTCAGGCCGGCCAAGTGGGGCGGTGGTTAAGCACTGGCTTGGGAAGCCAGCGGCCCCGGTTCGGTCCCATATATGAGGGCCAGTGACACTGCCCTCAAAAAAATAAATAAATAAATAAATAAATAAATAAATAAATAAATAAATAACAAATTGTCAAGAGCAAAGCCTTAAATAGTTAGAAGAATTTGTAGACCTCAGGATAAGAAACATCTTTAATCCTTGACACCAAGAGCCTATTTCATAAAGAAAAAGATAATTGCTAAATAATTAAAAATATTTATGTAAAAAAAATCATCATCAAAATCTGAGGTAATTCAGCTAAAAAGTGGGCAAAGGAGGTTAAAAAGATAATACTCTGAAGAGGGAACCCAAATTAGTAATATGTATGCTTAGTATTATTAGTGAAAGAAAAGAAAAAATAAACGAAAAATAAGGTTCTGTTTTATATTGATCAACTTGGCAAACATTTAAAAAGTGAGGTAATACCAAGTGTATTAATTTGCTAGAGCTGGTATAACAAGTGCCACAAACTGGGTGGTCTGAACAACAGAAATCTATTGTTTCACAACTCTGCAGCCTAGAAATCTGAGATTAAGTTTTTGGTTCCTTCTGGGAGTTGTGAGGGGGAATCTGAAATCTATCTGTTCCTTGCACTCTTCTACCTACTAATGGTTTGCCAGCAACCTTAGGTGTTCCTTCACTTCGGCTATATGATCATTCCAAGCTCTAGCTGCCTTTATCCTCACATGATGCTCCCCCCTCTGTGTATGTCTCTATATCCATATTTTCCCTTTTCATAAGGACACTAGTCATTGGATTAGGGGCCCACCTCAGTCCAATATGATCTCATTTTAATTTCATCCACAATAACCTTATTTTCACATAAGGCCATATTCAAGGTATTGGTGATTAGGACTTCAACATGAATTTTCAGTATCACTTTTTTATGAATTTTGGAGGAGGACAATATTCAGCCTGTAATATCAAGTATTGCCAGGAATGTAGAGTAAGTCAAATTTTTAGTCACGATTGGTGGAAACATAACTTAGTACTGTTATTTTAAAAAGCAATTTGACAATATCTTTTAAAGCCATGATATGTAACTATAATCCAGAAATTTTACTTCTAAATGTCTGTCCTAAAGACACTATTATACATGAACATTAGAACATTACATTAAAAAGCTCACACTAACATTATTTGAAAGTAGGAGACTGGATAAACGAACAAGAGAGAAAGAAAGAACTGGCACTTCATGTTTCAACAAGGATAAGTGTCAGAAACAAGAATTGAATAAAAACCCAAGCTCTAGGAGATTCATATTCTATGATAGTATATGTATATATAGTCTATAGCTAACTGCATATGTAGCATTAAGTACATAAATCTGGCATGAGAATGATACACAGCACCTTCAGGATGGTGGTTTTATGAAGAGAGGGAGGAGTGGTTGGGATTTCAGAGTCATCAGTTGGTCTGCAACTATATTTAATATTTGGCTTTCTTAAAAAAATAACTTAAAGAAAACATGGTATAATGTTAATATTTGTTGTATTTGGGTTTGGGTACATGAGTTTTCACTATGTTAGTTTTTCCATATGTTTGAAATATTTTGTAAGAAAAATATTTTTTAAAATATCAGCAGGGTGAAACAATGTGCTGACAATAACAAAATAAAATATAGGAGAAATTAATAAAAAATCCTAACAGTGAATTAAATAGAAACTCCACCAATTGGATGTACACACAGTAGGGGGCATGTGGGTTAAAAGAAGAATTTGTTTAAATATCTATGATTTGATTTGACTACGGTTTCATGTATCAATACCACTAAGGCCTGCCAACAAACCTCATTTTTCATAGAGCTGAACACTAAGAGTGAAATGTCTAAAACAGAAATATGATAGTATTATTAGACTTTGCTTCAGTCAAAACTTATGTTGCTCAATTTTATAGAAATTGGAAGCTGTTTAGAGGACAATGACTGGAATTATGAGAGGAACTCTGAGTTGTGTCATGTACAACATCAGCAAATGTATGTCTTAGAGAAGATAGCATTCAGGATGAGCATGGTAACCGCCACTGTTTATTTTGTTCTATGGAAGAGGGATTTGGCTTATTTGCTATAGCTTGAAGGGTAGAAAAAGAGCCAAGAGTCAAGAATTTGCAAGAAGTTGATTATTGATGTTATGTTTCACCCCAACATAAAGAACTTTACAGTAGAACTGGGTAATATGACATGGACTTTCTCAGAAAATGGTAGAGTCCTCACCACCAGAGTTGCTTAAGCAAAGACCCTGATTATTTGGTTTTGAGTTGTTGGTTGTTGACTGGACTAGAACAGCAATGCCAGAATTTGGGGTTTCATGGACCAATAATTGAAGAACTAACAAAGAGTTTCTAACATACTAATTTGCTAAGGAAGATTGTTACAATTGAAAAACATAGACAGACACGTACTTCCACTATTACTTTAACACCAGAATTAATGAAGCACATCACCCCAGAATGTTTTTTGTAAGTAAAAAACATTTGCCATATATATATATATATATATATATATATATATATATATATTATAAAAAACATTTGCCATATATATATATAATATATATATATATTTTAAGAGACTGTTTAAATATGTTCAAATATGGTTAAATAGAAAAACCAAAATAACATGTTTTGTTTTTTCTTACATGGTATGTATGAATTGTTTTCTTAATAAAATACATCAATTCACGAGTTCATACATATAATTGTATACCGTGAAGCACAAATGAAGATCAGGAAGGGGGTAAGGTTAAGCAGTTTTCTGAGCCCTCTCCCATTGAATCAGAGATCTTTCTTCTTTTGGACATGGATAAAAATATCTGGGAACAAGTTTCAGCTGCACTCAAGTGTAGGGAAACTGGTGAACCTTTACATACCTTAGCTGCCCTCTTTGCATTAATCAGTCTTGATGAAGGCCGTGGCCCTTTTATCATGCTGGTTTTTTCTTTTTAAAAAAATACCTCAAAGTATTTGAAAAACATTTTTAAACATTTGTAGTCTGACCATTACATTTCTATCCTACAAAAGCCATCAAAAAATTAACTTCATTATTTGGGAAAAATCCCTACTCATGTAGGCAGCTTTCTCTCAAACATATTACATATGGCTTCTTTTATTCTAGGTTTGGCTTTCTGCCTAGATCAAAAGTAGGAAATGATCTGTATCTGCCTTTGAGAAAGGGATTTGTGACCTGACTTTTGTTTTCCAGTTCTGTTATAGAAATCTTGAACCACATACTACCCAGATGTAAATTGCCATTTTATTCCTCCTAATGGAAAATTATACTTTGTATGGAGGGACTAAAATCTATGTCTGCAAGACATCATTGGGAGTTGTGAAAACAACAAAAAGAATGAAGTACTATAACAATTAAATGAATATTTTCAGGGATTTGCCTAATTATGCAGTATAAGGCAAAGAATAAAGAACACAGATGTTGGAGCAAAGCATTATTTGCATGGAGATACTTATTAAAAGTAGATCATATAAATAATTTTCATACAGGCTAAAATCCATTTCAGTTTCTTGATAGAGCTGTATATGGTATCTGGATCCTGTGCTTTCCAGAATTTTGACTCTTGCTTGTCCTTAGAATCCCATTTATTCTAATAGGAGAAAGAAATCCAAGGCACTATTTATGGTAGGTGAATGTTCACTGGTCTTCTATGTGGAGAGATAACTCAAGGAAGGCAGGCCTAGTAGCCTGATAGTTCTAGACTCTCTAATCCCATGGATTAGATATCATTAACTGCTTAGAAAAAAATGGTATAATAAGAGTCAGAATGGTGTGTTTTCTTTTGTTTGTGAATGGGGCTAGACTTCTTGTTTCAGATATACATGCATACACAGGCAAAAACAGAAATAAACGAACACTTGAAAAACAAACTTCCACATTTAAAATCTCCCCTGTGGGTTCTTTTACCCTTTGGGATACTTTAGAATGAGGAATGCTCTTTCAGGAAGGTCAGTTTTGAGTTGACAGAGCTCTACTATGTATTCTCTCACACACTTTTCCTAGCTAATGAAATGGTTATGATCTCATCTCTTGCTTTTTTGCTTACACTTTTCCATCAATAATGATCTGAATACATATTTGTCTCATTGTGTTGCTTTGCTCTTAGTTGTAGGAAATTTCCTAAATGTGACTTGTGTAAATGTCTGACTTACTTCGTTATTCATCTTTTTTTTCCTGGTTCTCTTCAGATGCTGAGAATTTATGACCATGGTCTTTTTTGAAAGATTTTTATTAAAATGTAGCAAACACAATATTATATTAGTCTCAGGTGTACACAATAGTTATTCAACATTTATATACCTAAAGAAGTGATCACCATGATAAGTCCAGCAACCATCTGACACTGTACCACACTATCACAATGTTACTGACTGCATTCCCTATGATGTATATTACATACCCATGACTTATTTGTTTTATATCTGGAAATTTGAATATCTTACTCCCCTTCACCTTTCTCCCTCTTTTTTAATTTTCCAATTACAGTTGATATTCAATATTATTTATATTAATTTTAGATGTACAGAATAGTGGTTAGACATTTGTATAATTTAAGAAGTGATCCCCCTGACTAGTCTAGTACCTAGCTGGCACTATACATAGTTATTACAATATTATTAACTATATTCCCTATGTTTTACTTGATATCCCCATGACTATTTTGTAACTACCAATTTTTACTTCTTAATCCCTTCACCTTTTTCACCCCGGTCCTCAATCACCCTTCCATATTACTATTGTCTTTATGCTTTTTTCATATCCGTATTTCAGATGAATGCCCTTCTATAGGAATGTACTGTTGGTTTCAGGAAGGTTCTTTGACATATAAGCTGCCCTTTTGCTAAATATGAAGGCTTACTACAGTCCTATTAATATTCTACACATAAATTTTATTTTCATAGTAACCATACTGTCAACATAGTTTCATTTTATTTTTCTCTTAGGTTCTTTTTCCATAAGGTTAGAAACGTATTCTGCTCTCAAACTGGCTATGTGACCCTTTGGAGTAAATGTTACTTCAGGATAACTAGTTATTGGTAAACCCACCCAGCATCAATGACAGTAGCCCCAGAACTGCTTGAACATCCAAGAACTCAGTGGGAGCATGGCAGTAAGCGAAAGAATGACTCATAGAGAAAGCAAGATAGGCAGACAGGAAGGGGGAAAACTGTGATCATGAAGTCTGCAAAAGTAAGATGGGAGCAAGTGAATCCTCTCTCTTGTGACACTGCAGGGGAGGGGGAGCTGTTAAGGGAGTGAGTATAAATCAGAAAACCACACAACTAAGCCAATCAGGGATTATTAGCATCTGAAAAAGTTATAATAAAGACTTCTCTTCAGTCAGCCCCTTGTACAAGGTGTGATCACAAAATACAGTGAATGTTTAAAAAATATTATTAAGTAAATATTATTATATAAAAGACACATTGCCATTAACCCCCCTCATAGAACTCCCCCTCACTTTGAACACACTTACCCCACCAGTCTTGCCACTTTCTGAAGCAGTTCTGGAAGTCCTCTTTTGTGAGTGTCTTTTACTTCATCCTCCATCAGGACAACGCTCTGTGTCACGTATCACTGTGGTATGGCAATTTCTGTCAAATAAAAATATTATGGTGTGTCCTCATCCATCTTATTCACTGGATCTGGCACTGTTTGACTTCTTGCTCTTCCCCAAAGTCAAAGTGACCATGAAAGGTAAAAGTTTGAATCAATTCAGGACATGGAGGCAGCCATGACAGTGCAACTAAAGACACTCATGAAGGGGACTTCCAGAACTGCTTCAGAAAGTGGCAAGAATGGTGCGATAAGTGTATTTGAAGTGAGGGGGAGTATTTTGAGGGGGATTAATGGCAATGTATCTTTTACTGTAATATATTTTTTTAATTTAAATATTCACTGTATTTTTTTATTATACCTCGTACACTAATTGACCCAACCTCACGACATGAGGAATTTGATCGATTCACACAAGAACAAATTGCTAGCTTCTTAACAAACTAGTTAATAAAGTCTTAATATTAGTGTGATGTAATATGCCCTTGTGTGTGTCTCATGCATTACCAGGAGTGTTGGAAGAACAGCCTGTGGCAAGTTAGAAAAGGTCTATGAAATAGTTCCCATAGAAATTCATCTAAGAGGGCACTAACATAGGTCTCACACCAAGAATTGAGGCTCATTGGTGGTTAGCCATTCCAGGGTCCCGTGTAATCTCTTCTACTCACACATCTGCAGCACCTGGATGTGGTGCCTTTTTTCTTCACCACTATATCTCTAGTACCCTGAATAATACTTAACACATAGTAGGCCTACAATAAATATTGTTGAAAGAGACCGAGCTTCAGAGATCTTAAGTATCTCATTCAAGATTACACACCTGAAGCTAGCAAGTGTCAAAACAAAAATTCCAATCCAGATCGATTTGGCTCCAAATTTGTGCTTTTCTTTTTCTGATATTTACTCATGCATAATGTGATTTATTTAATGTACCCTCCTTATCATTTTTTAGCAAAGCAAATTATGGGGTACATCAAACAATACACAAAAGCTCTGATTAAAATGTTATATAAAAAAATGTTATATAATATTCAATACATATATATAATTGATGTGACTTTATGACATAACACCAACACTGGTGAACCCACTGTTTAGATTAAAAACCAGGATATTATTGATCATCATTGAGTTATGCGTGTATTCCTCCAAAATTCTGTTCCTTTACGTGTCCCTTCGAGAAGTAACTGATTTATTATTCCTTTTCCTTCTAAAACAAAATTTCCATATACGAGTGTATGTAGCAATCCCTACATAAAATAAAAAGTAAAATTTATAACATGTAATTTAGGTAATTACATAATTATACAGGTACATATCATTATATAATTACATAATAATATCTAACTTTCTTCAACTGTTTTCACTCAGCATTGTTTCTATAATTCATCTATCTTATTGTCAGTAGCTATAGTTCATTCATTTTCATAGTTATATATTCTGCGACTATGCCATATTAATTTGTCTATTTTCCTGTCAATGGAATTTTGTTATCTGATTTGTTTCTATTATTCCATTATTTCAATTATTGTTTTCGGGGCCGGCCGAGTGGTGCGGTGGTTAAGCGCTGGCTTGGGAAGCCAGCGGCCCAGGTGCGGTCCCACATATGAGGGCCAATGACACTGCCCTCAAAAAAAAAAAAAAAATTTATTGTTTTCAATTATACAATTTTTGTACATAGCTTTTGGGACTCCTGCAAGTTTCTCCAGGTTTTGTTTTCTAGGAGTAAAGTTCCTAGGTTATAGGTAAATTTATGTTCAGATTTACATTATAATTCTTTTCTAAATTAGGTGTTCTAAATTATAAACCCCCTAGAACTGTACATATTTTTCATGCCTCTATTTACTTGTCAACAGAAGATATCAAAATTTTAAATTTTTGGGCCGGCCGAGTGGCACATTGGTTAAGAGCTGGTTTTGGAATGCCAGCGGCCCTGGTTCGGATCCCACATGGGGGCCAGTGACACTACCCTCTACAGCTAACAACAGCTCCACCTGGAGTTGGGCTGTGCGAGCCCCAGCGACGGTGTAGGCTGCAGCCCCTGCTTCAGTGGGCTGCCATAGGCTGCAGTGAGTGGCCGGCAGCCAGCGTGAGCTGCCAATAGCCGCAGTGAGGGACGATTCAGAGGCCTGCGATCCATCTGCCTCATCTGGGAAGAGCACAATGATGATACCAGCATGGGCCAGTGAAGCAACATCCTCCACAACTAGACTGAAGAACAAAAGGACAGCAACTTGTCTGTTCTCCTTCCCCAATTCTCCAATAGAAAAATCTTAAAAAATAAAAAAATTTAATTTAAATATAACAAAATTATATCTCATTGTGATCTTAATTTGCACTTTTCTGATTACTAAAGAGGCTGAGCCATTAATATTTTCTTTCATTTGAAATACCATTTATTAGTTTGAGTGTGTGTGTTGGGGGCGGTGGGAGGAAGCTGTGCCTATCTTTTTCTTGTTAATTCATAAGAGTAATTATACTTAATGTATACTAATCCTTTGCTGAACCTATATGTTGTAAATAGTTGTATTTCCATTTTCTTAGTGGTACCTTTTGATAAACAGAAGATCTTCCTATTACTATATTTAAGTTTGGCAAATTTTTCATTTAAGGTTAATATTGTCCCTTTTCTGAGATCATAAGATTATCTTCTATATTTTCTTCTAAAAGTTTAAAAAGTTTCCCTTTTGGATTTAAAATTCTGATCTACCTGGAATTTATATATGTATCTTATAAACAAAAAATAAATTTTGTTCTTTCAAATAATTAGCTTAGATTTTTTTATCCAGTGATCAGTATGATCAGTATGATCAGTAATATCATCTTTATCATTATCAAGTTCTATTTTCCATAGTTCTGTTTCTTGGCTCTCTATTGTATTGTGTATTCTATTGCAATGGCTAATTAGTCTCTCCTTGAGTTAATTCACATTAGACTCTTGCCATCGCTTTATAATAAAACTTGGTTTGTGGTAGCACAATTTTGCCTACCTTGTCCTTCTTCTTCAGTTCTACTCATTATTGGGCCTTTGCTTTTTCAAACACATTTTAGAATTAACTTGTCAAGTTCCTCAAAAACCTGGTTAAATTTTGATTAGCTCTGTAGTAAAATTTAAAGAAAATTAACATTTTAATGATATTGAGCTATCCCATCCACAAATGTGGCACATTTGTCTTTTTATATTTATGTGTTTTAAAAATAACTTTCAGTAATGTTTTAAGCATCTCAGCTTTTAAAATATATTTCATTGTATTCATATGTTTTTGGTATTATAAATAGTATATAGTATGTTTTCTAAAATTTGTAGCTGGTGTATGTATGTTACATTTATTTTTGAATATGGTTATTATATTCAGTTGCCTTGACAAACACTAATTCTAATATTTTGTTGGTAGAGTCTTTGGGCTTCTATCATTTGTTAATAGTGACAGTTAAGTTTCTTTCCATATTTATAGTAGTAACTCTTGTCTTACAAACTAGATAGGACCGCTAGTATATGTGGCTATTGAACATCAAAAATGTAGCTAGTTTGAGCAACTGCACTTTTAACTTAATTTTATTTAAGTTTAAATAGCAACTTGTGGCTAATAGATACTATATTAGATAGTATATATTTAGTATTTTTCTTCTGTCTTTTCTTTATTAACACAGAAGTTAGTCATCATTTTATTATTATTTACATTATTTTATTTTATTAGTCTACATGTTTAACAGTTTCTTTGATCAACAGTTTTGGGTTTTTTTTGCATTTCATAAATTATTTCTAGAATCTTTCCTTCTTTAAGTATTTCATTTAGAATGTACGTTATTAGTAAAGGTCTGTTGGTGGTAAACTCTGTTTTTCTTTTTTGTAAATGTCTTCGTTTTGATTATGATCTTGACAAAGAATTTTGATAACAGAATTCTAGGTTGATAGTTACTTCTTTCAACATTTTAAAGATATTAGGTTAGGACTTTTGACTTCCATCGAAGCTGTTGAAAATCAATTTTCCTTAGAGGTATTCTGATTTTTTTTCTCTGTCTGCTTTTTAGATACGTCTTTATCTTTGGTATTCTGAAGTTTTAGTATAATATTTTTTACAGGTAGATTTTTCTTTGATTATTCTATCTGGTATATGTGTATCCTATACCCTTAGTTTCTGTTTATTGTAAGTGCTCAGCAATTCTTGGCCTAATTCTTAACCCTTTCATTATTGCCTCTTTTGTTTTCCCTCTGTATTATTTTGAAGGGACTACAGTTAGATGTATGTTTGACCTTTTTGTGTTTAATCTTATCTTCACTGGTTCTTAACCTTTTATATTTTCACTTTCTTATCTCTCAGTACCGTAAATTCTTCTTTTCTTGCATTTGGTTGTCTCTTTAGTTGAGTGTAATATGTTATTTCAAATAACCTCTGAGCTTTTAATTTCAGTGAATCTATTTTTCATTTATGAAATTTCCACTTGTTCTTTTTACAATCTGCTTGGTCATTTTTAATAATCTCTTGTTCCTTATTGATTTTTACTGTGTTTTTACACCGCTTTAGACTTTTTATAACATGATCATTTTACAGCAGTTAATTCTAATATTTCCAGGTTTGGGCAGTTTATTTTGTTGTTGTTTCTGATGACTCTCTTTCATGGTGGTCTATTTCATTTATTGTTTGATGATTTAAAAAAAGTAATTGTGAGTTTGTTTTAATTACACAGCTTTTGAGAATTCTGATGGTCTAATGTAGAGTGGCTTTCTGCCACAGAGGATTTCATTTACCTCACTGGAGCCAAAGGCATATGTATCTACAGCCACTTTAGCTCCTGTGGAGCATCCTGACTTAACAGTCACCATCTTCACCTGGAGAATGGCCTAGGTGTCTCCTGAGCCTAGGACTGCTACTAGAATGGAGGAACCTTGACTTGTGTATTTGTTTACTGGCACTATTCAGGGTTTATCTCACTGTTTCTCTTTATCTCCCACTTTCTCCTCCACATATTTCTCTTCTTTATCTTCATCTTTGGAGATGTCCTAAGCTTTACATTGAGCCCTCCCCTGCTTTAAAAAAACAAGTATGTTGTAATTATGCAGGTTTCCTTCCATTGCCTGAGGAGGGCCTTTGAGAACATGGATTCCACAATTCTACTAACAGAACTCAGTCCATGACTTCCATTGATAGTACATAGGATTTTTCTAGAGTATTGCAGTATTCTTGGAATATAAAGTACTTAAGGCTCCACTACAGAGATTGGATTGAGTCCCTTTATTTTCTTATATGCCAGACTTCAAGCTTTATGAAAATCCAATTATGTTATCAATCAGATAATTAAAGTGATTATTTTAATAAAATATGGACAAAACAAAATAACAACTTATATCTGAAAAGAAGATGTAGGTTTTATACTTATGGTCTTCCTTAGGAAAATAGTTTCCAAGATGGTTGTACATATACTTTAACTGGGATAAATTTTCCCAAATTTATCCTTCTGCCCCATATTGTGTAAGATTATAAAGAAAGACAGCACATAGAAAGAGTACTGAATTTGGGGTCAGAAAAATAACTAATCTCAGCTCAGACACGAAGCATTTATTTTTCAATAATGTAGTAACAATTCTACGAGCCTGTGTTTCCTTAATTATATAATGGATATTATTTCTATTTCACCCAGTTATAAAAATTAAATCAATTAAGCAAAATAGTACATGTGGAATTACCCGTAATGGTGTCCAATAAAGGAAGGTAGACTATGCCACTCCCAAACATGCCTCCTTGGCATAAGGATTATCTTGAGCTGGTTATTTACAAAAGACAGGAGAAGCTCTGAAAAGAAAGCAAAAGTTGTCCCTTCTGTAAGGAGCATTTACATTTATAAAGGAAATCTCCATTTATAAGGATGTCTCCATCTCTGTACCAGGAAGAGAGGGATAAGAAACTCTCTAGAAACTGTTATCAATAGAGAAAGCAACAACTTAAATCTGTATAACAACCATACCCTTGTTTATCCTGCTTTGCCTGATAACCTCATATAACTGCCCCTGCCCCTCCCCACCCCATCTTCTTTTGTCTTTAGCTGGAGATGGTATTTAAGGTGATAGGTAATTGTTTGGGCCATTTTGGGAGTTACTCAGTTTTCCTGGTATCTCCCATGTATACCAGAGGTATACATGCTCTTAAACTTCTGTTTGTTTTTCTCTTGTTAGTCTATATTTTATGACATGGGGGAATTAGCCAAGAACCTAGAAGGGGAGAGCGAAAACTATTTTCCTCTCCTACATCAGCACATAATAGACACTTGGACAGTGTTAATTTTTCTTTCCTTCTTATGGGATCTTTGAGCTAATGTGATTAAATGTGTAATTTCTAAAATAGATTTTGAACTTTTATTCATATTCATTCACTTCTAAGACAAATATATTAGCCTTATCTATCGAGAGTTAATTTAAAAAAAATAGTGCAGTGAACTCCTACCTATACAAATTAAGTTACTCTCAAGATATGGGAAGTTAGGTCTGATTGTAGTTAAAAATGTGAACAATGCTTGTGTAGCTTTAGTTAGGCAACATCTGGAACTGATCTCCAGAACTTTGATTAACAGAACTAGACTGATGAATCCCAGATGTTGAAACATGGCTGTGTTTCTTAGACTCACTGGATTATGAGTGTGAATACATGGAAGGAAGGAAAACATTTACAAGAACTAGGTGTCAAAGTGGCCGAGGGGGTATTTGGGTGTTAGCTTAGTTGGGGAGGTCTTTCTAAAGGAACAACACCTTTAAAGTTTTATACACATTATTAAGAAAAAGGTCCAATCTTTGATAACCTCAGCAGTATGTCCTAATAACGTCACTCATATTTGTTCCTGCAGAAATATATTTTGAGCATCTACTATATCTATAGTCCTGTGGTTAGAAAGACAATAAACATTTCCTGCCTTTGAGTCACTTAGTTTAGTGAAGAAGGCAGGCATATGAACAGTAATTACAATTAATTATAACTGCTGTATTAAAGGGCTGAGGACAGAAAGTAACTAAGTCTGCCCGGGTAGATTGGGCAGTTTCAAAGAGAAGGAGACTTGGGGCTCAGGATTCCTATATATTACTTCTACAAGCTGCATTTAGCTATGCATATGTGGGGGAAGGAACAAACTGTCTTCTACCCTCAAGGTTCTTTTGGCTGGTCTAATAATCAAATAGATATTAGACAGATTAGCAAGAGAAAAATAACCAAATTTAATACATACATATGTATGGGAACCCTGCATACATGAGAGAGTCAGAGATCCTACATTGCACTTGAGGTTCAGAGACAGAAAGTGAACATGGGAATATTAAACATCCTGAGCTAGGGATGAGGTAAGGTATCTTGGGGACTTCAAATGGTTGGTGCAGGATGATAAGAAGAGCAGATGTTTTGTAAATAGAAGTTTGTCCTGCCTTATAGATAGGTCAAAAGAGGTTATCTCTGAGAATCTGCCATTATGGACAAGGCCCCTAATTAAAGTTCTCCCAGGTAGTCAAGGGAGGGACAGAAGTTTCTCCTGAGCCCTCAGCTCAAGTTGCCCTCCGTCAAAACAACCTGCATACCACACATCTGGGGTGACTAGTTCTGAACCCCTATAAATCAAACTTTCATATACTTGTATGTTCTGTAGATCATGGGACCATTTGTCATGTCATAAAATATATATTTAAAACAGCTATTTCTGAAATTGTAAAACTCAAGTATTTTGATAATCCAACCTAATGTTACAATGGTAAAAACATGATTAATAATCATATAGACTTCCCATAATTTGATAAACAGTCTACAAATACCATAAATCGTTTAGCCTTTCTTTCCCACAAATTGTGCATTTCAGTGAAGGAATGCCTTTGCCTTTTGCGTCCTTTTTCATGCTCAGTGTTGTGGACAGGAAAGGAAAATCAGAAATATTCTGAGTTCAAAATTATTATAGAAGCCATTAAGGGGAAAGATATAACTTTTTCATGCCATACTTTACTTCTCATAAAATCTGCTCCATTTTCCCCCCAAGAAAATATCAACTCTGAGTGAAAAGAAACAAAATGTGTCCTCTAAGGAGAGGAACCCAAATGCCGTATTGACAACAATTTTAAAAATAATTAAATTCATTGTTAATAGCATGCTTTCAGAGGTAGAAGAGGGGGTTAAGTATTAAATAGTAACCTAATGACAAGGCTGAAAAGGCTAACTAATTCTTACACAAAATTTTCAGTGAAAACTGATGGCCCATCACGCTCAGATATACTTCAGCTCCTTTCTTTATCCAGCCATGACTAGCAATTTCTCTTTTGTTTTGTATTTAATGTCTCAGTACTCCTTTCACTATCACTCATCAAATATAAACTGCCCATTTACTACTGTAAATCCTTTCTCTGAAGTAACAAATATAGCTGTTCTCACCTTCAGAGAACTTACACTAACAGACCTGGGCTGATCCCCCTCCCCACAGCAAATTTTGACTTCTCTTTCAAAGCCCAATAAATGTCAGTGCCTCTAAAAGGGCTTGTTAGCCCAGGGGCTAACCTCTTTAAGGGCACTGTCAGGTACATTGGGATGATGCCTCTTTAAAATCATCCTTCCTTCACTTCACTGGCACATTCACTTCTCAGGCCACAGGACACTGAAACCCAGAGGGCCATAGTAATAAATTCTGTTTATTGCTTCTCAGCTTTTTGGCTAAGATCAAACGTAATAAACTTCTGGGTTTTTTTGTTTTGGTTTTATTTTATTATTATTATTATTTTTTATTAATCTGTCTTTGGACAGTCTAATTTACAAGGCCGCAACTGGAAAATCTCAGATGGGTAGAGGACATTGTTTTTTCCTCCACTACAGTGCCATAAAATTAGAAATGTACAAATAACATATGGCACAAGTTCATGGGCAGGAGAAATCAAATTTACTTGTGGGAATCAGGACAATTATGAAGACAATGGCGTTGGGAGTCTATCTGGAAAGCAGGACAAACCTTGAACATGTGGAAAGGTGGCAGAGACCTCCAGGTGAATGTCATAATAGATATAAAGGCACAGCAAGGAGGAAGCATGGGACATGATTGGGGAGGAGAACTGGAAAGTTAGTGTTAGAGACAGATCATGGACATTCTTAGCTGACAAACTAAGGAGATTCAGTTTCAGTTGGGAGAAAAAATTTTAAGAAGGGATGTGGTATGTGTATAGAAACAATCAGTTCAGAAGCATGGTTGGAAACTTAAAATAGTCCATGAAAGAAGTTAATGAGAGCTTGACTTAGAGTAGAGCAGTGGGAAAGAGGAGAAATATGGACTAGATTAAAAGCGACACATGACTGATGGTGCTGGGTGTAAGGAGAGAGCAGAGTCAAAACTGCGAGCTCCTGATGGGAAGATTAGCAGGCAGCATAGTGCAACTCGCCCCAGTGATACAGATTCCTGTTCTGTCCCACGCAGTAATCATTTTTAACATCTTTTCCCAAAAATGTCCTGAATTTTCTTTCATAGTTAGAGTATAACTTATACAAAACCACTTTACCTGCTCAGAGCTCTTCTATGAGCTTGCCATTTAGAAGGTGCAATGATTTTTTTGCCCAACAAGCAAGAATTCCCTTTGAAGCATCTGTCCTAAAGGATCATGTTTGTCCTTTCTTTTATCAATTAGAGAAATAGCTCTGAACATGTAGCAGGTGTTAAAAGAGACTAACACTTTATAAGTGGGTTTCACACACTTGTTTTCATGTTATCCTGATCATAGCACCATAAGAAAGGCTTTTCTGCTTTTATAGGTAAGAAGCAGTGTATTTTGTTTAGCTGTCATCAAAATTATCTGTGAAACCAGAAAATAACAATAAAAAGCTACCTATGAGTAGCTGCAGCAAACCTAGTAATGTGAATCCCCATGGGCACACATGGGGATCTACAGTTATTTTTTTAAAGATTTTATTGGCGAATTGGGGAAGGGGAACAGACAAGTTGCTGTCCTTTTGTTCTTCAGTCTAGTTATGGAGGACGTTGCTTCACTGGCCCATGTTGGTATTATCATTGTGCTCTTCCTGGGTGAGGCAGATCAGTCATCTGGAGGGCCGAGCCAGCTAACGGCAGCTCATGAGAGCTCACGCCACCTGCCAGGCAGCCCCACTGCAGCCTACGCCATCGTCGGTGACTCACAGCAGCCCAGCTCCAGGTCGAGCTGCTGTTCACCAACTTAGCTGCAGAGGGTGCAGCATCACTGACCCTCTTGTGGGATCCGAACCAGGGCCCTGCTGCTCAGAGCTGGCATCCCAAGCCAACTCTTAACCAAGGTGCCACTCGGCCGGCCCTGGGCATCTACAGTTTTAAAGAATGTGAGACAAGAGCCCCCAGTGTGCTGTGTCAGAGCCCAGATTCTGTGGTCAGATCCGGGAATAAGCACATTATCAGGCCATTACCAGCTGCATGATCATGGGGAAGTTACTTAGCTTCTCTGAGCTTTAGTTTCCTCATCTATATATAGATGGTTGCAGTGATCAATTTTAGTAAATGAAAAAAGAATGCTAGTATCAGTAACAGCTCCTGCTACCTATCTTATTTACTAAGTGCCAGACATTCACTAAGAGTTTTACATGCAATATCTCAGTTCATTCTCAAAATAGCCCAGGGGTGGTTATTAGCAAAAAAGAATAATAATAATATACAAAATTTAACAGTAAACAAAAAGAAAAGGCGCAGCTACCAGACCAGCCAGAACTAGATTTTGGTGGCCAAGAGAAGATCCAGGATGCCATCTTGCCCTTCAAGGTGAACTTTAGATAACTATAATAGATCATAATATTATTAGCATTGCAGCAGGAAAAAGTCTCCACCCCCTGTGTCACCATGACAATAAAGACAAGGAAATCCCATCTCCTAATGGGAAGGAGTGCTCAGCGAGGACCCACCTGGGAATGACTATAATGCTACCCCTAAATCTTGAATATTTTATGCCTTCATTCTAATGCAATTCTAAGCCTCTTTTTCTTTGGGCAGCTGCTCTTTTCCTGGACTGCCTGCTCCTACTATTTTGGGAATGTACTATTTCCCTTTTTTTTTCAATAAATCCAGTGCTGGCTTGGCTTTACTTGCTTGGCAAATTTAGTGCGTGCTTGAATTCTTCCCTGAGGTGTTCCAAGGACCCTTTTTTCAGCAACAGTATTAATGCTGAACGAACCTGAAGTTTAAAAAAGTCAAGCAGGGAAGAATTAGATGAAATCAACGGACTTTAGAGCATTAAATACAGTGTTAAGATGCAAAATGGACTTTAGAATGGATTAGAGAGTTAAAGAGATTAGGATTCCTGAAAAGAGAGTGGATGGAGTGGGAGAAGGCCCGTCATTATGGTAGCATTTTTGCCATCTGCCCCAATGAATTGGGAAAGCAATGGTTGCAATAGACCCCTCTGCAGGCACAGGAATCTATACTACAGATGGTAAATGATGGCACCCCCACATGGTGGTCTGTAGGCCAGCCATCTTATTGTGCAGACTGAGGGAATGGTGTGAATTGCATGCAACATTTGGCCACCAGCACCCATGGAGGAGGCCAGGGTAGAAGTCCAGGGAAGAAAATAGTAGAGATTCTTACTTAAAATGGTGATACCAGATTCTGTGGGATTCTTACTCAAGTGCTCCATACCACAATGGTTGATGAAGCAGTCAGTGGTTTGATTTCCCTCAATCATGGACTGCAGCTGCCAGCATGCTGGAGAGAAGCCTTAGTCTGTGAAAAGGAGAGGTCTGTTTTGTCTACTAGGGAGATGTTGAAGCCATTGTTCAGAAGTTCTTCTGAGGGTTTCTATAAGCAGCACAGGGTTCTACGTGGGGTTGGTCTTGATGTGTGAAGTAGAGTTCACAGCATTTCCGTTGTCTTAGCAGAATCCTTGAAGTGAAGAGTGCCAGTAAGCAGGTACTTAATCATGGTTCAATGTTATCATGGTGCCTTATTTCCTGATACCTAATCTATTCAAATATCTGCATGAAAGTACATTCTGAATTAAGTTGGATCTCCACATTGTACCCGTATCACATGCATTGCTTGTTGATGTCTCCTGAGCTCATGGCTTTCCCAAGGAGCATCATATTTTTGAATCAAGCTCACAATAGTTATAGTTATACTTTTCAGACCTACTTCTACCTGACCAAGGTAAACTTTCTTAAAGAAAAATGGTACCCGATGGAGAATGAACTTTATGGAACATGGTTAGTCATTTCTAAAAGTATAATTGAATTCACATATAAAAAGCTTATAATAATCCTACATGCACTATGCTATTTTGACATGGTTTTTTAAATGATGAAAATTAAATTAACTAAGAGATTGTAGCTCTGTCTATACGTGAACAAGTTTGATTTGCATGGCAAAACAATAGTGCTTCTGGTGCCCTGAACTGACCAATCGTTTGATTGATTCAACTGAATAAACCAGTTATTTTTGTGCTGTCTTGGCTTTACAGGCACGTAGGCTCTGGACACAGTTAGTGTACATTCAGCCATGTGAGCACAGATAAGCAGAGAATTTGGCTGCTACCTCATAAAATTCACATCGTATGTGTTTTAGTCAGTCCTGGCCATATTTAGAACATTAACAGGAGCATGAAGTCCCTCACCATGAATCTCTTTCACCTTCTGAATTTCAATAAGAAATTGCACTGCTTTTTAAATGAACAATCTAACATGGTTCACTTTAGAAAGGGGCATCTTATAATTTTGTGTCTCTTCTCCCACCTCCTTGCATTCTAATAAGAAACATATCTTCACTTTCTTCTGTGCTACTTCAAATAATCAATTTAAGCCATAAAAAAATACTGGAGAGTTTCATCTCAAAAGAAAAGTTTTGGCAAGTTTTGAGTGAAAACAGGATTAGAATTGAAACCACTATGCATACCTCTACTGCTGAGAGCAGCCCTCATGCTTTTACAGTCCCCCAGTGCTAAGGCAGCAGGAGGGCCCTGTCCTAGATTCTTTGTGGCTCCAGACGACTTTATTTCCTTTCTTCTCACCATAGGAGAAGGTTTCCTTTTTCTGTGTCTCCGGGCCTATGAGACAACATTAGCCCTTCTGGCTCTATATCTTGCTATTTATCTTTTTTTGCTTTCTTTTGTTTCAATTCTCATATTTTATTCTTTGGCTTCTGAGTGAACAAGGCTAAATGCACTATTAAAAGCTGAGGGAGTCATAGTTTATTACCATTTTTGAACACCTGTTATATGTCAGGGATGATAGGTGCTTTACATCCTTTATATCTAATAAAACCCTATGAGCAAGGTGTTAATATCCACATTTTATATCTCTGGAAACTGAGGCTCAGAGACTAAGGAAAAGGCTGAAGGATATACAGCCAGTAAGTAATAAAGGCGATGTAAGACCTCGGGACTGTTGCCCTCCAAAGCCTGCACTCTTAACTATGCTATGAGTCTATCCACACCTTCTAGCTTAGCAATGGTTTCCATCCCAGGCATGGGACACTAATCTTTCAGTGATAACTGTGGGTCTTTTATCTTTATCTAAGGATCAAGTTACTTCTTTGATTTTCCTACCTTTATTTTGCCAGGGTGTCTGGAAACTATAGCTTTAACCAGGAACCCATTGAACTGCATTCCTGCCTAATTTCTAAACTTTATGCTCTTTGCTTCCTGCCACACTTCCTATCAGCATGATTGACCAGTTATCACCCATCCACTAAGTGCTGGAGGCTACAACAAAGTTTGAATGTTAGTGGCTGAGATTCTTAGAAATGTTTTCAAACTTATACTTGAAAATTTCTGATTTACCTTTGATCCACCTCAGCTGCTCCTTTCTAAGCTGTCCTTCCTGAGACAGTATCAGTTTGAAGAAACAAAAATCTAGCTATTTGAAGCAGAAAAATGGTTTAAAACAATGAAGATATAACCTCTAGGCAGGTTCCCCAGAAATGTCCCTCAGAGCAACAATGAGGAACTTGCCAATTAGGGGAGCTGCTCCTTCTGCCATGACCAAGGGATAAGAATCCTAAGGCCACCACAGTGCCTTTGTAGGTGCTGCTGGCCATCCACATGGCAGCTGCTGGGCAGTGGAACACCATTTCAGAAAGACCCAACATGTGACTGCCCACAGAAAACAGAGTGAAGGAGATCATTGGCCTCCAACCCACTTCCATCTTCTTGACATAGCATGAGTGGATCTCATTGGTAAGCCTTGCCTGATATGTAGAATCCTAGCTGCAAAGGTGTTTGAAATAAAGCTTCTAGTTTTCCAATCCCTGCCACACAGAAACATGATACAATTGTAGGGGATGGAATAGCGGACAAGTAAACCAAGTCTTATTTAACAGAGGGGTATTTTGTAAACATTGATTTTGTTTGTTTCTTTTGTATTAAAGTGAGAGAGGTAACTTTTGGCAAATAATTATAATAATGCGAACAACCCTATCATGTGAGTCCCTCACTTATTTGGATGATTGGTGTCTTGCCCTACTGGATGTGTATAAACATTTATGCTTCATTGATGATAGCATTCAACAATGGGTTTTCTTTTCTTAAATGTGTAAATGACCTCTTATGGGAAAATATCTGTCTTAAATATTCTGTGACTCCATGTAGAAGGGCTCATTATGTTAAAATAAGGTCTACAATCCTTATGGTACAGAAAGACTGGAAGAAAAAGGAAGGATATCATGTTGTCAAATGATAGACCTGTATTATATTTCAGATTAAACTAAAAAACAAAAAAAACAAAAAAACTACAAGTATTACAGGGAACCTAATACTAATTCAAAACAAGCTAATCAAATGTAGAGAAGTCAGTTAATAAGTAGCGGGATCATCAATCAACAACTAAAACAAAAAGCTAAGGTTTATTATTTATCTAAAAAAGAAAATCTTTTCTAGAGATTTCATAAATAATAGTAATGTTAATGACCTACTTCAAATTGACAACAGCAGGAAAATTAACATATAAAATTTTTATGACTTTAAATAAAGTTTGACACAGTGTTCCTTAACAAATTTATTGCTAGAAACAAGTTATTATAGGAATAACAAGAGCCACTTACACCATAAATGAGAATTTTTTTTTTTCTATAAATTATTATTAATTGGGCTGTAAACTAGTCATCTCAAAAAACTTTATTAAAAAATATACTTATGTATAAAACACAGTGCAGAAAACAAATCATTAATCTCCAAAGAGAGGGGCAGTTTTTAACAAGTGAAGTCTAAATATAATACCAACTTTTAAAACCTGGAAAATGTAAAATTCTATTTTGTTTCCTTTAAATCAATCTTTGTTTCTCTTGCCTCCTGTTTCCAGTGGGCAGCAGGGGGAGAAGGGAAAGTTGCTAAAGCTAACTATTCTGCCACATTTTTCAAAAGCACTTTTAAATAGGTTTTCAGTTTTTAGTTCTTAAATAGCTACACATTATTAATCTTATTTCCTATTGAACTAGCTGGTTCAAGAACTTGAGTTCTGAGAATTCTGGTTCAAGATGGCAACAGGGGAGGGTGCTGAACTAACATTTTCCCGTGAAGACATCAAATATATAGCTACATACAGTACAATTTCCCCTGTAAACAAAACAAAACAAATTTCAGCTGAGCGTCTCCTGCAAATCAGGTAAATGTGGAAAAACCTACATGGAAGCGAGTAGGAGAGGCTAAGATAAAATCTTGCCATTAGCCTCACCTCAGAATAGTGATCCACAATTGGGAGGGGGCTTAAACCCTGAGGAATGAATGGTTTGAACCTCACATGAGACACCCCAGCTTTTAAGTTCTGCTCTCCTGAGAGATGAGCCCACAAATCATCTAGCTTTGAAATCCAATGGGGCTTGTGTCCAGGAGACCACAGGCTATAGTGAATTGAGAAATAGTTCTTAAAGGGCTCATGTACACAAACTCACCTGCCTCAGAGACCGTCAATTGAAAAAAGCCCAGACTTTCTGTGAAAAAGGCTTACTTGCTTATCTTAATGCATCAGGCTGAGCAACAGTCATCTATTGGGTTGTCGGAAAAGTCACGATGCATTTTTGCAATGAAAAACATAGAAAAAATATGTCATGATGTTCCTGACAACCCAATAATTTAATACACCTTTAGGCCTACTAAAATACTCTCCAAAGACAGAGAAAGGCCAATGGCATCATATTTATGCTGTTCCTCTACCTTGCTTCAGGTTACTGATATCTCCTGGGAAGGAGCTTCTACGCTTGCCTGGTGCCTTGAATTTAGTGTCTGGATCATCTGGCTCTGGTGGCCAGAGGGGTTTAAGCAGAGGGATCCCACAGGACTCTAACCAATGGAGAAAGAATTCTTAACTGGACACCACCCGCAAGGTACAGCAGAGAAGCAACAGACTGAGGTGCTCAGTACGTATTTCCGTAAAAGCTTATCTTTATAACTGTGGCTTGACGGGTAGTCTGTTATGGAGAAAAGACTGTTTCATGACTTGGCCACTGATGGCCATGCAAGTTAGATCCAGTCAAGAACAGTGATTGCATACCATAAATCCCCTGAGAGACTGTTTGATTGATCCCTCATCTATGCCACATGGCATGCTGGTTCCTGGAATAGGATGTGATCCTGCCCTGGGCAAGCATGTAAGGCATTTTATTTATCTTAGACAAGACAAGCACCAGTACCCCTATCCATCCTGCCCTGTACATATAATTCTTGTTACCACCCAAATTATGCCGCATAAGTAAATTTCCCTTAATAAACTCTGTTTGTTGCCATACTGGAGTAACCTGCCTCTTTCTTTGTGCTTTCCCTGGCCTCCACTTATGAAGGTAGATTTCAATCTCAGAATTTTTCCTGGGTCTGCTTCTAATTAAGCACGCATCTCTGGGCCAACTATACTCCTCTCCAGACACTGGGGAGGACAGCAGGGACCATCTTCACACTCTCCCTCTACCCCACTCTAAGTCATTGATGTCTCTGATAAAGGAGCTTGTGATTAAGGCTGGCACCCTGGATTTTGTGTCTGTTGTGCAGGGGACACAGCCCTTGAAAATATGACTTGGGTGGCCAGCAGGGCATGGCTTATAGGGTCAATGAAAGAGCAGTAATGTAAAAAACAGTTAACTGGCTATCACCCCAGGGTTCAGTGTCGAGGGAGCAGACAAAAGTGCACATCTCCCAATCTTCCTCTGAAAGAAGTATATCTGCATACTTTAAAAGATGTTGCCTGCAGATTTAACTTCCAGTAAGTGTAAAACTAGGTGCTGACTTAAAATCTCCTCTTCGGTACACTGACAGGCTTTGTTACACCCTAAACTATTGGGAACCACTAAAAATAAAATATTGCTTTGACAATAATAAAGGTTTGAGACATAACCAAGAGCTATGGCAGGGTTGAACCAAAGGTTTATCTTCTATTGGGGAAAACTCCATGAAGACTGGGAGAGGTGGCTATTTTTTCTAATGTATAGTAAACAACACAGAGTCAAGGAAAACGAAGAAACAAAGAAATATGCTCCAAATGAGAAAGTAAGACAAAATCTCAGTAAAAGACCTTAATGAAATGGAGATAAGTAATTCACATGCTAAAAAGTTCAAAATAATGGTCATAGTCATGCTCACTGAGCACAGGAGAGGATTGGATGAACAAAGTGAAAATGTTAATAAAGAGGAAATTTGAAAGAGTATTAAATAGAAGTCATAGAGCTGAAGAATACAATAGTTGAACTGAAAAATACAATAGAGGGGGTCAGTAGTAGACTAGAAGATGCAGAAGAAAAGGTCTGTGAATTCAAAGACAGGGCAGTGGAACTCAACCTTCAGAGAAGCAAAAAGAGGAAATAATTTTAAATAGTAAAGATTGCTTAAGAAGCATATAGGATGATGTCAAGTGGACCATTTGCTTCATAGGGTTCCCAGAAGAACAAGAGAGAAAGGGGCAGAAAAATTATTGAAGAAATAATGGGTAAAAATTTCTTTTACCTGGGGAAGCAAACAGATATTCAGGTCCAGGAAGCCCAGAGAGTTCCAAATAAGATGAACCCAAACAGACCCACACCAAGAGACATTATAATTAAAGTGTCAAAATTTAAGGAAAGAATCGTAAAAGCAGTAAGAGAAAAATAACTTGTTATGTACAAGGAAATCCCAATAAGACAATTAACATATTTTTCAGCAGCAGTTTTGTAGGCTAGAAAGGAATAGCATGATATATTCAAAGTGCTAAAAGGGGAAGAAATGCCAACTAAGAATACCCTAGCAAACATGACCTTCAGAATTGAAGGAGAGAGAAAAAGTATTCCAGACACAGAAAAGCTAAAGGACTTAATCACCCCTAGACAGTCCCTGCAAGAAATGTTAAAGGGAATTCTTAAACTAAAATTTAAAAGAGCTAATTAGTAACAGGATAACATAAAAAAATACAGGTTTCATAGGTAAAGGTAAATATATAGTAAAATTCAGAATAATTCACTGTTGAAAAGATGATGGCTTAATCACTTGTGAAGATAGTATGAAGATTAAAATGAAGGGTAACATTAGTAAAAATAAGTATAACTATAATTATTTGGTAATGGACATGCAAGCTAAAAAAATATAAGGTGTGACATCAAAAACATAAAACATTGGGGACAAGCCAAGAGTAAATATACAGAGCTTTAGATACATTCAAACTTAAATTGTTATCCACTTAGAATAAACTCTTTTAGATATAAGTTGTTTTATGTAAGCTTCATGGTAACCACAATACAAAAACCTATAGCAGATACACAAAAGATACAGAAAAAGGAATGTATAGAAAAATCGTCAAATCACAAAGGAAGAGAGCAAGAGAAGAAAGTAACAATAGAATTATAAAACAGAGAGAAATCAATGAACAAAATGGAAATTATTACATACTAATCAAAATTTACATTAAATGTAAATTGACTAAATTCACCAATTGTAAGACATAGAGTTAACTGAATAGATAATAAAGCAAAGATCCATCTATATGCTGCCTACAAGAGATTTATTTCACATGAAAGGACATACACAGACTTAAACTGAAATCATGGGAAAAGAATATCCATGCAAGTGGAAATGAAAAGAAAGTTCAGTAGCTTTGTTTATATGTGACAAAATAGACTTTAAGACAAAGACTGTAGAAGAACAAATAAGGTCATTATATAATGATAGATCAATCCAACAAGAGAATATAACACTTGTACATATGTATGCACCCAGCATAGGGGCACCTAAATATATAAAGCAAATACTAGTAGATCTAAAGATAGAGCAATACAATAGTAGTAGGGGATATTGATAAACAACTTTCATCAAGGGATAGGTTATCAAGACAGAAAACCAGTCAGGAAACACTGGCCTTAAAGAGTCAAACCAGATTGACTTAACAGCGGTAATGGGAATATTCTATCCAAAAGCAACAGAATACAGTTTTCTCAAATGCACATGAACATTCTCATAATATGTTAGGCCACAAATCTTACTGAATTTATGAAAATTGAAATCATATCAAGCATCTTTTCTGACAACAACAGTATAAAACAAAAATTAAAGTGCAAGCAAAAACTGGAAAATTCACAAATATGTGAAGATAAAACAATTTGTGAAGATAAAACAATAAAACAACATTGAACAACCAATGTGTCAAAAAAGAAATCAAGAGAAAAAAAACAACACTTTGAGCCAAATTAAAATGAAAAGACAACATACCAAAATTTATAGAATGCAGCAAAAACAGTTTTAAGAGGAAAATACATATCAATAACATCAATGAAACTAAGAGCTATTGTTTTCAAAGATAAACAATATTTACAAACTTTTAGCTAGAGTCACTAAGAAAGAAACAAGGAAGACTCAAATAAATAAAATCAGACACAAAAGAGGAGACTTTGCAATCGATACCACAGAAATACAAAGGGATCATAAGAGATTACTATGAACAATTATATGCTGATAAATGGGAAAACCTATAAGAAATAGATATGTTCCTAGAAGAAGAGTAAATAATGAAGAAATATAACTGAACTGTTCAGATTTTCTTAGTAAGGAGATTGAATCAACTATCAAACAGTACTCAACAAACAAAAGTTCAAGACCAGATGGTTTCATGAGTCAACTCTACCAAGCATTTAAAAAATTAGTATCAATCATTCTCAAACTCTTCCAAAAAAATAGAAGAGGAGGAAACACTTCCAAAATCATTTTATGACATAAGCATTACCGTGATACCAAAACAGACAGGAATGCCAGGAGAAAATTACAGGTCAATATTCCTAATAAGCATAGATGAAAATCCTCAACAAAATATTAGCAAACCAAATTTGATAATACATTAAATGGATCATACACAATGATCAAATGAATATTATTCCAGAGATACAAGTATTCAACATCTTCAAATAAATCAATGTAATACACCACATTAACAAAAATAAAGGATAAAAATCATAGGATCATCTCAATAGATGCAGAAAAAGCATCAACAAAATTCGTTATCCATTTATTTTTTTTTATTTATTTATTTTTTTTAAAGATTTTATTGGGGAATTGGGGGAGGGGAACAGCGTTGGGGAATCGGGGAAGGGGAACAGACAAGTTGCTGTCTTTTCGTTCCCCAGTTTAGCTGCGGAGGATGTTGCTTCACTTCTGGTATGGTCATTGCGCTCTTCCTGGATGAGGCAGCTCGGTCGCTGGCCTCTGGATGTCGCCCATCGCGGCCACCGGCAGCTCACACCTGGCTGCCAGCCGCTCACGCTGGCTGCGGGCCACTCACTGTAGCCCACGGCAGCCCACCGCAGCAGGGGCTGCAGCCCACACCATCACCGGGGCTCGCACAGCCCAGCTCCAGGTGGAGCCGCTGCTAGCTGTAGAGGGCAGTGTCACCGGCCCCCATGCGGGATCCGAACCGGGTCCGCTGGCATCCCAAAACCAGCGCTCAACCAATGCGCCACTCGGCCGGCCCTCGTTATCCATTTATGATAAGCCTCAACAAAGTGGATATAAAGGGAAAATACCTCAACATAATAAAGGTCATATATGACAAATCCACAGCTAATAGCATAGTCAATGGTGAAAAGCTGAAAGCTCTTATATTAGCAAGAAGACAAGTATTCCCACATTTGCCACTTTTAAATTAACATACCAGTGGAAGTTCCAGCCAGAGCAGTTAGGTAAGAAAAAGAAAACAGCATGCAAATTGGAAAGGAACAAGTAAAACTGTCACTATTTGCAGATGACATATGAAAAATCCTAGATTATTGTTAGAACTAATAAAATCATTAATTTGCAGGATACAAAAATCAATGACAAAAATCTCTCGCATTCTACACACTAATAATGAACTATCAGACAGAGAAGTTAAGAAAGCAATCCCATTTATAACTGCCTCAAAAAGAATACAATAAATAGGAATAAATTTAACCAAGGAGGTGAGAGACCTGCATACTGAAAATAATAAGACATTGACAAAGAAATTAAAGAAGACACAAATAAATGGAAAGATGTTCTGTACTCATAGATCGGAAGAATTGATATTTTTAAATGTCCATACTAACCAAAGCAATTCAGACTCAATCTAAGCCTTATCAAAATTCCTTGGCATTATTCACAGAAATAGAACAAACAATTCTAAAATTTGTATGGAACCAAAAAAGACCGCAAATACCAAAACAATTTATTTTCTGAGAAAAAAGAACAAAGTGGGAGGTATCACACTTCCTGATTTCAAATGATGTTACAAAACTATAGTCATGAAAAAAGTATGTTATTGGCATAAAAAGAGACATAGATCAATGGAACAGAAATGGAAAGCTCAGATCACACATATATGGTCAATTAATTTATGACAAAGGAGGCAAGAATATGCAATGAGGAAAGAACAGTGTCTTCAATAAATGGTGTTGGGGAAACTGGACAGCAACATGCAAAAGAATTAAAGTGGACCACTACCTTACAACATACACAAAATTTTACTTTAAATAGATTAAGGAGTTTCATGTAAGACCCAAAACCATTAAACTCCTTGAAGAAAACATAGGCTATAAGCTCCTTTACATATGTTTTGGCTAAGATTTTTTAAATTTCCCACCAAAAGCGAAGGCAACAAAAGCAAAAATAAACAAGTGACACTAAATCAGACTAAAAGCTCCTGCACAGGAAAGGGAACAACAATCAACAAAATGGAAAAGTAACCTACTGAATGAAAGAGGATATTTACAGACTGTACATCTGATAAGGGGTTAATATAAAAAAAATATATACAAATACATACAAAACAACAACAACAAAACCTGATTAAAAAGTGGGCATAGGAGGGGTAAAGACATTTTTCCAAAGAAGACATGCAAATGGCCAACAGGTAGATGAAAACATATCAACATCACTAATCATGAAATGCAAATCAAAACCGCAATGAGATGTCACCTCACACTTGTCACAATGGCTATTATCAAAAAGATAAGAAATAACCAATGTTTATGAGGATGTGGAGAAAAATGAATCCTTGTGCACCTCGGTGAGAATGCAAATTGCTACAGCCACTATAAAAAAATTACTGAGGTTTCTCAAAAAGTTAAAAATAGAACTATCTTATAATTGAACATTCCAAGCTGGGTATTTATCTGAAGGAAACAAAAACACTAACTCGAAAACTTGTCTGCATATCCATATTTATTGCAACAATATTTACAATAGCTAAGACATGGAAGCAACCTAAGTATGGATGAATGGGAAAAAATGTACTATATATAATCAGTGAATTATTATTCAGCCATATAAAGAAGGAAATCTTGCCATTGACACCAACATGGATGGACTTTGTGTACATTATGCTAAGTGAAATAAGCCAGACAGAGAAAGATAAACATTGTACATATAATGTCACTTATAACTAAGCACCAAACTTACAGAAACAGAAAACAGATTTGTGGTTGCCAGAGGAAGGGGTCACAGATGGGCAAAATGGGTGAGGGGGTTCAAAAGTTACAAACTTTCATTTATAAAATAAATATGTCATGAGGATGTAACATACAGCACGGTGACTGTAGTTAATACTGTATTGTACATTTGAAAGTTGCTAAGAGAGTAGATCTTAAAAGAAGTTCTCATCAGAAAAGAAATTGTAAATATGTGCATTGAAGGATAACTGTACTTGTGGTCATCATAGAATACATACAAATATCAAATCATTATGTTATATACCTGAAACTAATATAATGTTATATGCCAATTACATCTAAACAATAGTTTTGAGTCCTAAAAATTTGATTTTTAAAAAATATATGATTTAGGGCCGGCCGAGTGGCGCGGTGGTTGGGCGCTGGCTTGGGAAGCCAGCGGCCCTGGTTTGGGTCCCACATATGAGGGCCAGTGACACTGCCCTAAAAAATAAATAAATAAATAAATAAATAAATAAATAAATAAATAAATAAATAAATATATATGATTGATATAAACATAATTGCTAAGCCTGTTATAGCCGATTTCATGCAACTTCACCACAAGCTCATACACATCATTTTAGTCATGAATTAATCAGCTATATATCTCCATTTGAATGACACCATGTCTGAAATCAAAATAGAATCTGAATTCTGGATTGAAAACATAAATGTGAAGTTCTTACTCTCAGAAGTAGCTGGCAGAATTCTTACCAATAGAGTTATAAAGGGAGCTTAGTTTATTTAACAGGTTTGAGGTAATGTTCCTTAGATGCAGAGCCTGAGAGAAGAATTTAAATGCAGATTTTTTAAGGGAGAGTTCTTCAGATAAAATCTGTAAGAGAGGAAGTAAATCAGGATAAGGAAGGTGAACAAGAGCAGAGAGGGCAGTCATAACCTGTGGGTGAGCCAGCTGCTGGCAGCTGAGGTCAGTGCCCAGGAGAAGGGGGATGGCTATAAGTTTCTAATAGCCACCTAGTGTTCCCCACTGAGTGTTGTAAAAAATTGAAATATAACCACGAGAGAAAGTATTAATCAGATCAGTTAAAGGTCAGGACTTAATTAGATGCTCTAAGAAAATCACAAGAGCTGGGGGATGGGTGGTCAGGCTGGTGAAGGGTGTGTGGACCTGAGAACCCACAAGTGTCATGGGGAAAGGGGAGCAAAATGAGCATAATTTACAAGATCCTAATAGGTGCTTCCCTCAGGCCCAATCTGAGGACAACCAAGCTGACAGCAATGTCTGGGAAAGGGATGCGTCTGGATGATCAGGTTTGTACCACAGGATCAACAAACAATAATGAGTGGAGGACCAGAGCCAGGCTTCCTACAAAGGACAGTCAGACATAAGGTGGCCACTGAGCTGGGATAAGACCAGATGTAAAAGATGACCTGTAGCAATCAGCTTTCTTAGTTTGAATATTTGATGTAGGTAGTATTGGGAGTAGAATTTGAAAAGTCAAAGAGGTTGTGATGGTATAATATATAGGCTAAAGTTGTGAGGGAAGCAGAAGCTATGATGAAGGGACAACCATGAGGCAGAGAAATGGCACCCAGAGTATAGATTGAGGAAGCCATTTGCTAGAGAAATGCAGGATGGGAGCCAAAGCAGAAACATAAATGGTAGCTGAATCACATTGGTAGAGCTCTAGAGCAGAGAATGGAAGATCCTGGTTGGGATACATTTTACAGAACATGATCAGGAGACACTGGACTTAATAAAGTGCCCTCTGGAAAGGGGGCTACTGTTACTTGCATGACCTTGTTTTGTCAAACACTGAGACGCATCTGGTATGCCTGAAAGTGGAGTTATTCTGCCCAAGAGAGACTAGAGAATCTGGAGGCCAGGACGCCATCAGAAAGAGAATGGTAAAGAAGGTGACTTTAGAACATAGATACCTTGGCCGGCCGAGAGGCTCAGTTGGTTAAGAGCTCGCTCAAGAGTACGAGCTGAGCTCTGAGCAACAGCAGTTTGATGCCCAGCCTCAAGCTGAGCTGCCGTTGAGCTACCAACAGGTGGCAGGATGGCTCAGCTAAAATAAATAAAAAAATAAAAAATGAATAAATAAAAGTAAAAAAATAGAACATAGATGCCTAAGCAGAATTTTAAATTTATTAATGGTGGAGTGCATGATGTGAACCAGTTTACGCAATGATTTTTTTTTTTGCCCCCAAAGAAGTGTGATTCAACTATAAAAATGTGGGAACAGTTGACATCTAGACTACTCCATATTATTTGGTAAATGTCCTGCAAAATGGATAGAGGTAAGCAAAGAATTCCAACTGAACTCACCGGAAGAACACTTGCCCACCATGAAGGATTTCTAGAGGAGAAGTCAAGAGGCTCAAAGAACGGAAAGAGATGTTGGACTTCGTTATTTCTACAGCTCTTGATAACTTTGAGTCAGTGACTCTGTATAGTGTTCTTCTTGAATGTAAGATCTTGGGCATTCTGATCTCCAGGTGGAGAAAGAAGCTTAGGTGCGTTGGTCCAGAGTTTAGAAAGGGGAGTAATTTCTACTACACTGATCATGTAAGGAGGTTGGGATCTGGTTAGGTTATCACAATTCATCCCTTCTCCCTCATAAGAATATTCTGTAAGAGGTATTAAATATTAAATATACAAACTTTGAGTCAAACAGAATGGAGAACTCCCCGGGAATTGTTACACCTTCCTTAGCATTTGAATTATGAACTGTTTGACCCAAGAAAACTGAAAACTGTGTGTGTGTGTGTGCGTGTGTGTGTGTGTGTGTGTGTGTGTGTAAACATACCCAATAGATCCACTTTTATGAAGTTTAGAGAAACTTAGACATACTTTGTGGTTTCTGCATTTTCCATTTGCATTTAAGGTTTGCTCAGTTGATTCCATGAACATGACTTTAAAACAGATCCTACAATATCATGAAGCTGCAAAATAGACAATAAAATGAAATAATAAAATAACAACAAAAAGATGAGGTGTGTAGACTGAGAACAAGTTCATTGCATAATGAGCCCTCATTGTGTGTGTTTCTGTACAAGTGTGAGTGTATTTGTGATTGTCTAATTCTACGCTAAGAGAACATGTAACACCAATTCTGCAGCAACGTTTCAGTAATCAGTGACCTACCTAGCTATGAAATTCCTGGATTCCTTTTGCAAACACTATGTAAAGCTACTGCAGATCTTTCCACCACCTACTTTCTGGAGAATATCTAAGAGATAATTCTATAGCTTTTGGTACTTACAGTGCTAATCTTAGATACTTAGAGCCTTTAATTTTAAATGGAATATTTTCTCTGTTCCCACTAAGTGTTGTAAAAAATGAAATATAACCACTACAAGAAAAACTATTAATCGAATCAGTCAAGGTCAGAACTTAATTGAATGCTTTAAAAATCAAAACTGTGTGCCTCTAATGTGATAATATGTACTCATACACAGGGCTTTGTGGTTGATGCCATCAAATACTTTGCAAAACCTTGCGATAATATTACCATAATAATTGGGAGAGCTGATTAGTGGGTTACTTGAAACTGTAATCTTAGCCTTTAGAGGGTTTACTTAAATCTAATTTTAAAATATTTCTTTAATATTTGTTTTAACAGAAATTTACTTAGAAATTTAAGATTAGAAAATAGTTTCAAATAGTGCTGCTGAAACTAAAAGAAGCTGGATATGTGTCTTTTTTCCAAGGTGGTTGTATTTCCCTGAAGGCCAATTTGTCATTGATAAAATATCTGTCTGAAACCATTTGTGTGTTTTGAGAACCTACAATCAATCAAACTCTCTAGATGGGTAACTGTTGTTTTCTGTGTAAAGATGAATGATGACAGGTGGATATAATATTTTTAGTTTTAACTTTAATGATGTCTATTTTTCTGAGATTGAAAAAAATACCAGGATTTTGTGCTTTTGCTTTATCTCACAATTAAATTCTTATTGGAAACTCAGAAGAAGAACTAAAGGGTATTTAAAAGTCTTATGAGATTTTTTATTTTGTGCTAATGGCAATTTCATATGGAACTGTTTGAATATACTGCCAATGATGGAACTGGATGTTTACAAAAATAAATTACTGATGATTTTTCCATTTTGAAACACTTTTTTCTTAGTTATTTTGAGGCACCAAAACTATGATTCCAGTCTCCTATTTGAGGGTTTACATGTTCAACTTTCTATCTCCCAGCTCTTCCCTTTCCTATTCTAGCCACAAACACAGATAAGGTATATTGTGCTAGTATGTACATGAGTTGGAATTTCTAATCTTTGCTGATATAGGATAAATTATAACTTTAAATTGGATTCTCTAGAAAGAGATATATACAACAGATCAAGATTTTCACTTAAACACTTGTTCATTTATTCACTAAGTATTAATTGAACATCTGTTCTCAAGTACATTTTGCATTGCACTAAAATTAGTTGTTTAATGATCTATATCTTTAATCCAACTGTGAGAACTTTTATCTCAGTGGCTAGATTAATGGCTAACATTTAGTCCATTTTATGTACACACTTGTCAAAAAGTAAATGAATGTGAAGATTTCAGGATAATTATAAAAAATGAAGGAAAAAGAAAAAGAGACACTTGACATTTATTTAGATGGAATATATGTTAGATGTTTGGTGAATCTCTTCACTGACATTATTTTCTTTATTTTATTCAACTCTTACAGTAAACCTGTGAGGAAGTATGAAAATAGAATCAGGGATTTAGTGGCTTGTTCAACATCAGTGAGCTGGTAAGTTGACAGCGGAAGTTTGCCTCATGTCTGTGTGATCCCAGAATCAGCGTGCTTCGATTGCAATAGCTGGCCACCACACAGAAACTCTTCCCACTCTAAAGGGTAAATGAGAAAGAAATTTATCTTACCACTGTATTATGTTAAAAGGAAATTTATTTAATAAGCTTCAAAATCGATTGTATTAATAGTATTTCTTTTCACAAAGTAGCCACTACTATGCATTCTCTAAAATTGGGCTGGGGCACTGCAAGTGTTGTTATTAAATATTGTTGTGTAAATTCGAGGCAATTAAAAATGATAAATTTTTATAGTAAATATAGGCAAGTAAGAAATATTTTCTTACTTGCCTATATTTACTATATATATAGTATATTATATATATATATATATATATATATATATATATATATATATATATATATAGTAATTGACATGTTTGGATACCTAAAAGAGTCAAAAGACTGAACTAAAATTTAAGTAAATTTATTTAAGTGACCAGATGCATGATACACATAAGAGCAATGGCCTTTTTTTTTTTTTGAAATCATTAAATAAATATTAAGTGAAGTGACTGTTCTAAATCCTAGGGATATAAGAGAGACAAAAATCCTGCTTTCACCAAACTTACATTTTTAAAGGAGGAGACAAATAATGATATTTATTCTAGGACTTAGTGCATATATAGTGCTTATGGCCAGATACTCCTTTTTCTAAGTGATTCTCTCTTTCTATCACACACACACACACACACACACACACACACACACACACACACACAACTTGATTAAACCACATGATTTAACAGCTTATGAGGTAGATGAGGTAGATTCTATAATATTCTCATTATACAGGTATGGAAAATGAATCATAAAAAGGTAAGGAAGTTGTCCAGGATCATGACAGTGTGTGGTAGAGACAAATTTTGAATCTAAACAGTTCATGTTTTTATGTCAGGTTTGATTAGTGATATAAAGAAAAAGTAAATCAGAATAGGGGACAGAGAATGGCAGGGGTGCTATTTTATTTAGGATGTTGAACAAAGACCTTGGGAGGAGATGTAATTTAAAAGAGATTTGATTGAAGTAATAATTTAGCCATGATTTTATCTTAGGATAAAAAGAATTTCAAGCAATGAGAAAAGTAGATGCAGAGGTCCTGTGGTTGGTAGATGCTTGATGTGTATTAAGTATAGTGCAGAATTCAATGTGATTTGAGGAGCAACTAAGGGGGTGAATGGAAATCAAGTTGTATAGTTAGTTATGGGCCATAGTACAGGATCTGTACACTAGTATGGACTTTGGATTCTTATGTGAGAGATGGGAAAGCATTAAGAGAATATGAACATATATATGGCATAATTAATACTTTAAAAAGCCCATTATATGACTTTATAAATATTAGAATGTAGACTTGCCAGATTGAAAGCTTTTACAATTGTCCAGAAAGAAGAGTGCTTGGACTAGGTGTTAAGAAGTAGGTATGGGCTGGCCGAGTGGCGCGGTGGTTAAGACCTGGCTTGGGATGCCAGCGGCCCCAGTTTGGGTCCCACATATGAGGGGCAGTGACACTGTCTTAAAAAAAAAAATAAGTGGGTAGATTTTAGGCAAATTTTGAAAGAATCACCAATGAGATTTACTGGGGATTAGAGTGCTTGGTATGTGAGATGGAAGAGGCAGGGTGATTCCACAGATTTTGGCCTATGTAATTGGATGAATACTTGCTGTTTACTGAGAAGGGGAACATTGAGGGGAAACCACATTGCGGGTAAGGAGATTCAGGAATTTTATTTTGAACATTTCAAGTTTTAGATGCTGATTAAGCATCTAAGTATAGATGTTGAATAGGTTGTTGCATATATGAGTCTGGAGATTAGGGTTATAGCTACAGATTGAGGAGTCATCAGATCATGAATGATTTTAAAATAAAAGACCTGATGATCTCACTTAAGGATGAGTATAGATAGAGAAGAGATCTAAGCATTGAGTTATAAGACATTCTGATATTTAGAAGTTGGGGCAATGAGGATGGTCCAGCAAAGGAAAAAAGTGACCAATGAAGTAGAAAGAGACTTAAGTGCCTTGTGTCCCAAAAGTCAAGAAAAAAAGTTTTTCAGGTGAGAGAATCATCAACATTGTGAAATACTACCAGTGCATTAGATAGGATGGTGGCTGATAATTGGGTTTATTGAGGAGGTTACCGATGGCCTTGTCAAGAGCAGTTTGGTACAGTAGTGGCAATAGAAGCCCATTTGAAATGGATCCAAGAAAGAATGGGAAAAGAAGAGATGGAGAGAGTCATATAGTGAACTCCTGAATTTTACTCTAATGACGATAGCTTATGGGAATATGTAAAATTAAGAAAATGGTTTTATCAACATTAGAGATATTATAACATTTGTGCATATTCATGAGAAGGAATCATTAGAGAGGAAAAAAGTTATAATGCCAGAGAAACAGGACCATTTGCTTGAGTAAGATTCTTCAGCGAACAAGAAAACATTCAGTCCAATGCACAAGGAGAGAATTTGATTTCATAAGAAATCATTGTAAGCCATTGTAAAAGGAGAGAAGCATAGAGTGTAAATTAAAATGTGGAGCATTGATAGATTTGGAGGTAGAATGATATAGAAGCACTCTCTTGGTTGATTCCATTTCTACATGAAAGAAGGAGAGGATCATTTCCTGAGAATGAAGAAGGCAAATGCTATAGATTAATTGTGTCCCCTCATCCAATTCATTTGTTAAAGTCCTGACCTCTGATGTGATAGAATTTTTGAGATGAGAACTTTGGGAGAAAATAAGGTTTAGTGAGGTCATGAGGATGGTGCCTTCATGATGGCGTTAGTGCCCTTATAAGAAGAAACATCAGGAGGGAAGGTTAAAAATGGAAGTGAAGAAAGGTCCTGAACTTGCTGTATAACTCATATAGAGCAACTCTCCCTGAAAAGGACTCAAAGACTAGCAGAAAAACTATTCCACAACTATGGATGAAAAGAAAATGCCACATTGAAATAGGTAGGAGGGTAAATACATGGTCTTATCAGGACTCACACCCTCAGCTCAGTGACCCACAGGTAGGAGGGGTATCACAAATGTGCAGCTCCTCTCTGAGAAGCAAGGTTTTCGAGCACCACATCAGGCACCCTGGCCCAGGGCACCTGTATCAGGATGATGAGCCCCTATAGCATCTGTCTTAAAACCAGGGGGGCTTATGTCTAGGAGAACCAAAAGGCTATAGAGAACTTGGACTTCAGTCCGAAAGGTCTCATGCACAGACTCACTCACTCCAAGTCCCACTGGAGAGGTAACAGTTTGAAAAGTGCCTGGTCCATATGTGAAAGAGATCTATTAACTTATATTGGGACATGTGCCAGAGGGGCAGAGGTCTGTTGGAATAATCTCCAGAGATGGAGGAGCTGGTGGGCACCATTTTAGACACTCTAATCTACCTTTCTAATACCACTGGTCCTCCAGCCCTGGCCCCGTGCTTCTCTAGAAACTGAGGGCATACACATTCCACACAGGGTATACATCTTGAATGCCTGGTGCTGGTCGCCAGGGTGGCTTGCATTTCTGATCCACACAGGACTTCTACAAAGAGACAGACAGTTTTTGACAGGCTACCACCCAGACTACACAGACAACAGACTGAAACACACCCCCAGTATTCCAGTGATTACTCCTTTCAAGATGGGGAGGGACAGCTGTTTTGCCTAACACATAGAAACAAACATAGAGGTCAAGCAAAATGAGGAAATAAAGTAATATATTCCAAGCAAACAAACAAACAAACAAAACAAAATCCAAGGAGGAGGGGAAACTAAAGAAAAAGAGATAAGTAATCTACCTGATAAAAGAGTTCAAAGTTGAGGTCATAAAGATGCTCACCATTCTCAAGAGAAGAATGAATAAACACACAGAGGGTTTCAACAAAGAGATAGAAAATATAAGAAAATTCCAAACAGAAGTCACAGAGCTGAAGAATACAACAATTGATCTGAAAAATACACTAGAGGGTTTCAACCCTCAAAATGAAACAGAAAAACAGATCAGTGAGTTGGAAGACAAAGCATTGAAACTCACATAAATAGGCAGCAAAAAAAAAAAAAAATACAAGTGAAGATCATTTAAGGGACATATGGAACAACATCAAATGGAATGACATCTTAAGGGTTTCAGAAGGAGAGAGAAAGGGGCAGAAAAAATATTTGAAGAACTAATAGCTGAAAATTTCCCTAACTGTCGGGAGGAAATAGATATTCAGGTATAGGCAGCAAGAGAGTTCCAAATAAGATGAACCCAAAGAGGTCCATACTGAGACAGAGTGTAATTAAAAGGTCAAAAGTTAACAATAAAGAGATATCTTAAAAGCAGCAAGAGAACAAAAAAAAATTTTTTTTTCAAATAATAATAATGTAGAACTTTGGATTGTGTACAAATATAAGTTACTATCAACTTTGAATAAATACTTATATAACATAGGCATATAAATATAACACTACAGAAATTTATTAAACCACAAGTAAAGAAATAGAAAAAGAAATACAAAGGAACTACAAAGACATTATACAGAAAACAACAAAATGGCAGTATGCACATATGTATCAATAACTTTAAACATAAATGGACTAAATTTAATACCTATCCTTTTCAAACTTTTCCATAGTTGGGAAAGCTTCCAAACTCATTTTACAAGACCGGCATTACCCTGATACCAGAGCAAGACTATATAGTTTCCCCCCCCAGAGAAAACTATAGGACAATATCATTGATAAAAAATCCTCAACAAAACATTAGCAGACCAAATTCAACAATACATTAAAAGTATCATACATCATGGTCAAGTGGGATTTATCCCAGAGACACAAATATGGTACAATATTCTCAAATCAATCAACATGATACACCACATTAACAAAATGAAGGATTAAAAATGATGTGATTATCTTACTACATGCAGAAAAAACATTGGACAAAATCCAATATCTATTTATGATAAAAACCATCAACAAAGTTTGTATAAAAGGAACATATTTCAGCACAATAAAGGCCATATATAACAAACCCCCAGATAATATACTCAATGGTGAAAAGCTGAAAGCTTTTGGAGATCTCTAAGATCAGGAACAAGACAAGGATGCTCACTCTTGCCACTCTTATTCCAACTTAGTATTGGAAATCCTAACTAGAGTAACTAAACAAGATAAAAAATAAATGGCATCCAAATCAGAAAGAAAGAAGTAAAACTGTTGCTATTTGCAAATGACATGATACCATGTATAGAAAACAGTAAAGACTCCACCAAAAAATCCAAAAACTAATAAATGAATTCAATAATGTTACAAGATACAAAATCAATATGCAAAATTCTGTTGTGTTTCTATACATTAGTAGCAAACTACCTGAAAGAGAAATTAAGAAAACAATCCCATTTACAATTGCATAAAAAATAATAAAATACCAGGAATAAATTTAGCCAACAAAGTGAAAGACCTGTACACTGAAAACTAAATGACATTGGTAAAATAAATTGAAGAACACACATAAATGGAAAGATAGTCCAAGTTTATGGATTGGAATAATATTTTTAAAAAATATCCATGCTATTCAAAGCAATCTATAGATTCAATGCAATCCCTATCAAAAAGCAATGGTAATTTTCACAGAACTAGAACAAATAATTCTAAAATTTGTATGGAACCACCAAAAACCCTGAATACCCAAAGCAATATTAAGGAACAAAAAAGCTGGAGTTTTGGGGGCCAACAGCCCCCAGTGTCTGACTAGGTCACATTGCCACGCTCAGCACTGGATTTTTGGGGTGCTGCCTTATGGTTGGTCATGTAATATCTCCTGTCTCTATGAACCCATGTGCCTTTCCAATCCTATAGGAGACAGTGCTCTCGCTACATTTATGACAAGTTCCTGTGGTTCCCCAATGAGAGATGGTTGTGTTAGTCAATGACGGGCACAATCTTCTAAGAGAGGAGACAACCCAAGCCAGGCTACAGCCCCCTTTGGGACCCCAGACTGAGAAACAGGGGACTCAAGCCCCTTGGAAACTGAGGCTCAGACCTCTGGCCACATAGGCCAAAAAGCCTGGCTCTGAGAATCTGACAGCCTGCCTGTGAGAAACTGGGGATATCATCCATCCTTGAGCTTATTTGCCTATGCAGCTGGGAAAGGTTTCCTTGGAGACCTGGAGACCAAGGTCTCTCGGCCATGAGAGTTCTGATAAGAGACAGCTTGCTGCCCATGAGTTATGTTAATTAACAGCCTTGTTTTAACTCTTTGCTTTATATATTGCTGTAGCAACAGATACTGAAGCTTTGACTGAGATACCCTGTATTGCAATAATATGTGGCCCTTCGTAGGATAAAAACGGTTTGAGACCTCCTTTTGCTGCTAAGTATTATAATCACATAGAAATAGAGTTTAGATGGTTTTTGCCCTAAACTCAGCCACTGTTAGTCTTTTGACAATTGCTCAAGTATGCGCCCTGTGAGGTAGTCATGGTAACCACTCTTTAGGCAATAAGTAAATCCTTGAAGATAGAATAGGCCACAGTGTACCCTGGAAAAAACTATTACAAAGACAAAAACTGTAAGAGTTCTGAGAAAGAAGAAACATCATAGTCATGTGAAACATAACTTGTGATTGAGGTAATGGTTAAAAATCCCTATAAAAGGGGACATGTTGTAACAATAAAACGTGACACTCATAGACTCCCCAGTGTCTCCACTCCCTTCTTTCGCCTCGCCGACTCCGTCCACACCTGAGGGAAACCCTGGTCCTGTGGGGGCCGGTCCCCCGCATGGGAGTTATTGTGCTCCCTAATTTCAAACTATACCATAAGCTTATAGTAATCAAACCAATATGGTATTGGCATATAAACACACAGATCAATGGAACAGAAAGGAGAGACCCCAAATAAACCCACACATACATGAATAAATAAATTATGACAGAAGGGCCAGGAACATACAACATACAATGGGGAAAGGACAATCTTTTCAAAACATGATGTTGGAAAAACTGCACAACCACATGTAAAAGAATAAAACTAGACCACTACCATACACAAAAATTAACTCAAAATAGATTAAAGACTTTAATGTAAGGCCAGATACCATCAACTTACTAGAAGTATACATAGGAAGTAAGCTCCTTGACATCTTAGTGATTTTTTTTTTTTTGGTATATGACTCCAAAGGCAAGGGAAACAAAAACAAAAATAAGTGAAATTATATAAAATGTAAAAGTTTCTGCACAGTGAAGAAAATAATCAATGTAAAAGCAACCTACTGAATGGGAAAAGATATTTGCAAATAATGTATCTGATAAAAGGTTAGTACTGAAAATATTAAAAATTGATACAACTCAAAAACAGAAAAACAATCTGATTTAAAAATGGGCAGAGGATCTGAATGAACATTTTCCCAAAGACGACATACACATGAAAAGGTGTTCAACATCACTAATTATGAGGAAAATGCAAAATAAACCACAATGAGATATCACGTCACACCTGTTACAATTATTATGGAAAAAACAAAAATAACAAATGTTGGAGATGTGGGATAAATGAAACCCTTGTACACTGCTGGTTCTGCTACCATAGAAACGTGTATAAAGATCCCTCAAAAAAATTAAGACTAGAACTATGGACTACTACTAAGCCATAATAAAGAAGGAAATATTGCCATTTATGACAAGATGAATGGACTTTGAGGATGCTACGCTGAGTAAAATAAGTTGGAGAGAGACAGATGCCATATGACTTATATATGGAATCATTAAAAAAAAAAGTAACAAACAAAACAAAGCAAAACTCATAGATATAGAAAACAGATGGTGGTTACCAGAGGGAAAGGGGATTGGGGAGGAGGGAAAAATAGGTAAAAGGGTCAATTGTATGGTGATGGATGGTAACCAGATTTACAGTCATTGACACTATGTAATGTATACAAATATTGAATTATGTTGTACACCTGAAATATATATATAATTTTATATAGAAATTTTACCCCTTCCAAACGTAAATAGAATGTAAAAAAATGTTAACAATATAGATAAATTCATAGTGCCATACAGGGTCAGATTACCAGAGAACTAATATTTCAAGAGTTTGCTATAGTTCATTTTAGAATGCAAGAAGGGAGTTGTAAGGAAATTTTTTTGAAAAGACAAGGGCTATCTAGATAGATATTTCAGATTTTATCTTGAATGTTATTGAGAATTTCGTTGCTAGAGTTGCCTACTCTGATTTTCAGGCCATACTCTTATCAGGCTATCTACTCCAGATACTATATCCATTATATATGTAATGTTGCTGCATAATTACATTTTGTCCATATATGAGGTCACAGAGGTGATAATGCCACATGATATTGCTGTTGGGAGAAATCCTTCTCTTATACTTATATCCTTGTTCTCATCTGCACCAGTGGAATTCTATCTTATACAAATTAGATAATAATTATAAAAACTTAAAAGAAGAAAGACTAGGAGAGTGAGAGGAGAGAGACCAGAGAGCTCTCTCTCCCTGTCTCCCTGTCTCCCTCTCCCTCTCTCCTTCTTCCTCTCCCCTTGCCATGTGAGGACACAGTGAGAAGGTAGCCTTCTGCTAGCCATGAAGAGGGCCTTCACTAAAGAACCAAATTGGCCAGCACCTTGAGCTTAGACTTCCTAGATTCTAGAGCTGTGAAAATATTAATTTCTGTTATTTGAGCTACCCATCTGTGGTACCTAGCACAAGCTAATACAGGAGAGGAGGTGTTAGAGATTTGAGATGTTATATGATAGTAATAAAGGAGAATAGTAGAGTGAATTAAGCAGGAAGTATAATTAGTAAGTTTGGCAGGCAGCAATGAGGGCTAGGTAGGATTTTATTCATAAATTCAAAGTTGGACTGTTCAGCATGGCTTTGAGTTTTATTGTATCTATATTCAACTACTTAAGTGCAGGGAGAGCAGTGTTGGATAAATAGATCTGAGTTATTGTGATATACGATAAAGGGAAAGGGGGAAAATGAGTTAGGGTGTTTCCAACCATTTAGTAAATATATTACATAGGGATCATGTCAACAGTGGTGACACCATTATTAATAATTATGATGTGAGACATATAGAATCCATGAAATTTTTCTACTGAGAGATATGGTGGGTTTGTAATATGTCACTTTGGCTAGGCTGAACTATATTTCCCAGAATTTCCTTCTCTATATTTCCACTTACATTTTAGTAGGCTATTTGAGAGATGGAAGTTAAGCGGAAGCCATTTTGTAATTCACACACAGTGGTGATGTCTCAAACCTTGGTGTTGGGACAGTAGCTGGGTCTGTGGTTTAACCACCTTCCACTTCAACTCTCCTACTCCTGGGAGATGAACATGTAGCTCCATGAGGATAGGCACCATCTTTCTATGCAGAACACCCACGTCATCAAGATCATAGCCATCAAGAGTTGACATGAGTTTTGTTCTTTCTTTGTGGGATCCAGCTCCTTCTTGTGAATTCCAGCTTGTCCCTGCTCTTCCGTACACTACATCCATCTTCTCTTCCTAACTTCCTGCCCTGTGGACCTCAAGTTCCAGCATCAAATGAAAGACAGAAACCTTACAGACACTGCTTAGCCAGTCCTCATTATTGCATTAGACCCAACCCAGGTAACACATACCTGACATAGAATGGTTCTGCTTCCCAGATTGAATTCTGATACAAGAAATTATGAAAGAAGTATTAAATGAATGGGAAAAATATATTGTAAGCTGGGAAGACTGACTATTGTACAGGTGTCAATTCTCCCTAAATTCATTTATGAATTCAATAGCCCTGATAAAACTCCAGCTGGATATGTCTTAGAACTTTAAATATTGGTAAAAATAATGTAACAGTAACTTTGTGACAGAGCACAGAAAGCCACTCCACTGAACCCCTGAAGAGTCCTGGTGTGAGAGTAAAAATAGAACACAGAAGTAGCCAGGTTCTAAGTAGCCATGCTTAGAAGCATTATAGTTAAATTGTGTGAAACATTTACAGCATGAAGTCATAAACTGAGAATCAAGATTTTCATTTCAGGTGGTGGGAATTAAGTAGGATAAAATTATAGTTTATAGCTTGCCAATATATGGAGCTTTATGTGTGAAGCACATATTTTCTAAGTCTCTCTCTCTCTCTCTCTCTCTCTCTCTCTCTCTCTCTCTCTCTCTCACACACACACACACACACACACACACACAAAAGCTCATTGAATTGTTGCAATAGTCATATGAGGGAGGCACTATTATTCCTGATTTTCATGCAACAGAATTGAATCACAGAGAGATTAAGGACCTTGCCCAGGGTCAAAGCAGAAAGTGACAATAAGGTCACACCACAAATTAATAGAGGTCAGAAACTTCATTCCACCTCAGGCTCTTGCATTCCCTTATTGTGATGTGAGCTCTACTATTTGAAAACTTCACCCTGGAAGATTAAGGTCAGAGATAGAATGGACCAATACTTACAAGGTTCTCTGGAGAAGAAGGCAGCAGGAATTCATCTTGTAACTAACTCAGTGTACCTGGACTGTACAAGATGGAGAAAATCAGCTAAATCTCCATTAGCAGAGCTAAGTCAGAACAATTGACCCTATCATTTTCCTTGTGGTTTGCTGGGTTGTTGGAATAAGGCTGACAGAGTGGCCCAGAGATAATCTATTGAATGAAGTATGTTATGGGGCAAGAATCAAGACAAAAGTTGTTTAACATCCTGCCCTTATAAGTGGGGCATTTTAGTGCATATCAGCATAAGGATACTCTTTCAGCTCATTGTCATGCCAAGGTGCATCACCTCACCTGACAGAACAGCAATCAGAACAGAGAGATGTTAAGTTACTCCAGCCCCATCAACTTGTGGTCTCACAGCCAAAAGATGAGGTAGCAACAGTGGCTCAAGCATGTTTTACCTCTGGAAAGCAAGAAATGGTTGATGTGTGTTGGGGGGAGAGAAGGATTTGAAGGGTTACTATTTTTTATAAAAGGCCTTGTAAGGTTTTTAAGTCTTGTACTTAAAAGCTATCTATGGTGATGGATGGTAACTAGACTTATAGTTGTTGGCACTATGTAACATATACAAATATTGAATTATAATGTTGTACACCTGAAATATGTATAATTTTATATAGAAATTGTATCTATGAGTTTTAATATACATATATAAAGGATGCCAAAGGAAAGAACTATTAAAATTGTAATACTGAATATATCCCAAAACAAAAGATGAATAAAAGATGAATACATTTTTTTGGCAACTCCGGTATGTCTCTGATAAAATAAAGATGCATTAAAAACTATAATGAGATCCAATTCTTCACAGTAATTCCACCCCTGAGAATTCAACCATAATAAAATAATCTCAAATATAGAAAAGAGCTTTGCACTCACAGGAGTTAATAGGACCATCATCAATAATTGTGAAAAAGTCAAACAAATATCCAATCATAAGGAAAGAATTAAATAAACCATGGTCCATTCACTCATTAAAATATTATGTACCATTACACATAATTATGAAGATTATGCAAGAACATAGAAAATGCTAATGGAATAATGTTAGCTGAGAAAAGGAGGATAGAAAACCACTCGTATGATCATATTTACTTCTTTTTTTTTTTTTTTTTTTTTTTTAGCTGAGCCATTCTGCCACCTGTTGGCAGCTCAGTGGCAGCTCAGCTTGGGCCAGGCATCGAACTGCTGTTGCTCAGAGCTCACACTCTTGAGCGAGCTCTTAACCAACTGAGCCACTCAACCGGCCCCATATTTACTTTTTTAAGTATACCTATTTGTGTCAAAGGCATGGCAGACAAAAGACCAAAACTGTTTATGAGACAAAAAAATAGTTGAAGATAGAAGGTAGGAAAACTGATAATTTACCTCTTTTGTTCCTACTTGTCTGACTTTTCAAATGTCTGTTCATGAATATGTTTTTCAATGAAAAATAAGTTACATGGACTAACCATCATATAAATAGCAATAATGTAAATTTAATCTTCAGAAAGAAAGAGAAACTGTCATAAACGAGCCTGAACTTCTTAAGCCCATCATCCCAGCACTTGAACAATTTAATTTAGTGTTCCTATTATAACTGCGACAGGAATAGCTTTCAAAGTGAAGCTCATAATAGAACCTAAAATAAATGTTCTAGATATGTGGCAGAGTGTGGTTTATTTTGAATTAGCTGACTTGAAAGCTTTGTGATAATTAACCTGCATGGACAAACTGAAATTTAACATGAACCTTTGATTATATTGTGTCCATTTTGCTTATTCCACAGGGAAAAAAACCAAAAAACTAATATCATATTGGGAATGTGTGGAAATGGGAAGTGAGGAGAAATTATGGACAAATGTGTTTTAGATTAGAAACTATTCTAAACCATGGCTCCAAGGTGAAATTAGTCATTGGCATGAATGCTCCTTTTCAAAACTGTTTATGATGCAGAAGCAATGTGTGTGTGCGTGCCAGGTTTTTTCAGGTTCTCTCATGTTTCTATATAATCACATGAACTGAGTTAGGAGATGGCAGCCAGGGCTTCTAATTGGTGACCCACTAACATAATATTTTTTTCTTTTTACATTTCTGACCGACTGGTTGCTATTAGTGCATAGCTTTTCAGAAACGTTTAAAAGCAGAACAAATAGTATTTCTTGGTTAGTGCCCTAAAACTAGGGTTTTAGTATATTTTAAAGAAAAATAAATCCTGCCATTGCAACAACATGGATAGACGTTTAGGGCATTATGCTGCTCATAGATACAGAGAATAGGTTGGTGATTGCCAGCGGTAGGGATTAGGAGTGGGCAAAATGGGTGAAGGTGTTCAAAAGGTACAAAGGTACAAGCTTCTGGCTATAAAATACATGTCCAGGGGTTGTAATTTGCAGCATGGAGACTATATTTAACTGTCAATAAAGTATATTGTATATTTGAAAGTTGTTGAGAAAAGTAGATCTTAAAAGTTCTTACTAAATGAAAGGGTTGTAACTATGTGAGATGATGGATGTTAACTAAACTTATTGTGGTAATTATTTCATAATATATACATATATTAAATCATTATGTTGTACACCTGAAACTAATACAATATTATGTGTTTACTATATCTCAGTAAAAAAAGATAAAAGATTTGAAAAAAAATAGTAATACTTTTGGATATATAAATCTGAATTCCAATGATGAACTCATAGAGGCTATATATAATTTGACTATTTTTAAAAGTTACCCTTGGCCTTTCTTTTCCAAATGTGACATTAGTTATTATTTATTATAGAAGTTAATAGCAAATAAAATATAATAAGATAGGTCCTTCTATACATTTTGGACATTTGCAAGTTTTAGAAGATAGAGACATGTAATAGATCAAGTCTACATTTTTGCTCTACTCTTTTTTTTTTTTTTGCATTCCCAGTGAGATAAGTATATTACAGGAATTTGTACATTCTGTCTGACACTATCCACTATTTTTGCTTTCCAACTCGACTGCTGCCTTCAGCATTGTGCAATGGTTGGCTAACATCATGGCTTGGCTGTGTCAGGAGTTTCTTGTGTCATACATTATTGCAATAAGTTTTATTATTGAGTCCAGATATGTTTATACGTCTTCCTTGTTCTCAGTTTCTGGAGGTTAATGTGTGTAGCAATGCTCCTTTACTTACAGAAAGGAATCTAGGGATCCTTGAGAGTTGGATAAAACTGGCAAAAAAATAAAATAAAAATAAAAGTGCGTGTGGGGGAAATAACTGAATGAAGTCTTTGGAGAGAAAACTGTTAACACTCAAAGGACAACCTTCCTTAGGTCTGAAATATCTCAGACAAATTAGAAGAAGTATTTTTATGGAGAGTCTCTTCACATTCTTGCTGAGTATCATCACAAGGAAAAAAAAAGGGCTCAGTGATAGGTTCTTAAATATATAAAATTGTGTATAGTTTTCTTAATTGAAATTGGCTCTATCGATGGGCAGCAAAAGAACAGCAGGGCCAAGTGGCCAGTGCAGTAGCTGGTAGCATTTTTCCTGGATAATCACTGTGAAGGCAGGTGGACACAGGTGGGCTTACTTGGAAAGCTATTCCAGGCAATCTGGTTTTCATAGAAGGGGCTCCATTTTGATCTCTGTCCCAATATAACCAATGCATGAATATAAATGAATCAGTGGATATAATTGAAATGGTTTTATTTTTATCACCTATTGCTCCTTTAAAGTTTTCGTCGGGGAAAGCTTTTCTCTGCCTGGCCGATGAAAACGTTGCACATCCCAAAATGTTTATGCTTACTTTTGCAGTTATGCTGTTACTTTAACAGGTAAGTCACAGTTTCTATGCAAACATTTAAGAAATTATCCAGTATAAAATATTAATTGGCATTTTAATTTCTAATCCGGAGTAAGAGGTCCAGGCCTGTACATGGCAGGTTGGGGCATTTGAGGAGAAAGACAAGCGTATCAGTAACTTTTCTGAACTTGGACTCATCAAGCTGTAGTTGAGACCATGCCATGGTTGAAGAGGGAGAAGCCAAGAAAGGGAAATAGGAAAGGGAAGTTCTTTCCCGGCTGTACTTTTATAAGCTGGCTTCTCTTTCTGGTCCTGGTGGATGCTTGTAGCGGATGCTTTCTCCTGGGGGTACTTTGAAGACCCCTGAGTGACCCTTTTTAGCAGCAACTTTCAGAGATGGGTAAAGTCTCTCCTGCCCATGGCCCTGGTTTTAGGTAGCCTCCATCCTGGTGCTTCTTTCAAGTCCTTTTGGGCTCCAGACCAGCTCTCTCCTCTATAAGCCCACATTTGGTCCATGGACTCACACATTCCTTGAGTCCCATTCCTTGACTTTTACTAGTGGAAGTATAGTTACTTTGCAAACATAGTCTTGTCCTCACTTCATTGTCCTCAGACAGGCCACTTTAAGTTTCTCAATCTATGGTATCCCCCAGCAACAGAGAAGATCTGACCCTTCAACTGCTCCAGCTGAAGCCCTTACTTGCATGGAGATGAAGGGTGATAATTCCCTCTCCTTTCCCTTGGGGAATGGAGGCAGGGGGCCAAGCTCAGTTATTTCCACAAAAACATTCCCTACAGTATCCTCTTTCATTCTCTGCATTCTCTAACCCCTTTTGAAATTCTTAATCTGATGGAGGTGCCCAGTATTTGTACATTTTATTTGTGAAGTCTGTATTTTGTCTGGCCCTTCGCTTAGGCACACAGCACCTTCTGTATTTGTTGCCTGGACCAAAACTTCTGTTAACACACTGTTCCACTGATGTGAACTCCAATGGCGGTCATGTTACTTTGATCTTAGCCTAAGATTGCCAGAGAAATACAGGATGATCATTTAAATTTGAATTTCAGATAAACAATGAATAATTTTCTTTAATATGTGAATGTCCCATGCACTGTTGGAGGCATATCTAAGCTGAAAAAAGTATTCATTGTTTGTCTGAAATTCAAATTTAACTGAGCATCCTATATTTTATTTCCTAAATTTGGCAACCTTCCCCTCGTCAAAACTCTTTAAGTGTGAATGAAAAATATTTTGATTAACACTTTATTATCTGCAGGGAAGTATGTATGTATATGTACATATCCAAATTGTCCAGTTGGATAACTAGTTGGTAACCTGTACTAGAGGCATAAAATAACTGTCAAGCAACTTTGTTTTTGATGGCAGTATATATGGTTCTGCTTCTGGGTATGTACGGTAAGCCATCTTCCTGGCTACTAATTTGTCTCTACTTATACATGTATAATGAATGTTGAAGGTAGAATAGACAGTTTTCCCTTAGCTGTGTTGAGGCCTGGTTTTAGAGGGTTGTAATACCAACTGTGATCACAAAATATGGTGAATATTTAAATAAAAAATATTGTTACAGTAAAAGACACATTACCATTAATCCCCCTCAAAATACTCCTCCTGGCTTCCAACACACGTATCCCATCATTCTTGCCATTTTCTGCAGCAGTTCTGGAAGTCTTCTTTTGTGAGGGTTTTTATTTCATCCTCCATCATGACAACACTGTGTCACACATCGCTTATGGTATGGCAATTTCTGTGAAATAAAAACATTACAATGTGTCCTCCTCCACCTTATTCATTGGATCTGGTATTGTGTGACTTCAGGCTCTTCCCCAAAGTCAAAATGACCATGAAAGGTAGGCATTTTGAATCGATTCAGGACATCAAGGAGGCCACAACAACACACTAAAGACACGAAAGAGGACTTCCAGAACTGTTTCAGAAAGTGGCAAGAACGATGGGATAAGTGTTTTCAAAGTGAAGGGGGCTATTTTGAAGGGGATTAATGGCAGTGTGTCTTTTATTGTAATACGTTCTTTTTTATTTAAACATTCACCATCTTTTTTTTTTTTTCCAAGGGCGGTGTCACTGGCCCTCATATGTGGGACCTGAACCGGGGCCGCTGGCTTCCCAAGCCAGCACTTAACCACCGCACCACTTGGCCAGCCCTCACCGTCTTTTTTGATCACACCTTGCATCATGAAAAGAATTTTGGTACAGGGTAAAAGATGTTTGGCTATTAAACACTTCTTAACTGCTTGCATTGATCTATTTACTCTTTAACTCATAAATACATGGTATTTATAGTGTGACATAAGGAGTACAAAATGCATTACAAATGCCTTCTATTAATGCTATTTGATTCCACTGTTAATATTGTTAGATATTATGCCATGATCATGCTTTTAATAATAATAAAAAAATGGGTTGTGCAATCAGATCATAAAAAGCATGGAGCAAGCAAGTGATTTACCAAAGCAAGGTTTCTACTCCAGATTTTCAGTTCACATCATGAGAATCATTTAATGACATAATCTTTGTGAGAATTGTTTTGTAGTCCTATGTGTTGAGATCTTGGTTGGTGGTAGATGGAGAGACAGAAGATTTCCACAAAAAGATGGCTAAGGTATGTTTAGAGTATAGAGTGATTGAGAAGGTGTTTCATGGAACATAGAATTCTCCTTGGCTGTAAATTCTGAAAATTTTAGCAGAAGATAGGATGGGAAAAGAATTTATGGAAATTAACTGGATGATGCCTTAAATGTGTAACAAGTGTTTCTGATTATGGATGGTGAATTTATTATTTTTCTTCCTTAGTCTGAGAACTTATAGCATTACCACTGTAATCATTATTTTATTTCTAAACTTGAGAGGATAGGGTCTCAATGTAGTTATCCTATATTTGTGAGAAACTCATAGGCTGGAATGAGAGAGAACTACCTTAGAAAAAGCTAATGTGTGTTTGTGGGGGTGGGAAACCATATATCATAAATCTAATCTGGTCATTTTACCACCACAAATTCAACATGAACTTGTGATGACATGGCACTGGATACAGTATTTGTTAATGCAGCCTTGGTCTGCACTAATGGAAGTATACTGGTGTGACCACCTCTGCGTCCCCTTCTGGGAGTAATAGAAGACATGTAAGGACTCACTATGTTTATGTGAAGAGGAGAAGATTTAAGTGGGACATTCTAGCTTTCTTCAAATATTCAGAATGCTCCTTTATGAGACGATGGATGGACTTAGGGTAGTTGCAGAGTATAACCATAGAGTCAATGAATAAAATGTTTCAGGACACACATTTCAGCCTGTCACTGGCTAACAAACAGAACGATCTAAAAATGAACCTGGCTGTTCCGTTTGGTAGCAAATGGCCTATTGAGAAGAGCTTACCTAAAGCTCAGATGATCACCTTTCTAAAATGTAGATTAAATAGATGGTTCAAGTTCTTTCCAATTCTATGATTTCATGATTCTATGATATTCTCACAGAACATGAGAAGGGTTAAAATGTATGGAGTACATATTATCTTCAGGCACTGTCCTCAGGACAGGCACTCATTCATTCATTTACTTATTCAGAAAATTTTAACTACCAGGTACCTGGCATTGTTAAAGGCCCAAGGATTATATTAAATTCTTGCCTTCATAGAATACCCTAAATAGCATAAGTAAATAACTTATATAGTAAGTGTGAAAATGATACAGAGTAAGGAGAAAAATAGAGCCACAAAATGGGATGGGGAATCCTAAGGGGATTTGTAGATACATAGAGAAGGCATTGTTGAGATTGTATTTAAGTGAAAGTTCAAAGGGGGCAAGGGACCAAAACATATGAATGTGTAGAGGAGGAATAATCCAGGGAGAAGGAACAGCAAAGTGCAGAGACCCTACAGCAACACTCCCCTTTTGTTCCGGATGAACAGGAAGGAGACCTGAGTGGCTGCAGACAAGTGGCACAGGAGAGAGTAAGCGTAATAAGAGTTAAGGTTAGACAATTTATGAGGGAGTAGCTTTTTAGGACCTTCCAAATCCTGGTTCAGAATCTGCTTTTCCCTCTAAGTAAGAAGGGAAGTCATTGAAGGATTTTGGCAGAGGATTGACATATGGGCATTTGCAGAGACTAAATTGTAAGGAGCAAGGGAGACAGGAGCCTATCTCAGTGATCCAGAGAGAGATGATGGCAGCTGGCATCAGTGAAGGTGGTGAGGAATGATCAGAGCCTGCATTTATTGTGAAGGCAGAGACAGCAGAATTTGCTGACACATTGGATGTGGGGTACTGAGAAAAGAAGGCTTAGGATGACTTTAAGGACTTGGGGCTGAGCATATGGAAGGGCTGAATTTGCATGAAATGAGATGGAGAAGACTGTGGTTTGGGGTGGAATGGGATGGACATCAGCAGCTTTACAAGAATAACGCCTTTCATCATCTTAAACACTTTGACGTTATAATCCCCATTCTATACCTACATAGAGAGAAGTTAAGGAACTGGGCAGCTTTCAAAATGCTGAAGGCAAGACTTGAACAGAGGTACCTGACTCAACAACTATGTTATGGTCTCATAATAAGCCTGGGTATAATATGGCCTTGACTGTTCCTCAGCATGTATCGGAGGATACAGATTTCAATAATACAAACAAACACTGAGTTGTAGGAATTGGTAGGAGGAAACATAAGGTACAGAAAAAGGAAAGAACTAAAATTCCAATTCTGAGCATAGACAATGATTCCTGTCTCTCACTGGGGAAGAAAGCATTTTGAATAAAGAGACATGTCTCTTCAGCTAATTGGTGAATTAAAAAAAGAAAAAATACCTTCTTTTTCTAATCTGGAATTAATTCTGTCCCATTTAGCTAAATTGAGTACAGAGGTACAGTTTTCCCTGAATTAAATGGTTTCATTTTATTTTTAATTATTTTGGCTAGCAATTTTCATCATGATAAAGAACTTTTAACTTCTATATTATATACTTAGCTATCTTCCACTTTTATGAATATTAAAGATAATTTGAAAAATACAGCAAAGTATTAAGAACATAAGGTCATACTAAGAGATAAGTGTGAATGATCTTTTAGTACAGTACCTTTGTAATAAATTTCCTTTTAGTATTTGTAGTATTCCTATGTATAGATGTTACATATGGTGGACATTACACTATACAGTTTTGTACCATGCTTTTTTACTGACATGATAATCAGGATTTTCCCCATGTTATTAAATTCTTTGTGAATACTATAATTTTCATTCATAATTCTTTTAAGCATTCTCCTGTTGTTAAACAGACATATAACTTTGTAATGTCTTTTATACAAGACTTTTTGGCACATTACTGATATTTTCTAAATATAACTGTTGGGGATTGGAAAGAAAACTTATTATGGAGATTGTGCAGACTTTGATGTGTCAGTATTGCTGCAATGTTCTCTCTGATTGGTGAGAGAGAAAGCTTGCCAGCTGATAAAGTCACTTAACTAGAGGTCTATGCTTCGTGCTCTTTGACAATTTGATATTGTTAATGCTCTTTTCCATGTCAATACATTTTATCACAGACATCTCTTTTAAAAGAAGTGGTGTTCCCCATGCCAATATTTGTACTTTTGTTATAGTTTCTTTAGAACTTTTATAGGAAGCAATAAATACAAGCCTCTCCAAATAACTATGTGAACTTCAATTTTATTTAAATGATTTTTATTCCTCCCCCCACACACACTGAGTGGTGCTTAAGTGTTTAATGTCTTTCAGGGATTTAAAAACTAAGCTATTGCTGCAGTCTATGATGAGCACATTGGGATATATCTGTAAATTTCAAGTTTGAGGTATTAAATTTGCTTTGTGCTCTGAAAATAGTCTTCTGTGTTTTCATATGTTTAAGGAATATATTCTAGTATTGATTCCTGCTTCTACTTAAACAGCATCTCGATTGAATATAAAATGACTTTGATAACTTAATGATCAATCTATGATGATGCCATGTGTCTATTTTATATATATATATATATATATATATATATATATATATATATACATACACACACACACACACATTTTCATCAAGTATTTGTAGTATCTCATGCTTAGGTCAACTCTATAATATCTAAAAAAATGTTTTTTAGTTGGTTAAACTGATTGAATAAAGAGGTAATTAGTTAGTAGCATATTATATTTTAGAGAAACCCCTATATAAGAAGTAGATGGCGTTTTAAAAGTTAAATATGAAAAAATATACCTAGCATTAAGATTATGCTGAGTAGAATTTAATCTTTGATAATTTGTACATTTATATTTTGAGTTATAACAGGTTTAAATTACACATTTCAACTATTCTTATATTGTGGATATTTTGAACTTCACTAAGAAAAACCCCAAGAATATTAGAGTTGGAAAAATCTATAAACTTAATCTAGTAAAAACTTACTAGAGGACTGAAGTCAAATAAGTTTAAAAAATGTAAAGCTATAAATAAGCTCCAGGTTGTTTAACTTCTCATTCATAGATTTATTCCACAATAGTACATCAATCACTTTTCCTTATGAGGCAAAGTCTTGTATAAATGACTTAACATTATTAGGTTAATAAGCTTGGCCAAGGATCCTAAAAGAGGAGTAACATTACTAGATGGTGACATAGTTCCTGATTTCACTCCCCCTCACAAGAAGAAACTAACAACCATTGAAGACCAAGACACCACCAAGAGAATCCTAGAACACAATAGGAGGCTGAAGCACCCTCCTGTACCAGAGACCAAGCCAGACTGCATGAGAAGTGTAAGAGAAGTGGCTATCACTAACCACATTGACCCTCCCCCAGACCAATGCAGCAGACCACCAAGAGGACTCCCCTCAGCCAGTGGTTTCTCTTTTGGAAGAAAAAAAAAAAGACCAGGGTGGACATCTAGCTTCCTCGGCATGGTAGGTTACTTCTTGAGATCCCCACTTCAGACTCACCCCATAGGATTGCAGGGGAATCTCTAAGGCCTGACCACTGGGAATCTAACTGTGACAGAGAAGTGGGGAGGGGCTTGCAACAACCAGTGTTCAGATGTTGGTAGACTGAGTTCCTACCTGCAGTGCCCAAGTAATAGTTCAAACCAATGTCTTCCCTCATTTGCAGAAACTAGTGGCGGTGCAGTCTGACCAGGGAACTTGGTGGGAGATATATATGCCTGATTCAAGTCCTCAAACAAGAACCTTGCCAGCCCTGGAACTTGGTCTACCACAAACAAAGAGCCTTTCTGGCCCTGGTGCTGGCTCTCCAGCTTTACCTGGGAGGGAAACTAATTTATAACACTGCCCATTGCTGAATAGAAACTTCAGCCCACCCAACAGGGAACTTAACCAGAGCATATGGGAAGCTGTACTGCCCATCCAAAAGCCCTTTGTACGGTGGCACTTGAACGGAGAGCACAGCATGTAACTTTCCCTGTTTGCAGAGCAAACCCAGTGACCCTGTCTGGCCAGGGATTTCAGTACACAGCTTCTCCTGATTTGGTTTCCCAAACAAGGAACTGTGCCACCCCATGACGTGTTTTGCTCCCTTGCCGGTGCAGGAAAACGAATTCATAGCCCCGTGTATTGCTGAGAATAGTACCCAGGCTTGACATCTTGGAAGCCTGAATGGAGAACCCAGGCAATTGCGGAGCTCATCCTATGGCCTCGCTTTGGCAGGGAGCCAAGTCATCAGTCTTGTCCAACAGTTCTCTGCCAGTGGTATAAACTACACCCCTCCTCCCGATATACACCTCAGAGCCTGGATAGGAGCCTTACCCAATACAATCTCTCATAGCAAGCCATACCTGACTAAGGACATTGTCAGCAGACTTGGCCAGAAACCCAAACTGAACAAACTGGTGAAGTATTGTTTCAGCCAAAGTAAACCCTGTAAAGTCTGGAAGAAGAGATTGTTTATGCAAATGCAGATACTAATGTAAGGAATCAAGGATCATGAAAAATCAAGTAAACATGATACCACTATAGAAAACTAATAAAACTACAGTAACTGTTCCTAAAGAAATGGAGACCTGTGAACTGCCAAAGATTTCTGAATAATTCTCTTGAAGTTTAGTGAACTAGGAGAACATACAATTAAACAAAAATAGAAAAAACAGTGCTTAAATAAAACAAGGTCAACATAGAAATAGACACCATCAAAAAAAATGCTAGAGATGAAAAATACAATGACTAAAATGAAAAATTCGATACAGACCTTCAAAAGCTGACTCAATTATGCAGAAGACAGAATGGGTGACCTAGAAGACAGGACATTTGAAGTTAGTTTGTCAGAGGAATAAAATTAAACACAACAACAAAAGAATGAAAAAGAGTGAAGAAAGCCCATGGGACATATGGAACACAATGAAAAGAAAGAATATCTGTATTATGGGAATTTGAGAAGAAGAAAATAGAAAGGGGAAGAAAGTATATGTAAAGCAATAATGGCTGCAAACTTCCCAAACCTGGGGAGAGAAATAAACATATAGATTCATGAGGACCATGGGACCTCAAATAGGTTGAATCTGAATAGTGATACACCAAGACACATTATAATTAAATTGTTAAAAGTCGAAGACAAAGGAAAAAAAAATGAAAGCAGAAAGAGAGAAGAGATAAATTATATATGAGGGAACTTCCATAAAACTGTTAGTGGATTTCTCAACAGAAACATTTCAGGCCAGGACAAAATGGGATGACATATTCAAAATATAGAAAGAAAAAAACCCTGACAACCAAGAATTCTATACTTGGAAAAGATGTCCTTTAGAAATGAAGGAACAATAAAGACTTTCCCAAACAAAAGCCAAGGGAGTTCATCACCATTTGACCTGCCTTACAAGAAATGCTAATGGGAGTTCTTGGAGTGGAAGTAAAAGGGCACTAATTAACAATCATAAAAACATAAGAAGGTAGTGTAAAACTCACTGGTAATGGGTGTGTGTGTGTATATATATATGGTAATAATGGTGTGTGATTTACTTACAACTCTAGTTTAAAGGTTGAAAAACAAATGTAGTAAAAATAACCATAACTATAAAAATCTGCTATTGAATGTATGATGTAGAAATGTGTAATGTTAATAATAAAATGTGAGAATTAAAATTGTAAAATTTAAGAATGCTATCAAAGTTAAATTACTATCCATTTAAAATACAGTGCTATAATTTTAAGATATTTTATGTAAGCTTCATGGTAGCCATGAGAAAATCCTATAGTAATTCCATGAAAGAACATGACAAGAAAGTCAAAGCCAAGTGGTACCAAAAGACATCAAAATACAGAAAAAGGCTGGATAAGAAAGCAAGGATCTATAAAATAGCCAGAAAATAGTTTACAAAATGGCAATAGTATGTCCTTACCTATCAATAATTACTTTAAACTTGAATGGATTAAATTTTCCAATCAAAACACTGAACGGCTGAATGGGTTAAAAAAGCACAATGCTGCCTATATAGGACTTACTTTAGCCTTAGACACACATATAATGAGAGTGAAGAGTTGGAAAAAGATATTTCAAGCAAATGGTAACAACAACAGCAACAAAACAGGGTAGCCTACTTTTATTTATATCAGACAAAATATACTTTAAACAAAAATGGTAAAAAGAGATAAAGAAGATCATCATATAATGATAAACAAGTCAATCTATCAAGAAGATACAATTGCAAATATTTATGCACCCAACATAAGAGCACCTAAGTATATAAAGCAAAAACTAGCAGAACTAAAAGAAGAAATAAACATCAATGCAATAATAGTTGAAGACTTTAATGCCTCATTCTCAATGATGGATAGATTATCTAGACTGATAATCAATAAAGAAACATCAGATTTGAACCATACTGTAGATCAGACTAATAGACATAATTAGAGCACTCTTTCTGACAATAGCAGAATAAATATTTTTCTAAAATGCACAGGGACATTTTCTAGGGTAGACCATATGTTACGCAACAAAACAAGTCTTAGCAAATTCAACAAGATTGAAATCACACCAAGTATCTTCTCTGGCCACAATTGTTTGAAACTAGAAATCAACAACAGGAGGAAAACTGGAAAATTCATGAATACATGGAATTTAAGCAATAGTCTCCTGAACAATTAATGGATCAAAGAAGAAATTAAAAAGAAAACAAAAGAGTATCTTAAGACAAACAAAAATGGGAACAAAACATACAAAAACTTATGGGATGAAGCAAAAGCAGTTGTAAGAGGAAAGTTCAGAGCAATCAATGTCTTCATTAAGAAACAAAAAAGATCGCAATTAAACAGCCTCATGCTACATCTCAAGGAACTAGAAAAAGAAGAAAATGAGCCCAATGTTAGCTGGAGAAAGAAAAAAAGGAAAGATTAGAGCAGAAATAAATGAAATGGAGAATAAAACAATAAAAAAGATTAACAAAACTATATGTTGATTCTTTGAAAAGATTAACAAAATTGATAAACCTTTACCTAGACTAACAAAGAAAAAAAATCCAAATGAACAAAATTGTAAGTGAAAGAGGAAATATTACAACTGATACCACAGAAAAATACAAAGGATCACAAGAAGCTACTAGGAAACAAACTGGAAAACCTAGAAGAAATTTTAAAATTCTTAGAAACATACAATTTAACAAGACTAAATCAGGAGGAAATAGAAAATCTGAACAGAAGAATTATTTGCAAGGTGATTGAATCAGTAATCAAAAATCTCACAAAGATGAAAAGCCCACAACTAAATGGCTTCATTGGTGAATGTTACCACACATTTAATTAAGTTGATATCAATTTTTCTCAAATTCTTTTAAATAATTGAAGAGGAGGGAGCACTCTAAAACTCATTTTACAAACATTACCCCAAAACTAAAGCTATAAAAGGATCCTACAAGAAAATAAAGCTATAGGGTAATATCCATGATGAATATAGATGCAAAATTTCTCAATAAAATACTAGCAAAACAAATTCAGCAGCACATTTAAAAGTTCATTCACAGGTCGGCCGAGTGGCTCAGTTGGTTAAGAGCTCGCTCAAGAGTGCGAGCTGAACTCTGAGCAACGGCGGTTCAATGCCAGCCCTAGCTGAGTTGCCGTTGAGCTGCCAACAGGTGGCAGGATGGCTCAGCTAAAATGAAATTTAAAAAAAGTTCACTCACTATGATCAAGTGGGATTTACCAGGGGATGCAAGGATGATTTGACATATGCAAATCAATATATGTGATATATCATATTAATAGAATGAAAGAGAAAAAATGATCTCAACAGATGCAAAAAAGCATTTGACAAATTTTAACATCTGTTTATGATCAAATTTCTATACAAATTAGCTAGAGAATGAACATATGTCAATATAATAAAGACCATATATGGCAAGCCCATAGCTAATATCATACACAGTGATGAAAAGTTAAAAGCTTCTCCTCCAAGATCAGAAACAAAACAAGAGTGCCCATTCTTATCACTGTTATTCAGCATAGTATTGAAAATCCTAACTAGAACAATCAGGCAAGAAAAAGAAAAGACATCAGAATTGGAAAGAAAGAAAGTAAAATGGTCTTTATTTGCACACATGATTTTATGTACAGAAAGCCCTAAAGACTTCTTCCAAAAACTGTTAATATAATAAACAAATTCAGTAACATTGCAGAATACAAAATTAACAACAGCTTTATATCCCACATATCAGTGAAGTTATATGGATCTCGACTTTTTCTGTCTGACATTATTCACTTAGCATAATAATCTCAAGATCCATCCATGTTGTCACAAATGGCACTATTTCATCTTTCTTTCAGCTGAGTAACTGAAAGCAACAAAGGAACAAGACAAACAAATAAACAAAAACTCATAGACACAAACAATAGTTCAGTGGCTACCAGAGGGTAAGGGGGGAGGGGCGATAGTAGAAGAGGGTAAAAGGGGGTCAAATATATGTGATGGAATGAGTTTACCACTGACTCTGAGTGGTAAACACACAGTGTGATATACAGATGATGTATTACAGAATTGTACACTTGAAACCTGTGTAATTCTAGTATCCATTGTCACCCAATAAATTTTAATTAAACAAAAATTAACAACAACAAAAAATGAGTAGCAATACACTGGCACAGATTTTCTGAAAAAAGAAAAAGAAAAAAGAAAATCCCATTTACAAAAGCATCAAAAACAATAAAATATTTAAGAATAACTTAACCAAGAAGGTAAAATATTTATATACTGAAAACTATAAGACATTGAAAAAAGAAATTGAAGAAGACACAAATAAATGAAGAGGATCTATGTTCATAGATTGGAAGAATTAATATTGTTAAAATGTCCATATTACCCAGGGCCATCTATACATTCAATATAATCCCTGTGAAAATTCCAAGGGCATTTTTCATAGTAGATAAAACAATGCTAAAATTTATATGGAACCACAAAAGGTCCCTAATAGCCAAAGCAATCCTGGGAAAGAAGAACAAGCATGAGGTATCACGCTTCCTGATTTCAAGCTGTATTATAAAGCTATCGTAATAAAAATAGTATGGTACTGGCACAAAAACAGACACGTTGCCTAATGGAACAGAACTGAGAGCCAAGAGATAAACCCATTCATACATAGTCAATTAATATTTGAAGGGGAGCCTAGAGTACTCAGTGGAAAAAAGAAAGTCTCTTCAATAAATGGTACTGGGAAAATTGGATACTCAAATGTAAAAGAATGAAACTAGATGGCGATCTCATACCAATCACAGAACAATGAACTCAGAATGGATTAAAGACTTAAATGTGAAACTACAACCCATAAAACTACTTGAAAAAAAAACATGAAGAAAAGCTTTCTGACATGGGTCTTTACAATTTTTTTTTTTTTGGATATGGCACCTAAAGCATAAGCAACAAAATGAAAAATAAACAAGTGGGACAACATCAAATTGAACATTTCTGCACAGCCTTCTGAATGGGAAAATATATTTGCAAACCACACTTATGACACTCGGGTAATAAGCAAAACATATAAATTATTTATACAACTCAATAGAAAAAAACCCAGATAACCCAATTTAAAAAAATGGGTAAAGTCCTTGAATACAATACCTAGAATATTTTTCTAAAGAAAATATCTGAATGGCCAACTGGTACATGAAAAAGTGTTCAGTATTACTAATCACAAGGCAAATGAAAATCAAAGCCACAATGAGATATCACCATGTACCTGTTAGAATGGCTATCATCAAAAGAAGGGGGACAAATGGAAAAAATGTAGATAAAAGGATATCCTTGCATGCTGTTGGTGGGATTGTAAATTGATACAGCCTCTATGGAAAACTGTATGGAGGTTCCTTGAAAAATTAAAAGTAGAACTACCATGTGATCCAGCAATTCCACTTCTGAGAATTTATTCAAAGGAAATGAAAACACTATGTTGAAGAGATATCTGCACCACCATATTCACAGCAGCATTATTTACAATAGCCAAGATGTGAAAATAAAGTAAGTGTTCATTAATGCATGAATTGATAAAGAAGCTGTGATTATACAGACACATACACACTTCTACATATATATACAAAATGGAATATTATTCAGCCTTTAAAAAGCAGGAAATCTTGCCATTTGTAACAACATGGGTGGACCTTGAGGGAAATATGGTACATGAAATAGGTCACGCAGAGAAAGACAAATACTGTATGATCTCACTTATAAATGGAATCATAAATAAATAAATAAATAAATGTCAGAAAAAGATCAAATTTGTGGTTTTTAGTGGTGGGGTAGGAAAGGGGGAATTGGATAGAGGCGGTCCAAAGGTACCAACTTGCAGTTATAAAATAAATTAGTACTAGCGATATAATGTACAACGTAATGACTGTAGCTAACCCTGCTTTATGGTGTGCTTGAAAGTTAAAAGAGTAAATCCTAGCATTTATCATCACAAGAACAAAATTTGTTTCTTTTTGTACCTATATGATATGATAGGTATTAACTAAACTTATAATGGTAATCTTTTTACAATATACATAAGTCAAATCATTATGCTCTATACTTTAAACTTACACAGTGCTGTATGCTAATTATATCTCAATAAAACTGGGGAAAGGAGCTTCTGAAAGAAATTTAGGGCTATAGTTTTCATATTATCAAACTACTGGCATATTCCCCCAGTTTTAAGATGCTACCATGTTTGATAAAATTCGTCTGTCTAATTATAGTACTTCAGAAAAAAATCCCATCACCACATAAATGTTATAACACTTCTGATTCCAAAAATTCTAAAACGTATATCTGAGACTCAAAGATGCAATTGCATGTATTTTGGGGGTTATTTGTTGGCTTTTATACATTTAGGCTCTGTTCAGACAAAATTTGACTACTTGTTGACTTATTCCCATAGGATTGCTCCCTGTTGTGGTGTCATTTCTGTAAATCTGTCAGTGACCCAGGGTAGCAACTAGCTTTGTGTGGGTACTTCTCATTTACATTCCCTTCCATCACAATGTTTGAACAGGTTTTTACTTGATACTTTATATGATCAGCACAACAATTGTTTGAAACAAACCTCACTCTTCAAAATATTCCATTTATAGTGAACAGAGTCTTAAAGACAATTATTGCTTGCAGCATTTTTCTAAGCTTTGGATTGCAAATCTATGGCACAAGTGCCATTCTTTATGGTTCTTCTACCTATGGACAGCCATTGAGTTAAAATGTGGAGGTTACACAGCATGAAATCCATAAACCAGAACTCTAGCAACTGCTACTCCATGATCTGAACTGGCTCTTTATCTGAAAACTGTTTATCCACCCTTTCTTGCTACTGGTGAAGCCCTGAGCTGGGCATGCATAGAACGATGTATCTATCAGAGTCTTGGTCTGTTCTAAATCTTTTTTCTTAGTTCCGTTTCTGCCTCCAACCCATATGGTTTGCTTCTATATCCTACATTTGAGGCTCAGTGAAAGCAGCAAATGTTTGCCTGCAATTGTTCAAAGCTCAGCTTCTAAGGGACAGATGCTTTTTGTCTGAACTCCATGGATTCTATCAGTTGTAATTCTATTGCTTCTTCTAGCTACTATTGCTCAAAAACGATACAAAATGGGAGTTGCAGGAAGTACAGTTCTCTTGTGTGACTCCTTCCAAATGCTCTCAAGTAATAAGAACTACTGAAATACTTTCTGAATGAGTTTTGGCAGGAAATACAATATTGCCTGTATCAAGAGCTACGGGGAGACATTCTCTCATCATGGAAATCCTTTCTAAATCCTACTTTCTTCTAGTTGTTGGCTGTCTTTCACTTAAAATGAATACAAGTAAAAAATAAACATGCAAAAAAAAATTGTTATTCTGTGGCCCTGTATCTGCAAAAGGCTAGATTTGAGTTGTGCTTATAGTAAAATGTGAACTGCATTAGGGTCCCAAAATCTCATTCTTTGCTTTAGGCTGTCTGTAGCCCATGTAGGAAAGAGATTGGTTGTAGGAAAGAGTTGCTTCCAAATCTTTAAGAGATGGAACAAGAGTAAATTAATCTAGTTATATCAGATGGCTCCATGGTAGTTCTTAAACTGTGATCCCATGAAACACGTTTCTTGAGCCGAATAGATTCCAATAAAAAAGCAATAAAAACAGAGACAATTAATAGCAGCCTTTTCCAGATTCTAGGGGTGGGGGGGGCAAATCCACAGACAAAATTTTCCCAAGTTCAAGTTACTTCAATTTTTTTTTAAAATCTTTGGTGTTTTCTACTGTTAGAGTACAGCACTGCAAATGAAAGACTGAATGAAGAAATCGTAAATGAATGTGAATGGGATAAAATTGGTTATACCTATTTTGGTCATTTGCTTTCCATGGATTTGTGTATCCATGACTGCTTGTATTTTATATATTTATGGAGAGAGAAAAGAGAGAGGTGAGAGGACAAAGAAAGAAAGGGAGAGATATCCTTTTCATAAACATGATTCTAGTTTATACAGATATGTTCAAAATAGGATATTTTAAATAGCTGAAGTCCATCAAATAAACAGTTATATCATTCTGAAAGAATTCTATAACTTCCAGTTACTTTGACATCTGAACAAGCTTAAGAAAATCTACCAGGAAGGCTCATCCACAGTTTTCTTTGCCTCATCACACCTGTTACCACCATAGTTTTAAGTCCTACTTTGGTTCCACAAGGGTTTGTGGAGAAGCCCAATTAAGAAACTTGTAATAATTTTCTTTTTCCCATTAGGCAGAGTTCTCCCTCAGCATCTATCGAGTTGTCGGAAAAGTCACGACGCATTTTTGCAACAAAAAACAAAAAATACGTCATGACTTTTCCGACAACCCAATAATGTCTTTGAAAAGACATTCTCTTTCAAGTAGCTTGATAAACTGTTGAGATGGTATTGTGTCACATTAGCTATGTTTCTTCACTCAGAACTTTATTAAATATTTTCTCTTATCTTAGCAGCTGAGTCATATTGGGGCTTATTACCTTCATGGTGGAGAAGTTATCACAGAAATGCAGAGGTTATTGTGAAAGGAATGAATGCTGAGCTTTTGCATATTGAATTAGATTTTTGAACTTTAAGACCAAGGTAATAGTACTGAATTGCAGGAGCTGGGTTTTTATATTTTTCAGAAGCAGAAACTGAAGTTCAGAGTGTTAAGTTCACACCCAAAAAGTGTACACTTTTTTTTTTCAACCTTGGCAAAGTTTCTTCAAGTTGGGCTTAGGGAGATAATAGGAAAAAAAATAGGTCAGAGTGAATTTTGGGTGCAAATGCCTGAGATATGAGTGGGCTGTGCTAAGTTTTCTCTCTGGTTAGTTCCAAGTGGAGGCAGATGACCTCTTCCACCTCTCCTTTAAGTTTGTCATTCAGAGAGAAGAGGCACTTGTGCTTGTTTCTAAGGTGGAACCCAAAGAAGCTGGCAAAGTTTGAGAACACCCTGGTACCACATCAGCTTGGTTCCCTAATCATGGAATAGAGGTAGTGATATGAGTAGGCAGATCAGACCTGAGACAGCTCTGAAGACATTTCCCTATGGCCTTGAGAGAAGTATAGGAATATTCCATGGCCCCAAGAGTGGAGCAGAAGTGGATGAACAAGGGATAGTAGATTGGAAAGGCCCTCTCTGCATGGAAATGGGAAAATAAACTTCGTGCAACAGTGACTCTGACCTATAGAATAGTGTATCTCAGAGGATGCTGGCATGGGAAGAGAAAATGCTAAGGATGGGGGAGAATGAAAATGTCAGCAGGTCACCAGATTCTGATCAGTAACCAACCTCTGCCACCGCTGCCACCACCACTCATTAATCCCCACCAATTTAGGTAAGAACCCAGGAACCTGGGATAGGAGGAAAGGAAGTAGGATCACTTGGATGGCCAGCTTAAATTTGAAATGACTAATTTTAATTACAATTAACTAAAATCATGTAGTATGGGGCGGGGGGGATTGTGTTGATTTATAGAGCACTATGGAGGCATACTAATTTTGTATATCTGAATATGATGACGTGATAATTTATACTTGCTACATATACTTGATTTCCTCCTTTTTCTGTTGTAGACTCTTGATTGGAAGTGATCCTATCATGGGGGTATAATAGAATCAATTCTTAACTAAGGATTCGTTTCTTAAGCCAGGGCCCAAAGCAAAGTTGTTTATAATGAAAAATCACTTATGAAATCCCTTCGTTTAGACCAAGCACACAGCACAGTATACAGGCATGTTCTCATTCAATAAACCAACACAGGCAGTTTTTCCTCAAGGGCTCGGGGATAGCTGTTTCCTCAGATGACACCAGATTATGTGTGGGCTTTGTATCTTTAGACCCCTATGTTGCAAGATGATCTCAATATGAGAAGCTCACGGGATTGCACATCAAGTGAGGGCAGATTCACTCTTCCACCATTCTGAGGCATTGGTTCATCCAGGGACATAAACCAGCTTTCGCCACATTGTTTAATTCTCTCTCCCACACACATGCTCCCTCTCTCACCTTACTCTTGTGAATTTGAGTAAATTGTATATAGGTAATTGAACTCTTGTGCTCATTTGTGAAGTTTTGATTTGGAAGTTATGGATCTGGGCAGTTGGCCTCTGTAAACATCCTACCTGGCTTGACAATTTGGGGTTGGATCCAACATAATTTACCCTCAGCCCTTTCCTCCCTCCCAAGGGTTTGTTCTCCAACTCATAAGGTTAAAACAACATGGGCTTCTTTCTTCACCCAATACACTAAGGTTTTGACAGTATGTAAAACATTTTCAAAACGACATCTGGCTTAATAAAACAACTGTCTATTTAGAAACAACAAACTTGAAAGAATACCTGGCTTCTAACTTACTACTGGCATCAAGTCATTGTTCTCAAAATTCAAACCATTGTTCATGGTAAATATTTTAAAAACAAATCTAGCTGTATATACTTAATTGTGAGCTCAAACTCCATAATTATGTTCTTTGAAAGTAAACTCTCTAGTGATTTTGAACTAGGAAAAACAGTGAAATTATATTGAATTTTAGTGTTACTGATTGTCATTATTAGTAATGACTATAATAATTACAGATAAATAGAAATCTTGTGAGACTTATTTTTCAATTTAGGAAGCTCTCTAGGAAAAATGATATATACAATATTACAAAGCCAAAGGTAGGTATTAGTGTAAAATTAATTTTAATAAGATATCAAAACAAAAATTTAAAATTTAAGATGACATACACCACACAAAAAAATCACATATTGCTAGAGTTTGTCCCAGAATCTTAGAAGGGGTCCCAAACAAATGAAGTGACCAGAAACATGTATTTTATTAGCTTCATTGACAATCCAGCTCTGGGTGCAATTTATTAGGCATTTGATATATGATAGACATTGAATTAGACACTTTATATTTGTAACCTCATACCTGTTATGTCATATTTCATATCATAATCCTATTTAAAGTTTAGGAAGGTACAGCTCAGGGAGGGTAAGAAATTTGCCTAAGGTCACACAGCTAATAATTGAGAGCAAAAATTCTAATACAGTCAAATCTGATTCATTCCAAATCCTTTATTTCTTTTTTATAATATATATTTAAAATTTGATTAATATATAATTTGAAATATTACTTTATCTCATGTCAGTTACACTTAGACATAAAGAGGCAGAACTATTTCCTTCCTTCTTCATCCATCCTTTCAACTCACTTTACATGTAAATTAAATCTTGACCATGGATATGTGCTTTAATTGCCAATACTTTGACAAACATTAGATTTGTACCTAGATTCTGGGAACAGTTATATGTCTTGTCCTGGATAAAAATCATGCTAGGCAAAGCACTTACAAAACCCCAGCAGTGCTATAAAACTTAGTGACTACATTCTACTTAATATTTGTTGAAAGCTGAATTCTCTTAACATGTTTATTATAGTCAACCTGGAATTATACGTTGTCGGCCAAAGAATCTATGGAAATATTGTCTTCAGGCTTGAGTCTGTCGTTCAACTGAGTCTTATAGAGACACAGAGCTCCACAATTTTATCTGCATTTTGATTAGTGTCTGTTCAGGTTATTGATTTTTGTGTTTCTCTTCCAGCCTCAAGTTTGATGTTTATTATGCTTGGTTATATGACTGCAGAAATCCTCAGGCTTCAAGTACAGGGTAGCTTTTGTTTGGTGGAGTATTAAATTTTCAGGCTTCTGGGCATGTTAAAGTCAGAGGTGCAAAGAAAATGGAAAATCATCTTCCATAACATATGTATATGTACACATACACACACATATACATACATGCATATGTATGTATGTATACACACAGTATTTATATATTGGTAAGGGTTGTTTGTATTTGGATGTGGTTATTCTTGACATGGTGACTACCCCTAGATGCTCTGCAGTGGTCTTTCTGCTTCAAGAAAACACCTTGGTTTATTTGCTGGTTTGGGTCCTTTGGCTGTGTGATCCTTTTGTTGGTTTCATGGTAGGTCTTTCAAAAAGTTCCAAAACTTAGTTTACATCATCTTGACTTAATTTTAATATGTCACAGATCAAATATCTAATTATATGCTTTCTTGCTTCCTGTGATCCTACACTGCTGGTCTCCTGTCAACACTAGTTTTGTAATTGAATTCCTTTGACACTGTGCCCCTGAAATTTATGTGTGTATGTGTGTGAGTGTGTGTGCGCACGCGCTCATGTGCATAATTTGCTCTTGAGTTTGGCCATGAGTTTTTCAATATTGGGATTTTAATCAAGACTTTAATTTTGTTTTCCTAGTAACTTCCAATGATAAATTTACTACTTTCTCTGGGCAGCACTTTGGAAAGGGAGGCATAAAGAGAAATTTCTATTTCTTATTATTGGAAATATTATCAATGTAATATATGAGTAATATAGATATTTTTGCCCCTTAGAAAGAATAAGAAGTTGATTGCTCTTTAGATAAGAGTGGGGAAATCACCCCTTTACAAAAATGTATTTTTTTCTTTATTTAATGCTTAATAATAAACTTTACTCAGAGTCAGGACATAAAGTAAGCGCTGTTGAAAGGAAAGGAAAGTTCTAGTATATTACATTCATATCTAGGTTTTTTATGTTGTTATATTATTCCAGAAAATGGTATGATTGGGATTGACTGGGATCCAAGAAGTGATTAAAAGCATTCCTTATAAAATGGTGAATTTTCTTTAGCCTTTTCCAGAAAATTGCTTGCAACTTGGTAAGAGTGTTTAAACCTAGTCATTGCTGATATTATGTGATATTAGAAAATAAACTGTGGGCCGGCCAAATGGCGCGGTGGTTAAGTGCTGGCTTGGGAAGCCAGCGGCCCTGGTTTGGGTCCCACATCTGAGGGCCAGTGACACTGCCCTCAAAAAAGAAAATAAATTGTGAGATAATTTAAATTTAGTTCAGTTCGATCAACGATTGTTGGATGCCTATGGTGTGGCAAAAAATGTTCTCACATCTGACATTATGAAAATGACTAATGCATGTCCCTGCCAATAACTCACTACCTATTAATGATGAAATAGAACATTAACAGAAAAGAAGGTAGACTATTTGTTAAAGAAAGGAGACATGATGGCATAATGATTTTGTCTGGGAGAAACTGCAGTGAAGATTTCTTCAGGAAATTAATAATTGATTAATTATCACTGTTCAATTAAATTGTGTGAGAGAAACCAGAATAAAAAAAAAAAAAGAAACCAGAATAATGTAGCTCTGATCTCTACAAATTTATTATTTCAAAGAAAATAGTAAGGAGGGAGTAAAACTTCATAACCTGATGTCAGGCAGATCTCTGTGTTAATCTAGACTCTTTACTGCTAAATAGCTTTGTTTTTATGTCTGTAAAATGAAGATAATATTTCATACTGATAGATTTTATTATAGTATAATGAGATGATGTACTACATAATGGTTTGATAAAAGAGACCTTCAAAAATATTGTTTATGAATGTGATCATTTTTAGTAGTAACAAATGGTATAGAGACCAAGACTGCTAATCAATGTAGCTAGGATATAATCATGATATAGGGCTGTTTACTCTTAAAAATCCATAAGAAATGAAAAATGTAACTAATTGGATACTCTTAGAAAGACTTTCAAAATATGCACCGAGCAGAGTAAAACTGCATCAGTACCATCTGGGAACTTGATCAAAACACAAATTCCAGGGTCCCATCCCAGATGTATTAAATCAGAAATTCTGTAAGTGGGGCCCCACTGATCTGTGTTATAACAAAGTCTTCAGGTGTTTCTGATGCACGCTATTTGACAACCACTGTTGTAGAGAATTCTGACATCAATATCGTATGTCTCATTAGACTAGTCATTTGTGACCAATGGTTTACAAAAGACTTTTATTACTAAGTCTGTATTTAGGAGTATATCCCAATTTACATGGACACTTTATTTTACTTTATTTTTTAGCTGAGCCTGTTGGCAGCACAGTGGCAGCTCAGCTTGGGCCAGGAATCAAACCAGCAACCCAGTTGCTCAGAGCTCGCACTTTTGAGCGTGCTCTTACCCAAATGAGCTACTCCACCGGCCCTTACATGGACACTTTAAAAGCCATTATTTGTAAGAAAATTTTCCTTTTCATTTATTAAATAAAGGAATAAATTTCATTTATTAAATAAAGGGCTCTAGTCACTGGGGAAGAGGAGGAAAAGAGAGGAAAGAGGAATGAAGTTGAACTGGTGAAATTTAGTACTGAAAACTTATCTGTCTTGGTAATGGCTTGAAGATAAGAATAGTTTTCGGTTTCTCCTAATCATAGTATTCTTGTTATCATGTGAGTTATGCACTGAATAATGTGTCTTGGTCAACAGCATACTGAATATATGGCAGTGGTCCCATAAGATTTAAATGGAGCTGAAAAACTATTGCTCAGTAACACCATAGTCATTCAAATGTCATAGGCAACACTCTACTCACATGTTTGTGGTAATGTTGGTGTAAGGAAATCTGTGCTGCCAGTCATATAAAAATATAGCACATATAATTATGTACAGTATATGTTACTTGATAATGACAATAAGCAATTATGTTGCTGGTTTATGTAATTACTATGCTATACTTTTTATTGTTATTTTAGAGTGTACTCTTTCTACTTATAAAAAAAGTTTGCTATAAAACAATATGTTGTTTTATGCTGGCAGCAGCCTCATACATCTCCTGTGTACAGCTTTTCTTGATTGTATCATTTCCTCTTGTGCTTGATTTAATCTTGTGTTTTTTTTACAGTAACATGGAAGCAAAATTGTATTAAACAAGGTTCAAATCCTGAAGTAGCCTCCATTCTAGTATGCTTATAGACATTTCTTATCTTTCCTACCACATTAAAAAAATAGAGCCTAGAAGCAAAAGTATATATCCTAGAGGCAATATGCCATACCATATATAGTCTAGGAGTACAATAGGCTCTACCATCTAGGCTTGTGTAAGTACACTCTATGATGTTTACACAATGATGGAATCACCTGATGATGTATTTCTCAGAACATGTCCCTGTCATTAAGTGGTGCATAACTTGTGTAGTTTCCATACGCTAATTTTCCTTTTTAACATCTTTTGGGAAGTAACTGTTTTCTGCTTTCTTTTTTTAATGTGGTGGGAAAGATAAGAAGTCCATAAGCATACTAGAATGGAGGTTGGTTCAGGATTTGAACCGTGTTTAATACAATTTTGCATCCATGGTATCCACTAATGTGCCTGGTACATGCAAGTGTTTTATAAATATTAAAATTGCATTTACATTATTACAACAGTACAAAGCCAAAGTGTGAATGCCATGGATAAAATAAAGATTGAATAACCTAAGATTTCATAAAAAAGACTGATTACTTCCAGCTGGACGACTAGAAAATATTTCACAATAAAGCTGGCATTTGAGGTAATCCCTTGAAGAATGAGCAGAATCTAGACCTGTTTGGATTGAGGAATTGGTGGGCATAGGGAATGCCAGGCAGAATGAATAACATCTTGGAATATACAGAAACAGGAAGTGTGGGATATGTATGTGGAACATCAAATGGTTGCATGTTACAGAACAATTATGGAAAATAGCACACATTTTTTTTTCTTTTTTTTTAAAGCCAGACCGCTGAAGAATAACAGGCTTGGAGCCGAAACACTATTCTGTGAGTAGTATAGAACTATTTTACTTTTTTAACAGCAACTGAATGTTTACAGCTGTGCTTGAAGAAGATCAATCTGCCAAGTGTAAACTAGATTGAAGGAGATAGTGAACTTGAGGAGGGAAATCTGGTTTTGAGAGAATTAGGGAAGCTCAATTAACAACTCTGAGTGTTTTAGGTGTGAGCACCAAAGAATGATAGAGAAATGTCATTTAGATTTAAAACCTGGCTGATTAAGAGAATAGTGATTCAAAGAAGAGTGCCAAAGAACATTGGCTGAGGAAGTTTAAAATTATAGCTGCTTCCAGACTAAACAGCATTACAAACTTCTAGCTCTAAAATAAATAAGTCATAGGGATATAATGTACAGTATGATGACTATAGTTAATAATACTGCATTATATGTTTGAAAGTTGCTAAGACAGTGGATTTTAAAAGTTCTCATTAAAAACAAAAGAATTCTTCCATGAAAGGGAGCAAAAAGCATAGAGCAGATGTCCATACAAAGTTGGAGAAAACCCCAGATATAAGCAAGACCAATGAAAATCATCTCCACCCTGAACGCAACTGGTAAAGATTGGAGGAGATAATTGCTACATGAAATGCAAAATCAGCAAACGAAACTCCAAGGAGCACCACGAATTGAGAAAATATGACATTACCAAAAGATCACAATAATCTTCCAGTAATTGAACCCCAACACACAGAATTCTGTGACTTACCCAATAAAGATTTAAAAATACCTCTTATGAGAAAACCTGATGAGCTACAAAAGAACACAGAGAATTCAATGAATTCAGGAAAACATGAAGAAAATGTGAAATTTAACAAAAAGATAGAAATAATAAAAACAACCAAGGGGCATCCCAGTGTTGGGTACCCCTCTCATAAGAGAATTGTACTTTTGCTTCAGTAAAAATCTTTGCTTCTCCTAAGATGGTGAACAACAGCTCCACCTGGAGCTGGGCTGCTGTGAGTCGCTGGCGTCGAAATAGCTGCAGCCCCTGCTGCAGTGGGCTGCCATAGGCTACTGTGAGTGGCTGGCAGCCAGTGTGAGCGGCCAGCTGCTGGTGTGAGCTGCCAAGAGCCACCGTGAGCCACTGTGAGATGCCATCCAGAGGCTGGTGACGGATCTGCATCATCCGGGAAGAGCACAATGATAATACCAACATGGGCCAGTGAAGCAACGTCCTCCACAACTAGACTGAAGAACAAAAGGACAGCTACTTGTCTGTTCCCCTTCCCCAATTCCCCAACGCTGTTCCCCTCCCTCAATTCCCCAATAAAATCTTTAAAAAAAAAAAAAGAAATCTTTGCTTCTCTGAAAACAAACAAAAAACAGCCAAGCAGAAACTTTGGAGCTGAAGGATTCAAGGAATTAAATGAAAAATGCAGTAGAGAGCACCAATAGCAGAATAGTCCAAATAGAAGGTAGAATCAATGAGTTATAAAATATTAACTTTGAAACAACTTAGAAGAGAATGACAACAAAAAGAATATAAAAACAGTGAAGAAAGCCTGTGTGATCTATGGGGTAACAAAAAATATATAAAATACCACAATCACTGGAGATCCAGAAAGAGAAGAGAGAAAAAAAAGGGGACAGGGAATTTATTTCAAGATAATAGCAGCTGAGAACTTCCCAAAACTGAGGAGAGACTTGGACACCCAAGTTTACAAAGCTAATAGTTTACCCATGATTTCAATTCAAAATGACCTTCTTTAAGATACATAAAACTGTCAAAAGTCAAAGAAAAAGAAAGGAATCAAAAATCACCAAGGGATGAAAAAAAAATTATGACCTACTAAAGGAACCCCACTGGGCTATTAGATGATTTTTCTGCAGAAACCTTACAGGTCATGAGAGAGTAGAGTAATATATTCCAAGTGTTGAAACTAAAGAATTGCCAGCCAAGATTATTCTATCTGGCAAAGCTATCCTTCAGAAATAAAGGATAAAACTTTCCCAGACAAATGAAAGCCAAGGGAGTTTGTCACCAGTAGGCGTTCCTCACAAGAAATGCTGTCTTGTAGTTTTCAGTGTATAAGTCCTTTACATCCTTTGTTAAGTTTATTCCTAGGTATTTTATTCTTTTTGTTGCAATTGCAAAAGGAATATTTTTTTCTAATTTCTGGTTTTTAAATTTCATTGTTAGTATACAGGAACACAATGGGATTTGTACATTGATTTTGTATACTGCAACTTTACTGTACTTGTTTATTGTTTTTAATAGTTTTTTTGGTGGAGTCTTTAGGGTTTTCTCTATAAAAAGTCATGTCATCTACAAAATTATTAAAAGAAATAGAAGAAGACACGAAGTGGAAAAATATTCCATGTTCATGGATTGAAAGAATCAACATACTTAAAATAGCCATTTACCCAAAGCAACATACAGATTTAATGAAATTCCCATCAAAATCCCAGTGGTATTGTTTTTTAAAGAAATGAAACAAGCAAAAAAAATCATCACATTTGTATGGAATCACAAAACACCCCCAAAAAACAATCCTAAGAAAAAAGAACAAAGCAGGAGGTATCACATTCCCTGACTTCAATTTGTACTACAAAGCAACAATAAGCAAAACAGCATGGTATTGGCAGAAAAGCAGACACACAAACCAATGAAAGAGATTGAAAAACAATAATTAAATGCACATATATATGGGCAGAAAAAGGAGCCAAATTTTTGACAAAGGAGTCAAAAACATACAATGGAGAAAAGAAAGCCCGTTCAATCAATGATACTAGGAAATTTGGAAAGCCATGTGCAAAAGAAAGAAACTAGGCTGTTATCTGTCATCATATACCAATATTAACTCAAAATGGATCAAAGACCTAAATATAAGAGCTGAAAAATAAATTGCATAGAAGAAAACATAGGTACTAAACTTACGGACCTTGGGTCTAGAGAGGATTTTATGAATTTGATCTCACAGGCAAGGGAAGTAAAAGCAAAAATAAATGAATGGGACTATGTCAAACTAAAAAGCTTCTGCACAGAAAAAAGAAACTGTCAACAAAACAAAGAAGCTACCGGGTTGGCCGCGGTGGTTGGGAGCTGGCTTGGGATGCCAGCAGCCCCGGTTCGGATCCCACATATGAGGGCCAGTGACACTGCCCTAAAAAAACAAACAAACAAACAACAACAACAACAACAACAACAACAACAACAAAACCCCAAAGAGGCTACCAACCAAATGGGAGAAAATATTTGCAAAGAGCACTTCTGATAAAGGGTTAATATCCAAAACATATAAAAAACTCATACAACTAAAAAACAAGAACAAAAAATCCAATTTAAAAATGGTCAGAGGACCTGAACAGGCAGTTTTCCCAAGAAGACATACAAATGGTGAACAGATATATAAAAAAATGCTCAACTTCACTAGCTATTCACTAATGCAAATTAAAACCACAATGACATACCGCCTCACACCTGTTAGAATGGCTATTAACAACAAGACTAGAAATAACAAGTGTTGGAGAGGTTGTGGAGAAAAAGAAACCCCCTTCCACAGCTCATAGGAATGTAAATTGGTATAACCACTATGGAAAACAGTATGGAAGTTGTGTAAAAAATTAAGAATAGAATTACCATATGACCCAGCAATCCCTTTTCTGGGTATCTACCCCCAAAACCCAAAAATATTTATCTGAAAAGTTATATGTACCCCTATGTTCATGGCAGCATTATTCACAGTGACCAAAACATGGAAACAATCAAAGTGTCTTCTGATAGATGATTAGGTAAAGAAGATATGCCTCTCAGACAGCCTAATGGACATCAGGAGAGTACAGATATTGTATAACATGATCTCAGTATTCTGATAGGTCCAGTCATAAAAAGTCAAATGCAGTGAGGAAAATAAACACTAACATCAGAGGTAAAATTCTCAGTAACTTTCAGGTCCTACTTTAGGATATGTTTATGTTGCCCAGTTACCCATATTTAATATTCATACTTATAGAGAGCCTCAGAAGTTACAAAGTTACATATAGATATAGATACAGATACATCTATCTATCTATACATCACCATTTTTATTTGTATTAAAGATTTCAAATAAGCTAACTTTGTACTGTAAGGGGTCAGAAAAAGCAGAACAAACTAAACTCAAAGTTAGCAAAAGGAACTAAAGATCAGAGTAGAAGTAAATAAAGTAGAGACCAGAAAAACAATAGTTAAATCAATGAAATTAAGATCTGTTTTTTTGGGCCAGCCGAGTGACTCAGTTGGTTAAAAGCTCGCTCAAAAGTGTGAGTTGAGCTCTGAGCAACAGCAGTTCGATGCCCAGCCCGAGCTGAGTTGCCACTGAGCTGCCAACAGGTAGCAGGATGGCTCAGCTAAAAAAAAAAAAAAAAAGATCTGGGTTTTTTGAAAAGACTAACAAAAGTGATTACCCTTCAGCTAGACTAAGAAAAAAGAGAGAAGGGGCCGGCCGAGTGGCGCATTGGTTAAGAGCTGGTTTGGGGATGCCAGTAGCCCCGGTTCAGATCCCACCTATGAGGGCCAGTGACACTGCCCTCTACAGCTAACAACAGCTCCACCTGGAGCTGGGCTGTGCGAGCCCGGGCGACGGTGTAGGCTGTAGCCCCTGCTGCAGTGGGCTGCCATAGGCTACAGTGAGTGGCCAGCAGCCAGCGTGAGCTGCCAGTAGCCGCCATGAGCGACACCCAGAGGCCTGCGACTGATCTGCCTCATTTGGGACGAGCGCAATGACGATGCCAACATGGGCCAGTGAGGCGCCGTCCTCTGCAACTAGACTGAAGAACAGAAAGACAGCGGCTTGTCTGTTCCCCTCCCCTGCTTCCCCAGCGCTGTTCTCCTCCCCCAATTCCCCAATAAGAATCTTTAAAAAAAAAAGAAAGAAAAAAGAGAGAAGACTAACAAAATCAAAAATGAAAGAGGAGACATTACAACTGATACATATAAAATCACAAGCAACTACTATGAAAAACTATATGCAGACAAATTGGATTACTCAGAAAAAATAAAATTCCTAGAAACGTACAACTTACCAATGCTGAATTAAGAAGAAACAGAAAATCTGAACAGATCAAAAGTAAGGATATTTGAATCAGTAATCAAAGTACCATTTGCAACAACATGGATGGATCTTGAGATTATTATGGTAAGTGAAATAAGTCAGACAAAGAAAGATTTCACTTATATGTGAAATCTGAAAAACAAATGAACATACCAAACAGAAACTCATAGATACAGAGAACAAATTGATGGTTTCCAGAGTGGAGGGGGAAGGAGAAGGGTAGAAAAGGGGTTAAAAACTACAAAATTCCAGTTATAAAATAACTCATGGGTATATAACTACATAGAAACAGAGTCAATAGCATCCTAATGTCATTACCATGTTACATCGTAAACATAACTATGTACAACGACTAGACTTATTGTGGTGATCACTTTGTAAGATACATAAATGTTGAATCACTATGTTGCACACCTGAAACCAATATAATATTGTATGTCAACTATAATAAAAGTATATTGCTCGGTGGCTATTAAATTAGAGACACCGGCAGCTACTGAACTCAATTCTTATTCTGAGTTTACTGCCTAATACTCCCTCCTTAAGAAACTGGAGGTGCTTTAAGATCTTTTGTCTATATGTATGGACAAGAGTGAACAAAGACAATTTGGAATGTTTGCAAACATAGAACAATAGCAAACCCAGTTATGCAGAGTCCTCGGGATATTCTGATAGAATACAATTCTACTTCATACAGATCGTAGACTATGAGAACCCTCTTTACATCTCTGTGATATCTAATGCTATTCTAGTAATTGCATCTATTTAAAGTGGAGGAATTGAGGCATAGTTTAAACTAACTTACTCAAAATATAGAAACAAGCCAGGTATCTTTACATGACCAGCATGTTAAAGAACGTTTCTGACTGAAGAATTTGAGTGAACCAGTCACCTTTATTTGCTCTTTTGGGAGGTGTATTTGGTATGATGGATACTTGGACCACTCCGCTGATTGAATTGTTGGATAAAGGATTGTGGATTTCCTGTGCATTTTGGAGCTTACATAACTATCTTTTCTCCAACCTTTAAAATACAGTCTCCTGCCGTCCTTGAATATTAGTACATATTTATCTTGTAAAAGGACAATGTACACACTAAGCAGTTTCAGATTCCTTTTTTAAGCATACATACATTTTGAGAAGATAAACAACTCTAAAGGAAGCAGATTTAGCTGTATAAGAGATTAACAACACTTAATCTACTCATATTTCAGTTGAGCTGATGGTAAGGATTAACTCATGGATGCCAATTCCAAGTGGAGCCTGGTATTCTGCCAAATCCAGTAAAATTGAAAGGTTGTGAGTATGGGTTGCAGAGCCAGATTTCTGGATTTGAGTCCCGATCCCATGCTTATTAGCTGGGTATCCAAGACAAGTTAATGAACTGCTCTGCAATACGATTTCCTCATCTATAAGTTGGGGATAATGACAGAATCAATGTCATAGGGTTGTTTTGAAGATTGTATGGTCAATATATGTAAGGAAGCCGATATATAAATCAGTGCCCAAGATATTATAAACCATTGAAAAATTATTAGCTACCTGGCAGTGCCAATGCAGAGAGGCATGGTCAATGCTGCTTTTATTATACATCCTCAGGGAGTAAGCAAATCCTGAAACCTGGATCAAGCATTTCTGGGTATGTGCAATTCTGATACCAAGAGCATTCACATGCTTCTACTTAAATGCATGGTACCTGGGTCACCACAAGTGGAGATGGGATACTCAAGAGGACCATTAAGAGGGCAAAGCTGGGGTGGTTAACTGCAACCTGAGTCAAGACATACATATGTTGAAACAGAGATAAGGATGCCTAGACCCTGGGCTAATTCCTGAGTGAACAAGGGGTGAGAAAGCTTTCATTCAGGGCAATTGGCTGGCAGGGCAGTGCCTTTTTGCTGTCTAAGCATCACTTTTGCAGGACTGGTTTACTTCTTTCACTTGGTAGACACTGAGATCCTCCAAGACAATAATTAGTATTCTTTCACTTAAAAAATATCCTATGCTTGGCATGTTAACAGATGCATCATAATTAGAGAGGGTATATGACTCAGTTTGCTTGGGAAAAACCTAATTTGTACCTGTTGTTTCAATGTAATTATTAACAATATTTCAATTTCATTTTCAAAAGTATTTCAACTTGGATAATCAATTACATGTTCTTCCCGTTAATATGGGAGCTGAATGAACAAATTCTCCCTATTCCTATATTTGTCTTCTATGTCTAATTTATGTTTCCTATCATTCTAGCATTTCTCCCTACAAATAATAAAGGAAGTAGTATATTCAAGCAGGAATACACCTTTAAATGTACTTTGATTTTATTTATTTTTCCTTTTTATAGAACTGAGACAGAATAGTCAATGTTATTTAGCAGAAGACAGCATATCTTTAAATCTATTTAATATTCATGAAAGCTAAAAAATATAAAAGAAAAATCTATTTCAGAAAATTTGTATGGAGAGGCCCATTTGCAATCTAAGTAGAGGAAATTATAAAACTATCAAAATTAAGAAAAAATACTTAGTTTCCTTGATCGCAGCTCCACACATTTGAACTATCTGGGGGCAGTTGTTTTGAAAGATTTTATTAATGCAAAATACTTTGAAGAATGTACTATTACAATCAAGTACTCATTGTTTAATTGCTACATTTCAAAGGGGCAAGAATGTTTTTACATGGCAAGTCTAATTTAAATTTTGAAAAATTAGTAAGGATAAAATTCAGTAGAAAAATTTAAGTAATATTTAAGACAATATATTTGCTACATCAAAAATGGTGTTGTGCTTTGTTTAAAAAAAGAGGCCCAGGGTGGAGTTACTTGTGCTCAGGACAGCAAAGCAAGATTTAATTGCAGTTTTAGCCCCTCCCAGAAATGTAACCTTAAACCAATCACTCTGGAGTTTCCTGATCAACACTTTCTGAATGAGGTAATCTTTCTGAAAAGACCCCTGCTGCCTTTCTCCCAAATAACGGTGACTTTATCTGAAACAATCTTTTCATTCTTTTTCTAATAACTTTTTTGTCCTGCCCAGTTTCTGCCTATAAAAACCTTCAATTTTGTACAACTTTTTGGACCTCCCTTTTAATTGCTAGATGGGATGCTGCCCAATTCCTGAAATGGTTAATAGAGCCAATTAGATCTTCAAATTTACTCAGTTGAATTTTGTTTTTTTAACATCTCTGCTGTTTTAAATTTCTATTTTAAACTCCTTTGTTTCATGGATGTCTGAGAAGTCTATCGCTTTAAATAATATGTTTTCTCACATCTTTTTATTCCAGGAAATTTAAAAGATAGTATGACATACCACTGACTTTATAAACCTTTCTTGACCACATATTTAGGATGCACTGTTTGAACAAACTTTACTGGAAGCTGGTGATAGGCGATGATTAAATTATAGATATAGAGAATTATGATTCAGAGAACCTGATTTATCAGTGGCTAATTTTTTCCACTTTGTAAGCCACACTTCCTTAAATTTAAATCTTTTCTAAAGACAAAGAAACAGGCGATAAATGCTTTTAAAAACCTGACCACTGATACACAACAGGAATAATTTCTCTACTATGTTTATTTTGATTATGCAAATTATATTGGAACTAGTAAATTTGGTTGACCTCAGGGGTGTTTTAATGGTAAAATACTACAGTAATCACTTGATAACTCACCCTTTTTTGTTGTCAACATGATACTGCTTTGCCAGACTGAAAGTTATTTTCTAGCCAAGTAGTAGATTCTGCAAACAGTTAGGCAACCTGCTTGCTACTCACATAGGCGTAACCTGTGATTGGCTAAACTTTTTTGACAGAAAAATCATAGGCCACAGGAGTTTTTATCTGAGACCCTGTCCATTGACTAATGTTATAAGGGGTTTTGAGTAGCTATGCATGTAAACGTCTTTGTGGGGTGTTTTTGAGCTTTTATACAACCCTCACAGGAGTTCAAGATCCCAAAATGCTTGAGAAGGAATGCACCACCACTTTATCTTTGATGCTCTCTCCATTCAATTGCATGTGTAACTCCACTATCTGCCCAAGGGTTATTTGGTTGATTGATTTATTCACCCTATGTAATTTGAGCATCTACAATGTGTCAGACCACAGGGGAAAATAATGCTTAGGTATGTATGGACTGTGTTCTTTAGCAGCTTGCAGTCTCTCAAGGGAGACATAACAGTAATTATAACAGAATGTAATAAAACCTATGATAGGGGTATCTTCAAATTACTGAAAAATCATTCAAATAAGACCAGAGTTGCTGGGGTGAAGAAGTGAAGGCCTCACAGAGAACATGAGAGTGGCTTATATCGTGATAGGTAAGAATGGAGACAGAGGAGTTCTAGCTTTGGGAACAGAATAGGAAAAGAGTTGAGGTGTGAAAAATTTGAGGAAGAGCAAAAATGGCTGGAATATTAGTGTGTATAAGGGGTTGGGCAGGTAATTAGACCAAAGGTAGGAAGGGACACAGTATAAAGGGGTTTACATGGAACATTAAGTAGTTTCACATTTATTTAGTAAGATAGTGATTTTCAATTTGGGCGTTCATACATCCATTCTGGTGGGCTGGGAAGGAGTCTACCCACTATTGTTAATATTTCATAAAGCCTTAAAGTTAGATATTTGTCCAAAATAAAAATTGTTAGTCTTGTGGGGAGATTTTATTTAAAAGGCTCTGATGATTAATTAATGCATTTTAGGAATCAAAATGTTTCAAAATATGGGGAGCATGATGAAAAGAATTTAAGGAAATCTTTTGCAAAGTTTGCAACTTGTTTTTGAGTCATTGGAGGGGATGAATTCTAGATTTAAGAATTTGTGTCTACTTAGATGTGGAGATCAAGAGAGAATGCATAAAAGACATTAACACCCATCTTTCTAATATATGCTTAGATAGATTGATAGATGATAGATAGATGATAGATAGATAGACAGATAGATATTCTACTCACTTAGATTAGGAATAAATGAGACAGTCAATGACCACTCCTGGAGATTAAGGCCAGGTATGAATTCAGTAGGTTATTGGCAGAGTATAAAATGAAAAGAGAAAATCCTTGGGGAATGCCAGCATTTGAGAGGATATGAAAGCTAAATGCAATATGTGATCCTTGATAGAGCCTAGATTGGAGGCAGAGGGCACAAAGGATGGCAATTGGGGAAATTTAAAAATGGATTATATATTAGATAATAAAATTACACAATGTTGAATTTCCCAAGTGTAATAATTTTTCTTAGAACACACATGCTGAAATACTTAAGGGAAAATGTCAAGATTTAACTCTCAAATTATTTAAACAAAAAATCTCCACAATAAATGTACATTTTTGGACAGGGGAGTGGAATTAAGCAAACGTGGCAAATTATTAACAATTACTAAATCTAGATAGAAGGTATTTGAGTATTCATTATACTATTCTTCCAACTTGTCTGAAGGTTTAAGATTTTCAAAGTAAAGGGAAAAAAGAGGTCAAGAAAAAATTAACTGGTGAAAGAGGTAAAATTTGGAGTGAAAAGCAAAAATGACATGCACCGGATTCAAGCGTTGGTATTGGAGACAACTGCCATTTATGCCTTTGGAAATAAATTTCTCTGAAAAGAAAGAGAAACAGCACAAAGGAAAGGGACAAACTGCAGGAAACTAGTTGAAGATTGATATGACATAATAAAGGAAAGGAGGATTGGAAAGGAGACCAGCTATAAAATTTTAGCTACAAAGCCCAGGGGAAGATTCAATTATTGCTTCAAAACAGATGAATATTTTCAAGGAGGAAGGTACAAAAACTGGCTCTGAAAACTGTGCTGCTTTTGATGGGTTTGTCGAAGGCAAAAATCCTTTAATAATTTTCCTTATTACTTTTGTTTTTGATAATTTTGAGACTTTTTCAGAGTTCACTAGTTAATATTTGATGCAACTTCTTTCAAAAGAAGCCATTTCAGAAAAGATTATTTCAATTTTTTAATGGTAATAATAATAAAAATAATATAAAATAATAATTAGCATCTTTTGAGCACTTACTATCTTCTAGGTACTGGAGAAAGAGCTTTGGCTACATAATTAGATTTAATTCTTGCAAAAAATCTATTTGCAGATGTTAATTTTATTGATATTCCAATTTTACCATTTTACAAGACTAGGAAGATTTAATTACATGTCTAATGTCAGACAGCTTGGAAACTGCAGAACCAGGACTCAATCCAAAGCTATCTGACTCTAAAGCTTGTGCCCGGAAATATGGAATATATATTTTGTTTGTGAAATATTAAAATCTTAAAAAAGTATTACGTCATTAATAGTATATTATAATTTCAATGGCTTATTTTAGAATTACTATAAATTTAAATCTCAATGTAATGGGTTCATAAGCTACCCTCCCCACTTTTTTCCCTAATTTAAAACAGTTCAAAAATTGGATTTTCTATTAATTCATCCATTTTTGCATTCATTCATTCATGTGCATTTATTTGGGAAATTGCTTTGCCTGTAAAGTCACAATTGATACATCACATTGTTGCAAAATTGTAGAGAAGAAGAGAATCAGAGAAATCTAAGGATCCTGATAAGGGGCAAAGGATACCACTTGGAATGGAGTAGAAAACTTCCGTTTCTCCTTCTCTCCCCTACTCCAATACAAACAGCCACCAATTTCAAAGTCCACTTGGCCTCCTCCTCAGCTCCACTCTTGTTTAGTAAGGCTTCTTTTAAAGAAACATACTTTTAAAAATCAAGCCTTTGTAATGAAAGGATCACACCATGTCCAAAAAACACTGTTTGAGAATTCACTCTTTCTACTGAATATGAGTATGCCCAAGAATTCATATGGAAAAAAGGGCTAGATTAACACCTTGGCAAGATTCTCCCAGTCAAATAAGAAACCCAGCAGATGATACCCAATGGCAACAGTTATGGTAAGAAATGATGAGTTGCTCCAGAAGGGCACAGGGTCCCAGAGCTCTGTTCTTTTAGAGATACCTAACTCTGATTATGGAAAATCGTAATTGAAACCTGACTAAAAGAACATACTCATATGGGATTGTAGATAAATAGTTTTGAAATGGAAAACAGATATCTTGATTAGTATTCGAACTGTATAATGCTTTCCATAAACTCAGCAGAAAAACATCAAAAGGTTAAAAATGATTACCAGCGAAAAATCAGGGCCAAACATTGTCTGTCAGTTGAGTAAACTCACATGTTTTCACCAAGGCTTACATAAACACTACACCTGCTGACTTAGGCCTTATTCCAGGCTTTCAGAAATGGTCAGGCTATTGATAGACATTGAGTGAAATGATAATTCACCCATGGTTGACTGGCTTGTTGGAAAAGTCATGACGCATTTTTGCAACAAAAAACACAGAAAAAATATGTCATGACTTTTCCAGCAACCCAATAGGATGGAGAAGTAAGGAAGGTGGGAATGCTTCAGACGTCCTCCCTGAGACAGACCCAAGAGGCTATCACTTGTATTGATCTGACAATGAAGTATTGTATTGATCTGACCAAAAAGTAAATATTCAGGTTAAATTTGTATTTGCACAGCCCAAATAAAACTTACCACTTGAACACACTCACTATTTAAAAACCTACCTTAAAATATTCAACCACCTTGGAAAATAGTCTTGCAGTTCCTTAAAAGCTTAAGTATAGAGTTACCATATAACCAGCAATTGGGCTCTTAGGTATGAAATGAAAAAGAAATGAAAATATATGCCCCCACAAAAATATGTACACAGACATTCATAGTGGCATTATTCATAATAGCCCAAATGTAGAAACAACCCAAATGTCCTCCCACAATGAGCAGATAAAATATGGTATATCATATAATGAAATAAAAAAGAATGAATTATTGATACATGCCACAATTTGGATGAACCTTGATCCCATGCTATATGAAAGAAGCATGTCACAAAAGACCAGATATGCCATGATTCAATTTACATGAAGTGTCCAGAACAGGCAAATCTATAGAGAAAAACTAGTGGTTGACTGAAGCTAGGAGATGGGGGTTGGAGGGTGACACCTAAAGAGTATGGGTTTCTTTTGGGGGGATGAAAATGTTCTAAAATTAATTGTGGTGATGGTTGCACAGCTCTGAATTACTGAAAACTCATTGAATTATACACTTTAAATGGGTGAATTATGTGATCTGTAAATTATCTTTCAATAAAGCTGTTAAAACAAACCTAATTTAGGTTAAAAAAAATGTTTGATTTTTTTAAACAATAATTTCCCTTGTCTCCTACTTTCCTGCTCTTTGTGAGAATACAGCCTAAGACACATTATTTTTGCACCAAGTTGATCTCATATTAATGGAGAATGGAAAAATAAAAGTTCTAGATGTATAGCTGATATCATTTATGACTAGGAAACAGCAAGGAGTAATACAGAAAATATAGGATTTGCAATCAGGAAACCTGGAGGTGAGACTTGACCCTGCCATTAACTATTTGGTTGACCTTGAAAAGGTAAACTAATCTCCGTGAGCTTCAGTTTTACCGATTTGTACAATTTGATTGAATAATAACAGCAACGAGAACCTTACATAATTATAGATCAAAAATGATAATAGGTGCATTCATGCAAAACTATGCTTGTGGCTCTACTGGGGCTCACAGACCCCTGGGGACATTGATACAAGTCAGCTCTAGATGCTTTGAGAGCAGATGGAAGTCACCTGCTCCGGATTAGGAAATTAATAACCTCTCAGGAGAGGTAATGCCTCAGCTGATTCTCGAATGGGGAGGTTTTCTGCAGGCAGGAAGGCATGCTGATGGGGTTTGTGTTTGAAGAAGAAGCTAGACAAAGGCTCAGAAGTGCACGTAAGCGGGGTATTCAAGGAATTTCAGGTAGCCAGCTATGATTAGAGCCATGGTTCTTGAACTGTGATTCCCCAGGCCAGCAACATCACATGAGAACTTGTTGGAGGCTCAAATTCTTAGTTCACACCACACACTTATTGGACTCTGGGATGACGCCCAGCAATCTGTATCCTGATAGGCTGTCTAGGGGACTGGGATATAGTCATGCTTGAGAACCACTGAATTAGAGACTTGGGCCAGTCAGTAGTAAGAAATGTGTGTATACTAGGTGAATATTTATACAGTTTACAAAAGCAGTTTTTAGAAATAGATTTATAAAGTATATAAATTAACACTTTAGGCTATTTATTGGAAAGCACAGAAAGATTAAAAAATGTAATCTTATCTGATGTACATATTAATATTTGGTAAATTATATAAGTGTATTTTTTTTGCAACATTGGGCCATCATGTATCTTCTTTTTGTATTCCGTTTTAGTTAACTTAATATTTTATGAGTATTTTCCCATGGATTTTGAATTCTGTCAATCAGTCCTAAAAACTCATGGAAAATATTTTTAATGACTACAGAGTATTTTTCATCATGTGGGTAGACCATAATTTAATTAACCATTTATTACTGCTGGATATTCAGATTGTTTTAATAACTTTTATAAATAATACAATGATGGAAAAATTTTACTTTTTTTTCTCTGTGTTTCTATTATGCTGTAATAGATTCCTAGAAGTAGAGTTAGTGTGTTGAGTACCTGTTTTGTTAATATGTGTCTCTTTTTCTTCTGGTAACAGACCCATATTGTCTGGCTACTGTGTCCTAGACTGGGCCAATTATGATGCCCATCCCTTTGACCACATAGATTCATTCAGGGGCAGTTATGTGACTCAGGCTATGCCAGTCAGCTTAATGACGGTGTATTGCAGGGTACCATGTCCCTTCTCCTGAGAGTATGAAGAAACCAGTCAGCTGTAGGAAGATATGAAATGGGAAGAGAGCAGAGATGAGGGAGAAATGCAAATTTTCAATGGAGTCTAGCTTTTTTCCTCTTCTAAGACAAAATCGCTTAAAAAAGAAAAAATCCAGTTCAAGTTGGATTTATTAGTCTTGACTGAGATATAGGACCTGGAAGGGCAGAAGTATGATGGCAGAAAGTCTAAGAATGTTGAACAACTCTATAGCATTTAGCCTTCCTATTTGGAAACATATTATGTTTCTGATGATTTGGGTTTCCTTCTGTAATTTATGGTAAAACTTTGTAATCTTCTTCATAGAGGATCAACGTATTCCTTATAAGGTATATTCTTACACATGGCATTTTGGGTTGCTTCTGTTATAATAAGCTTTACCCCTCTGCTAAATCTCTATTGCTGCTGTAACTGATTAGCACAAACTTAATGGCTTAAAACAACATAAATTTATTATCTAACTGTTTTGGAGATCAGAAGTTTGAAAGGTGCCTAAAGATGTCAGCAGGGCCATGCTCCTATTGGGGTTTCTAGGGGAGAATCTATTTCCTCGCCTAACTCCCACAGGCTGATCTCTTCCATGTTCAAAGCCAGCAGAGGCCAGTTGAGTCTTTCTCACTACACTTGTCTCTGCTTATGATTCTTCGGCCTCCTTCTTCCCCATTTAAGGATTCTTACATTAATATTATTGGGCCCAATTGTATAATCTCCTTACTTTAAGTTCAGCTGATTAGCAACCTTATTCCACCTGCAACATTAATTCCCTCTTACCATGTAACTTAACATACGTATTCACAGGTTCTGGGGGATTAGGATGTGGACTTCTTTGGGGGACTGTATTGTGCATACTGTACCCTTCGTTATGCATATCAATTGGCTACTGATTTTTGTATACACATATATATTAATATGTGTGTGTGTGTGTGTGTATGTGTATATACACAATTTTTCTGCTTTCACAGCAAAACTCCCCAAACAATGTGTCTGTACGTTTGCTCTTGACATTGATTGTCTCTTGAATGTATTGCAATCACTTTCGTTCTCGTCATTCCACTAGAAACTCATTTCAAGGTTATGAATTACCTGCCATCCTAAGGATTAACCTGTGGCTCTCATCAGAGGAGTTTTACTGATGGTCATGAAATCTCAATGTTTTGGCACAAGGAGCCCCAAGAGCCTGAGTCCTCCCCTAAGTCCTCTGCATACATCTGACAGAAAAGAGAAGAAAAGCATGCAAAATTTACTTTTTTTCAAAGGAGCTAGCACTGTAAATGATGCACAATATACCTTCCACATCCCATTCAGCATAATTCAGTCTCTTTGCCTCCACCTAACTGCTGGTCATCATGGAAATTGGATCCAGTTGTATGGTCAGGAGGAAAGGAGAATGGGGTTTAGGAACATATGGCATTGTATCTGCTGTATAACCATCATGTGCATTTGATGCAGTGGTTCCTCCCTTCTTAGGCCTTCACTCTTTCCCTGAATCCAACCCAGATCATGCCTGGAAAACTCAGCCAATTCCAGAACCAGTGTGATCTGCACCAGATTTAGGACATGTGTGATGATTTCATTCTGTACTGATTTTCTCTCCCCAAACTTTTCTTTTATCCCATTTTCCGTTTGTCTTTATTAGTGCTCTGTTTTTCCTTACTGGTGAATTTTTGGCTCTTTTCCTGACTGTGGCAATATTTTGCCATTTTCTACACATTTTTTTGGAATCCATAGTCCATTGTGAACAATTCCCCCCAATTCCCACACATGAATCCCTTCAAATAATTTTCTCTTTATTTTGATGAAAAAACTTAAATATGGACATTTTTCTGTAAACCTCTCTAGTAGACATATTCACACTTCCATTAGTTCACATTAAAGGCCAGAAGGGGGAGTAGGCATTTTCCATAATAAAAATTATGCTTGTTTTTTCAAGGCCAAGTCCGCAGTACTTTTGTTGTAAACTTTGGCTATATAGAATTTAATATCACATTACTATTAAAATAATAACTAAAGATATATAGCATTTGTTGATGTATTTGTCAAGGACTAGATTAAAGATTTATATATGTTCATTTAATTCACAAAACAAAATATTATTTTCCCCTAATTTCAAAGAAAAAGCTATCTCTCTTCCTTTAATGGGCCAAATTTCATTTTTGTTCAACCTCATAATTATTATCTGACGGTCTTTTCTGATCATTTTTCTTTAGTATTTTCAATATTGGAATCTATCAAAAATCCTTTTTGTAATGACAATAGCTAACACACATCATGTGCCAATTATGGGCCAAAATGTTAAGTGTCTGGTGAGAACTGTCGTATTTAATACTTCGAGATAGTAGTACTTTTTACCCCCATTTTACAGAGCAGGAAATTGAGGCACAGAAATATTTAAGAACTTGCCTAAGATTAGGTGGTTTCACGAATGAAAGAGCAGTCTCCTGATGGAGACTCAGGTGGATTCTAGTCCCTGTGGATATATTCACAGATTCCCATTTAGTGGTGCATTTTTCATTTGACCCATTTCTCATTTGGCCCTTGACTATCCCACATGCTGATTGCTCTGCCTAAGCCCTGTTTTCCTCTTTATAGCTATTATTCCTGTCTCTAGATAATGTCCTACATTGGATCTCTTTTCACATATTTTATAAAAAGATAATTTATTGAAATTAGAAATGAGGTGGGGATTTTTTGTATGTATTATGATATTTTAAAAATAATTGTGTCCATATATTTTCTTCATCACTTCTCAATTTGAAGAATTCTTACAGTAAAACTAGAGTTAGGGTTTGACTTTCATGAGGACATCAATCAGCTATATTTAAATTCTTGCACTTGTATTCATTTAATGAGATTTTGCTAAGTAAGATAAAACTCTAGCACTTAAGAATCAAATACAAATTCAGCCTACTTCAGTTCTACAGATGTTTATATACATTAGGAAGCAATGAGGGAACTTTTGAGGAATATTTTAAATTCAAAGTTCAACAATAGTAATGATAAGCATGATAAATGAAAAGGGAATGAAAAACCAATGTGTGTATGCCCATATCTGGACAAGTTCACTAATCTATGAATTTATAGCATGTGTTCTAGCATGCAATAAGCACAAAAAGTATCTCACCTCCTTCTTGGCTAATCAAATGCTTATAGTGAATTCTGTAGTAATGAGATTATACATAAGTCATTGTAAATCAAGTGGAATAAAATATGCTCTGAGGTAACTTGATACAGAAAAATCTCCTGGCTTTTCTCTGAACCACATTCAATAAATTCTGAGAATTCTAATTTAGACAATTTATGTGCCCAGATGAAACCTAATAAAGATATCTTTTCCAGTATCATTGTTGGAGAAAAAAGTTCCCATGTTTATTAATAGCTGAAGAAAATTGAAAAGATTGAGGGTATGTTGAAATTCCCATTAATAAAGTATTCTAAAAATGTTTGTTAGGCCTTAGTTATAAGGAATGTAGATTATATTCTTATTTGAATACCAGTGTTGACCTCAATCCAATGACACTTGTCAACTTTGAAAGTGAAGAATGTAAAACTTCCTGGATTTCCATGGTAATTTAACTTTGCTGACCCTTTTCATCAGTTCTTGTTTTTAAAGATTTGAAGTTCAAAGAAAAGTCCACAGCGTTAGCCCATTGCAAAGTAGCATATGCTCAAATCCATGTGAATTGCACCAAGCGTTAACCTATCTTTAGTGGATTTCTTTGGTTTCCTAAAGAAACTGCAGTTACTTAGCGAATGTTTCCTAAATTTTTATTTCATTTTTCTTCTAGTTCTCCTGATACATAATTACATATCCATATGCTATTTAAAACATTTTCAATAGAAGGTGTAAGAATATGTGCAAAATCAAGGGTAGAATGAAGTTAATTGTCCAAATAATGCAAATAATCTCACCTTTAGTCCTGCTACCTGTTAATAAATCATAAAAGTTTGTTTTTCCTTTTCTCAGAGTATATTTTAATCAGATTAATGTGTTGGTCACCAGAACATGTTATTGTAACAATATCATCATCAGCATATAAAATTCTTCAATGATTTTTATTCTAGTCTTCGGACCTCTAGACGTTTTATGTTGCATACATTTATATTGTCACATAACATTTGCATGGATTTTTAAAATGTAACTTTAAATCACCAGTGATTGAAAGAATATCGTGAGATCTTATGCTTTATTCATTGTTGCATTTGAATCTGTTTTGCTGACCATAACAGCATCAATGTAATGAAGTTACTTTCTAGGAGCAGTCATGGAGGTTTTGAATTAGAAGGTAGGTGGCTCATTTGGGCACCATACTTCCCTTGGGTCTGATGCTGGTTAATGTAAAGATTATAGCTAAGGCATTTTATCACCTCCTATGACACAGAATTGGCCAGAAGCCCAGACAAAGAGCGTTTAATTGGATGAATGATTATTAATTCTGAAGATGATATAAATAAAAGGATTTAAAGAATGGGGTTGTTACGTTCGTCACAATGGGCATCTCTAGCAGATTTAGTAGCTCCCATCCTCCCAGCACTGGCAGAACAGCCCCAGCTAATGGGGAGGAGGATTTCAATATGAGAAAATGTTTAGGCTCATGTGATCACCAAATTCACCAGCTCAGACTCCATGCGAGGTTGATGTAACATTATCTGGAAGCCACCAGATGTCGTACATACATTGTTCATTATTTGATTCTCCAAGTATACGCAGTAAGCACTGGAAAGAAAAAAATCAAAAAAGTTGCTGCAGCTGTTAAAAGGTTAAGAGGATTTTATCCAGAGCAGTGCTGAGTTCACTGATAAAATTTACTTCCTCTACCTTTGTACATGTAGTTTATAAAAGGACTTCTACCTCATTCACAGGAAGCATTTTAAGTTAACATAAAACATAATCATTGTTTTTATAATGATTCAATTTTCCTAAACACATTTAAAACTTTTTTTTTTCTTTCAAGCTGACTCGTTGCTTATTTTTCATTCATTCCATGTATGACTCCTGATTGAGGGGTTTCTCTTTACTCATCACTTGCTAGCAGCTGGGGGTTTAGAGCTAAATAAGATTTGCCCTGTCATCGAAGACCTTACATTTCAGCTAGAGAGTTAGATTGAGAAGTAAACTAGTAGAACACGGCTATGGTGTGATCTCAGGTTAGGTTCTCTGGAAGCAGGTGCTGAGATGAAGTTTAGGGGTACAGGGTGTTTCTGAGGGATGGAGATCTGTGAAAGGATGGGAAACAGGATTAAACAGAGGAAAAAGTCAAACTGATGCATCTGAGGTGTTGGCCAGCACTCTGGGATATTTGGGAGCAATTGCCCATCAAGACCCGCCCTATTCCATGTCAGGACAGGTCTTTAAATCTCTTACTTTGTTCAGTGTCCCGAAGACAGCTGCCCTCAGAAGGGCAGGACTGTCGGTGAGGTGGTTCTCTGTGGCTGAGGCAGACTCTAAAGCTGTCAGCTGAAGGCTGTCTGATGGCTACATTCCCTGTAAACTGGGAAGCAAGTTCCATCTTGTAGCAGATCTAGGTAGTACATCTCTGTGGGGTCAATATACAAAATGCTGTGGGACCCCAGGACAAAGTCAGCTCAGCCTTGGGGGTTAGTTCATAGATGGTTTCAAGTGAGGCCATGATGAATCATAGCAATAATAATGGTAATAATAACAAAGATTTATTGAGTAAATAATGTATGTCAGGTATAATATTAAATTCTTTGCATGGATTATCTCATTTAACATTCACCACACACCTAGGAGATATATATGCAATGATCATTTTCAGGTTATAAGCATGGTTTTAGCAGATGAATGATTAAGTAACTTTCCCAATGCTAAGGAGTTGGATTCAATCCCAGGCTGTGTGACTTCAAGACCCACTGGTAATAAGTGTATGTACTCAGGAGTGTGGGCTGGGCTGTTACTTTGGGGAAATAAGTACATAAAGACATGAACTACCTATCAAAGTTCCTAACCTAGAGTATAAATTTAATAAGTATTTGTTGAAAGAGGTAGAAAAGGAGGGAGGGATGAGGGGATGAAAGAAGGAATGGAGACAGGGACAAAGTCATATTTAAAGAACTGTAATAAGACACATATGATCAAATAACTGAGTCTCAAGCCCTGTCAAGAAGCTCACAAAGTTTTCCTAAATAGAACTGAATGGGTATTAGGCATGTTGTTCTCCGTGTTCTCCTTCTGAGATTATTTCCTCCAATTCACCATTTTTAAAAGCTGTACATGTGATTGATAGTTCTTTTTCCAGTGCATATTAGTTATCTCATTCTATTGGGATTGTTTACAGGGGCCTTTACTCTTCAGCCGACTACCTGGGGCCTTGGGGACACATGGTTCTTTCCTCAAGAGTCTCACCATCCCTAGAGTACTACAACAGACTGCCTACTGGATTTGACATCTAAGAACCTGATGGCCAGGCTTTTTCTGCTTCTATTTTTGTGTCTCTTTCCCAGAGTTCTCCCTGGCTACACATTTTGTGTTTAGCCCATCTCATCCACCATCCAGCGGTACTTGTGTTTATTGCTCAGTCATCAAGCCCAATGGTAATGTGTTTCCACAAGATACATACCTGATTTCAGTAAAATTGAAATAGCTGCATTCTTGGCAATCCTGTCTGCCTTAAGCAGATAATGTTGTTAAGGGTTATTAAAAAAACTACATATGACGCTACTTATGATAACCATGTAGGCCTATGATTATGATAATTTGTTTTTTTAACCTATCATCGTGTTGATGAGATTTTTTTACTTCCTGGCTATATTTTAACTTATGTGGCCCTATTTTAAAGTCCATGCTTTACGATTTCTGGAGTTGAGAACAGTACCATGTACAAATAACGCCTCATATTTAAGATATTATAATGAAAAAGAATGATGAAATAGAAGAGGTGGGTGATGATGTATTTGTTTATTACATGAGTTTGGAACAATTGGCAGGTCAGAAAAATCATTTTTTTACAGTATTTATTTTTATACTTTATTTATTTATTTACACATTCAGTATTTTAGGTGTACAAACTCAGACAATTAAAAAACAAAAATCATCCTAGAAAAAGTGCTACATACCTCATTGCTGAATATCACTACAGTCACCTTCAAAGTACTCCCCTTGGGATGCTATGCACGGATGCCAGTGCCTAGTCTACCCTTCAAAGCAATGTTGGAACTCGTTTTCTGGAATGGCCACCAGAGCTCTCGTGGTATTACCTTTGATGTCCTGAATGTCATCAAAATGTCTTTCTTTTAATATTTCCTTTATTTTTGGGTAAAGAAAGAAGTCACTGGGGGCTGGATCATATGACTAGGGAGGGTGTTCCAATACAATTATTTGTTTCCTGGCTAAAAACTCCCTCACAGACAGTGCCGTGTGAGCTGGTGCATTGTCATAATGCAAGAGCCATGAATTGTTGGCAAAAAGTTCAGGTTGTTTAACTTTTTCATGCAAACTTTTCAGCACTTCCAAATAGTAAACTTGGTTAACTGTTTGTCTAGTTAGTACAAATTCATATGAATAATTCCTTTGATATAAAAAATGGTTAGCAATATCATTGCAACAAGTTTGTAAACTTAATTGTCAGACCTTATACAGCGTAGTGGTAAGAGAAAAATCAATTTTGATGATGTTGCTAGGTAGCCCTCTGGAGCTTAAACTTCTAGCAGTGTTTTAAATTTCTTCCAGAAGTCAGTTTAAAAATTGTATAAGTATCTCTATAAAAGAGGAGCTGCAGCATCTATGATAAGCTAATGTCATAGGCCCAATGAAGGCCCTGAAAATGTCTGATTTTCTACCAAGTACTGGTGATCGGGGCTGGCTGGCACCAGTGTGATGTCTGGGGCCAGAGCAGCAGTTTTACCTGGAAAGAAATTCAGGAAGCAAGACTGGAATAGTGAGTGCTAGAAGAAGCATGCGCTTAACATCAAATCCAAGGTTAAATGAAGATTAGGAGACAAAATGAAGAGATCAAGTACAGATTCAAAAATAGTGTTGACTAGGGCAGGGGAGGAGTTGGGCTGAAAAGCCCAGTGCACAGGTATTTAATAAAGGCAGGGTTGGGGGAACATCTTCTATCTGGTTCAGTGATGGGTTATCTTATCTACACATAAGGTTGTCAATCACTCTGGAGGGTGGTTATGTTGACATGGGGAGAAGGAGAAAGGAGAGAGGTACATGATCTCAGAAGACACACTCTACTTTATTTTCTGTTTTTCTGTGATATACTTACATATGTAACAGTGATTTCAAAGTACTTTCATTTCACTAGAGGACAGCATCCTTCATGGATCCCCAATACAGAGCAGAAATAGAAGCAGAGCTACAATGGTTGAAATGGGTGGCAATTGGGACAATGTCTTTGTCTTCTCCTGAGGGGGCCCTAAGAAGAAGCTGTTAGCAGCTCCTACAGGGTTTAATGGTATTTGAGAGGAAGAATAAGATTAAAAAAAAATTCTTAGTTCAGAGTAATTAAAATTTTGGAATGTTTTTGTGTAGATATTCTGCATGTGCTATTAATTGAATATATAGTTATTTTAATTGAATTGAGTTAATTAAATTTAACTTTTGGTATTATTAGATTATTTACCACATAATATAAAGGTTGAAAGTAACTCTAAATCCAGACCACCTGGGATTTGTTCCTGTTTCACAACTTACCTTAGACAAATCCATTATTTTTCTGTGCCTCAGTTTCTTCAGTGGTAAAAATATATCTTCCCCATAGGTACTATTGTGAGGACTAAATGAATTAATACACATAAGAGCTTAGAATGGCCCTTGGCATATGGTGTGTGTTATATAAATATTTTCATTTTATTTTTGTCATCATTAATACTATTTTCTGTACCTTGCATTTGCAAGCAGATTGCAAGCTTCCTGAGGTCAGCAGCACTATTTATGTTTCTTTTTATCTTGGATGACTAAAATAATGTTCTGTATGTAATAGATGTTCAGGAAAGTAATACATGAACTAACTATTAATTGGGCACCGGCTATGACACAAAGGTACTCTGAGGGTTTGCAAGCATAAAGATGAGTAAAACAGAGCTCTTGAGAAACCTGCAGTATAATGACTTTAAATTAAGTAAAATATAGCATGATTAAATATAATTAAGAGTCTTCCCCAACTCTGGGGGAAGCCCCTCCCTGGTGAAAGTCCCCCCGCCGGCATAGCCTGTCACCTGCCTCCTCTGGAGCCAGCAGCCAACATGCCTGGGGTTCCTACGGAGTGATGGGTGATGATAGCTCCATGGAATACAGTGTTCATGAGAACTGGAATGAAGCCACCAATGTTTTCTTGGTAGCGATCCTTGTTAGCTTTGGTCTTTTCACGTATGACAAGAGGAATAAAGGGAAAATTATGCAGATATTCAGTGTGCCACCTACAGAAGAAATTTTGTCAGAGCCCAACTTTCATGACACAATAAGCAAAATTCATTTAAGGAAGCAACTGGAAAGGTATTCCATTTCAAGAAAGCATGACTGTTAGTAAGCCCAAAACCAAGCTGACAGTGTACAGCTCTTGTTGCAATGAACTATCAGAAAATGAGCGACATATGTAATTGTTAAACAGTATAGTAGTAACAAGCTCCTAATTCCACTAAATCATGAACAGCATTTTGGAAAACTTTTGTCTCCATAAAATCATACCTGTGACTGTCTCAATTTTTTGTGTGTTTTGTTTTGCTTTTTAAAATTGCATCTCCAAGGCTTTTTTCAGGCAAATAAAACAATGGCTCAAAAGAACTGAAAACAGAGTCTGCGTGTATCCAGGAAGAGAGACTGTAACTAGAGAGGACAATTTTATCTTGTGAAGACCTTTAATCTGTCAGGAATGAAAACCCATCTGTAGGAGCAAGGATCGGAGCTCATGCCACGTTGATTTGAACGTTTTTGCAAAATTTATAAAATGAAAATCCGGGGCCGGCCGAGTGGTGCGTTGGTTAAGAGCTGGCTTGGGACACCAGCAGCCCAGGTTTAGATCCCACATATGAGGGCCAGTGACACTGCCCTCTACAGCTAAGATGGTGAATAACAGCTCCACTTGGAACTGGGCTGCTGTGAGTCCCCAGAGACAGCATAGCTGCAGCCCCTGCTGCAGTGGGCTGCCATAGGCTACAGCGAGTGGCCGGCAGTCAGCGCGAGTGGTTGGCAGCCAGTGTGAGCTGCCAAGAGCCACTGTGAGTGGCCATCCAGAGGCCGGTGACTGATCTGCCTTACCCGAGAATAGCACAATGATGATACCAACATGGGCCAGTGAAGCAATGTCCCCCACAACTAGACTGAAGAACAAAAGGACAACAACTTGTCTGTTCCCCTTCCCCAGTTCCCCAACACTGTTCCCCTCTCCCAATTCCCCAATAAAATCTTTTTTAAAAAAAAGAAAAAGAAAATCCAGTCATTGTAATAATTTATTCTCAAATTGTATTCTGTGATAAATGAAATATGGATAATTGATTAATTTGTGTTCTTATTGCTGTTGTTACTACCCTTTAATTGAATTAACTATTCTCTTTTTCATAACTTTCACAGTAGGCTGTCTTTTCTGCATCACGAAGCACACCCACCTGCTAATTGTGGAAGCTTTCTGCAACTGGAATTTTCTTCCCTTTAACTGTATTCCTAGGAGTTTGTTTGTTTGTTTTACTCCTACAGTTTTATTTTTACCGCAAGAGTCTTCTTTAGGCCAGCCTGGGGTCATGCTACTGAATAAATGGGCACCTCTGTACTGGTATTAGCAACTTGTTTTTCAGTCATATGACAATCAATATTTAATGTAATTACCTGGTTTCTTATGCTTTTTTGGCATACTAAGCTTCCCTGAAGACTCTCATGTGTTGTCTAATTGCATGCTACACATCGATGTGTTTTTACCTAGCTTTTCATATGTACTTAAATAAAAGCTGGTTGGAAGTAGTGGCAGTAGTCACTGTCCATGTAACTGGCCAAGAATTAGTTTTTGAATCACAGCTATTCTTAATTTTAAGAGTTAGACTTAATATTTCAGCATTATTTTCTTTTCCCTTTATAGCTGTGAAGTAAAAGGGTATAAATTCTGAATGCAAAGATTTAGACCAGATGAAATCATTCAGGGAAATTGAATTTACTTTTAAAATTGAATTACATCACTCAAAATTGTATACAGTGTACCAGGTGAATTGTGGACCAAATGGAATAATTCTTTCTTAACTCACAAACGAATGACTGTACCACCTACACATAGCAGAACAGCTATGTAAAAGGATTGTAAACAGTTACAATTACAGTCTGGGGGTAGCAGAGCGGTAAGGAGACAACCTCCCTGAACTTTGGTTTGCTCTCAGGAGAACCACTGTGGGTTTCCATGAGAAGGGAATGTAATCAGGGCAGGAGCAGTTTACTTGCTGCCACTGATGTGTGGCACAGTCTGAACAAATTAAAAGAACTGGGTGTTTCAAATGGTTTGTAAAAAAACGTACAAAAGGAAGGAAGGAAGGAAGGAAGGAAGGAAGGAAGGAAGGAAGGAAGAAAGGGAGGGAGGAAGGGAGGAAGGAAGGATCAAACTAGAGGGAGTAAAAAAAATAGTGTACATAAATAAATATAAACCACAATGATAAAAATATTAATTTAATTTAATGTAAATTATTGTAATAAAGGAGCTATAATAGAGGTATGTAAAAAAAATCTTTAAAAAACACTTTGGGAAAACAGACACATGGGAGAACTTTTTACCTTTGGTAACAGTACCTTAAATTTTGTTTGAGTTATAGCTTAAAGCATGCGTATTAGTTCTCTAGGTCTATAAGTGTGAAAAAGACTTTTGTCCAAAAGAATATATATGTGTAAAGGCACAGAGGCAAAAAGCAGCATGACAGGGGCAAGGCCTTTAGGTTCTGGAAGAGTGAGGAGTTGTTATGTGAATAATATGTAAAGGTGAATAGGAACATGGACATAGATACACAAGTGTGCCATTGGGACTCGTGTAGGACTCAGTCCTGTAGGAATTGCGTGCCTGTGCAGATTTCACTGCATAAATATTTGTGGATACTGAAAATGTCTATTCCATATTGATCAAGTTCATCAAGTTCCCTTTGAGGCTTTTAGATCTTTATACATAGATACTTTTTTCTTTTAATGAAAAACCAAAAATGAATGACTTTGCTCTGTAGTGGCTCCAATGAAGTGACATTAAAAGTTACTCCAAGTAACTGAGAGATTGTATGTTTTGAACTATTCACTCTTCTAGGTTGAATGTTGAAATCCTGTTTTTCTGTACAGAAATTAGATTTTTCTTTTATATAGTGAAATGTCAGGAACATAGTCGTGGGAAGATTTCACTTGGACAGAAACCACAAGTTCAAAGTCTACTGTAATTTTGTAGAAGGAAGAACAAGAGCGGAACTTGACTGTAACACATGTTGTCTTCTAGATTTAGGATGAGAGCGATCAAAATCCACGAGGTGGCCTGTGTGAGATGTTATGGATTTAGCTGATTTTTTGCTCTTTTCTTTTGTACTTTCCTTTATTTAGCCTCATCCCTGGTTTATATATTACTGATTCACTACGTATTTTATGCCCTTAGGTTTCTCTACTATGCTTACCCCATAGTAAAAATTCAATCAATAGCTGTTATGTAAGTAAATAACACAGGTTGACTTTTCACACCAACTAATTAATACAAAATCCATGACAAATGATAAATTTGTCAATTACATATAGAAATGAAAACTCCCAGCAAATCTCCATCCTTAAAATGTTATAATAGTAATAGAAAAGGGAATCTTTTATCCTAATCACAGTACCAAAGGCCTTTCTCATCTTTGTTGCTGCTTCAGGCTCCTAGATCCTGGGAATGAATCTCTGTTTTAATGTTGACCTCTAACAGGTAACATGTCTTTTTTTTTTTTGTCTTAGAGGAAAGGAAGAGGGAAAGCAAAACACAATGAAAACCTCTGCTTTGTCAGGGCACCAACACTATCCAAGTAGGTACATTACCATGTGTTGAAAAGCCTGTGGTTTTCAGAATTAGATGTAGGATCAGAATTAGATTCTGGTTCTTGTGTGTCCAAGCTTGTGACCTATGTCAATTTACTTTTTCAACCACAAAAGAAGGAATAATAACATCTACCACACAGGGTTGTTTCGAAGACTGAAAAGGAGGCAAGTGTGGCCACATGTAGCATAGGGGTCATTGCCTGTTACAAACAGGAGGCATCCAGAACACCCTGGGTGCCCATCTCACTGCCAAATCATGTCTCCTGACTTCTTCAGGCTACTCTCATTCTAGAGCTCTGCATCATCAAACTTACTTAGACATAGTTCTTGTAAATAAGAATTGACTGAATTCTTTCTGATTGCTGACATTGAGTGGTATATAAGAAGCACACTTTCCTATAGTCCTGTGGTTGAGAAAACCTGCTCACTCCATTCATCTGTCACTGGGGTGGTCATGGGGGTTTGGAAGCCCAATCAGAGTATTTCTTTCTTTAGCCAAAGAGACTAATAAAACAATGGGCATGTAGCATGTGATCTCAGTCAGGACAATTCTTTCCTGGCTTTTCACCATAAATATTAGTAAAACTATCTCTTTCCACTAGATTTGATAAGTTGGCAGAATATGAGTCTGAGGGTGTCATCAGTTCTCTTGTATACCACATGAAGAAGAACTGCCTGAAGGGAGCGAGGGAGGGAGGGAGGGAGGGAGGGAGGGAGGGAGGGAGGGAGGGAGAAAGAGAGAGAGAGAGAGAGAGAGAGAGAGAGAGAGAGAGAGAGAGAGAGAGAGAGAATCTTATGGTATCAGCTGAACCCCTGAATACAGACATTCCAGAAGCCATCTTTACCCCTAGACTCCATTTATTCATAAACTGTTTCAGATGGATTTCTGTTATTTGCAATAAAAGGAATTCTCAGAGTACACCTATTGGCATCTAGAAGAAATTACTTTGACTACATAAATTAAAAAATGTCAATTAGCCCTTTCAACACACCTATAATTTTCTAAAGACAATTTTATTTTGGACAGGATATATACCAAACTATTTCATATTTTTCTATTTTTGTAGGTCCCCAGTAGTCATAGCCAGACTAAGTAAGGTTTATAAAGTAGAATCAGCCTTACCTGTGTTAAGGGAAGTGTATTAACATTGAGGCTGGGGAACTAATTCTCATATTCAAATAAACCTCAGAAGCCACTTGGTTTACGAATCCCAAGAAAAGTCAATACCAGCACCCAAAAGAAAAACCATAGACATGCTGAGAATACTTGTAGGTGTTAATCGGGGCAAATGCTTGACTAGGCTGCTGGATATGAGCCCCTGACAGCTTCTGTAGAATCTCAGAAGTATTTGCAGTGTACACCTCATCACTCTCAGGTGACAGAGGATTTTGTACAATTAAAGCAAAGATATTAAAGAGAGTAATTTTTTTTTAAATAATCAAGAAAAATGGCAGATTCCAATGATATAATAGGACTGAACATTTATTTCCCCAAAGTCATAAAACCTAGGAACTCAGTCTTCTTAGAGACTCACTCACCTCCCGCATGCTAATAAATCAGCCAGTGTTCATTTATTCCTCTCTTCAATGGGTATTTTTGGGGTTCCCATTAAGTACTAGCTACTGTTCTAAATACTGGGGATGCAGCATTGTACAAGACAGAAAGGAATCTCTGCCCCCATGGGGATTACATTCCAGGGGGTGCAGAACATTTTAAATAAAAGTCAGTGAAATATGTAAGGTGCTGGATGGTGCTAATGCTCTGGGGAAATAGCATTTTGTGAAAGAGGGAATGCCTGAGTGGAGGGGGTGAAGTTGGAGTTGTACTTTGAAAAGGGTGAATGGAAAAGACCTCATAAAGAAGAGGCAATGGAGCAAGGCTTTGAGATACCTGGGGAAAGAATATTCAAGGAGATGGGATGAGCAGGTGTGAAAACAAAACAAAACATCATGGAAGTCAACGTGGCTGGAGAGAAGTGATGGTAGAAAAGGTAATAAGTGATGGGGCCTGAAAAGTCATCAGGGCCAGATCTTGTAGAACCTTGGAGCCAATCTAAGGAATGGGCTTTTATTCCACAGAGAAAAAGAAAATCATCTAAAGATTTTGAGCAAAGGGGGCTCATGATCTGAATTAAACTTTGGAAGGATCCCTCTGGCTGCTGTGTTAAAAGGATACATGGGGTACAGGGAGGTGCAGAATCACAGAAGCCAGTTAAGACAATAAGTCAGTATTTCAGGTGTCCGATGATGGCGGTTCCGTCTTGATGGAGGGGGAGGTCGGGAACATGTTCGGATTCCAGATGTGTTTTGAGGGTAGGCTCAACAGATTATCAGCTGAATACTTTTTAAAATCCTTAATAGTGACAGTATTGTCAAGGTTATATATACACACACACATATGTGTATATATACCTGTGTATATATGTATATGTATATATATATAAATATTAAAAAAAGATTAAAGTATACATAATGAGTATAATAAGTTTACAATTTTCATCAGTATCAAACATGTAACAAAGAATGTTTTATCATATTCTAGAACTACAAGAACTACATTACCTAGAACTTGAAAGAGGAAACCATTCTAAACTAAAAAATCATCTGAGAGAGAATCTGGACTGTAAACCCCATCCCTCACTCTGCCTTTACATGTGTGTGCACATGATTTCTAGACCTTTCTCTCCATCTCTCTCTGCCCTCTCTCCCTCTGACTTGCTCATATATATATGAGATATACACGTATATACAGGGGGTGCCAAAAAATGTACACATTTTAATGCATATATATTTTTTGGTACCCTGTATGTGATATATAGGTATATATGTGATATGTATATGATATGTATGTATATATGAGAGTTTATAATTATATATGTATATCTGAGACCAGAAACATCATTTGTGGCACCCAGAGAAAAATGAAACTATGGAGCCCTTTGTTCACAAAAGCACAGGAAAAAAAAAGGTACTAAAATATGATGTTACTAAAATATAAACTTTTTCCTCCTCCTTTGTAGCCTCTCAATATGTCATGGAGTTTTTCTAAAATGTTATTTATTATTGTTCGAATTAAAGAAAATTAAAAATTTTAATTATTAGAATTAAATATACCATTCTTCTTTGCATTCTGCAATGCCAGTTCTAATTGCAAATATAACAGCATTTTATTCATATGTAGAATCACTGAAATTACACAATTTGTCCTTTATAACTTTTATATGTACATATTGAATTATTACTAGAACAGTGGAAACTAACTCAACTATGTTTATTTCAATTCTTTTTTTTTGTTTGTTTGTTTTTTAAATTGGGGAATTGGGGGAGGGGAACAGACAAGTTGCTGTCTTTTTGTTCTTCAGTCTAGTTGCAGAGGATGTTGCTTCACTGGCCCATGTTGGTATCGTCATTGCGCTCTTCCCGGATGAGGCAGATCAGTCGCCGGCCTCTGGATGGTCGCTCACCGCGGCTATTGGCAGCTCACACTGGCTGCCGGCCGCTCACGCTGGCTGCTGGCCACTCACTGTAGCCTATGGCAGCCCACTGCAGCAGGGGCTGCAGCCCACATCATCACCCGGGGCTCGCACAGCCCAGCTCCAGGTGGAGCTGTTGTTAGCTGTAGAGGGCAGTGTCACTGGCCCTCATATGTGGGATCCGAACCGGGGCTTCTGGCGTCCCAAAACCAGCTCTTAACCAATGCGCCACTCGGCTGGCCCTGTTTATTTCAGCTCTTGACATGTGCACCTTCTACTAACACTTCCGTGCCTTAGGCTTATGATCAGTAAGGAAGACCTGAAAGGAGAAGGAACTATGCATGGTCTTACCTTTTCTTTTCCTTTGATGTCACATTTTGAGCATGATTGGTGGGCTAACACGGAGAAGCAATGCAAATAAGAAGATGCCTGGCAGGATTTCTGGGTCATTCGTGCTTCTTAGAAATGCCATTGCCTCCTTTCTGCATTTGAAGCAAATTCTGTTTGAATTGAAAGTGAAGCTTCTAGGGGCTGTCATGGCCCCACTTACTCAGTGGGAGACATGCTGAGCTCCCACTCAATGCAGGTCCGTGGGATTCCTGTGCTCACGGGACATTGAGACCACTATATGCAAATGAAGTGTCAGGAAATGACAGAAATACATATCGCACACATCTCTTCTGTTCACAAATATGCTCCATGGTCCTATTGGATCTCACTGGCAAAATATACCTTCAAAGGCTGTTAAGAATTTCCAGTCAGCGACATCAGAACATTAAATGAAGTATGGGGTGACCACAGAGGTTGCACACACGTGAAGTCAGCCCTGCCTATACCTTACATTTCATTAAACCCCCTCCACACCTTCCTTTTAAAATTTGAGGTGAAAATTCCTTGGATTCTCATGTATATGCATGAGGCCCACAGTGTTTACTGAGCAGTTTTTCTCTACTTTTGTATCTTCTCTGCTCTTTCATTCCCACTTCCCTTGCTCTTGGATTTGCCCTGGAAACTCCCAAATCTTTTCAGTTTTTCATTAAATTATAGAGTGCACTCCCCATTCCCACATGCCAACCCAAACTTTACCCAGTCAAAACTCAAGGACAGGAGCAGAGCATACCTTTCCTGGCACCACTCCTCAACTATACCAGCAATAGACTTCCCTATTAATGTAATTACTTAACAGGGATTTGGCTGTTATTTGCTAAGGTAGTTTTGCTCACGTCATTATCCATGACTTCTATACATACATATTTGTTTTCACTTTTAAATATTTTCAAAATTGTGATATAATTTAAAATCAATATGCACATTGAATGTAACAGTGTTTCTGGTATGTTAAAATTTGAGGAGAGAAATGTTTAACTTCAGATCTATTTGAAAACATTCTGAGTCCATTTAAAGAACTAATTAAAAGAGAACAACGCCCCCTGTACTTGGAGTTCATACATACTTTTATGAAAATACTCATCATTGAGAATTATAAGTATTTACATTCTGTCTCTCTTCTATACAGTGAGGGCACAGACTGGGTAATATTCAGATGTCCACCCTCATCACCACCTGCAAAATGAATTTTAGGCTCCTAATAGAAAGTAGTCAGCACTTGTGTCCTGAAAAAATGAAGGTCTGTTTCTTATTTCTGGGGTTCTAATTTTAGTTGAGTTTTCAAAATTACATTTTAATATTTATAAAGCATTCTTTATAAACTGTTGTAATATTTTTAGTTGGTTTCTGTGGAAAACCACATGTAGAAACCTATACAGTTTACGAATACACAGGCACCCTATATTAAGAATTTTGTTTTGTTTTTACATACACCATTAGTCCCTCGAATCTCTGAATATAATTTTTTCCAACACTGGTCTTAGGGAAGAGGTTGATGGCTTGTGGAGCAAAACTAGACTCACCATGCTACCCTATTCTTTCTGGGCATGGCTCAGTGGAAGTGTGTCCCCATTTGCAGGCGTATTTTCTTCTGACTTTCAAGGTCACTGCCAGGGCACCAGGACAAAAAACTAAGTGTATACAGAAGAGGACTATATAATTCTACCATTAGCCACCATGCATATTTATTTGATAAAACCCTTTGAATTGGGAACAAACTTGAAAATAATTTTGTTTAATTTCTTTCTTAATGCAGAGATGTAGTGTATATCACCTCTGACAAGATTACAAAAAATGCATCTCTGAGTTCCAGGCTCTGAATCAAGATTCAAAGTGTGTCCCTGGAGTAGGAAGGAATGTGTTCCTGTTTTATACTTAGAATGCCTCTCTAAGGTGGCATTTCTCAGTCATCACCATAAGCGACATGCCTTTTGATTTCACAAGACCTCAGCTTTCAGAATATATTACTTTTTACACCATACTTTTCGTTTAGGAATTCAGAGAACTTTGTCTTTTGGAATTTATTTGACTCTAAATGGCAAAAGTTATAACTTGAATATAACTACTATTTTTAAATTTATAAATATGCACCTATTCCTAAGGGGAGAGTATGTGACATGAAAATCCCCATTTACTGATTATTTAACAGGTATTTGAGGACCTACTAACACTTTTTGTAGTCCCTGGAGATAAAGTGATGGTCTCAAAATCATGGTCTCAAAATCTGCCTTCAGGTAGCTTCTAGTTTTGAGGGTAGATGGGTATTTAAACAAGTAATGCTGATGGACACCGAGGTGTTTACTGATGTGCGGAAAGCTGTGGGAATATATATTAGGAGCATCTATCTGGTTTAAAATGTACATAGTTTTCTTGGGCAATGAATGTTGAAGCTGATAATCTGGAGAAGTAGAAGTTGTCACGATGAAGAGAGCCAGGGAGCCACATATTTGATGGCCCAGTGACCAGAGGGATTATAATAAATTAAAGGAACTGAAAGAAAAAAATCAGTATGGCTGGTGTGTGATTAAAGGGACATCAAATGAGATTGGAGAGGTGGGCATGAGCCAGATTGTGGAGGGTCTTGCAAATTCAGTGAGAGCTTTAACACTTAGTACTCAGGGAAATGGGAACTATTGAAGAGTTTTAAGCAAGGCGATTACAGATGACAGGCTGCGTGGGACAATGCATGGGATCTGTGGTGGGCTTGAGCCAGCACAAGGGAGCCAACTGTTAAATATTCAGGAATTTTGCCAACTAGTTGTTAAACTGTCAGTAACTTAGAATAGGCCATGGTGGGAGAATTTACATATTGGAAATTGGCAAACACCACAAGTAAGGGTTTTGTTGTTTTTGTTGTGATGGTTGTTGGAAGGCTAGTTTACCAGAACACCACTGGATAGATGTAAGGAAGGTGGGAGATAAGGAGAACATGATGGCTTAGACCAGGGTGGTAGCCACAGGAATGGACATACATGGTTACCTTTGAAAAATATTCAGCTTGATCTGTCTTTGTGGAAGTAGACGCAGAGATAGAAGAAAGGCATAGCTGGCCTGAGGCTCATCTCCCGCCCATCAGTAGACTTCTAACTTGACACCCTTCTAGTAGCTCTAGTTTGAAAGCTAAGGTCAAACTCCTTGGATATTCCATTTCACATTCAGTCATACCATTTTTTTTAAGAAAATGTGTATTAAATATCCTGCAATAGATTCTTGCAAACAAATTAATAGCACTATACTTCAATTTTGATAATACTATTAGTAACATAAAGCTAAAGCCTTTTTCTATCCAGAGGCTTTTTTGACTCATCTGGTATTTATTGCGGATGTTCTCTAAGCTCTCTCAATGACAACATGAAAGCCAAATGTGGAAGGTAATTGAGACATTAAATGATATGTTCTCATGTGATTCCACAAAGATGACTTTTCTCCAGAGTAACACTGAAGCAGATGCTATGATTCTGTAAAAGTTTTATTTGTAATTTTATGAGATTAGCACATACACACAAATCCATATGGTATGTTCTCTTTGGGTTTCAGCAAGAATTATATATCATATAGAGAGGTAAGAAGCAGAAGAGAATATATTATTTATTTTGGCCAATTCAGTTGCTAAACAGACTTGTTATTTGAGTCCTGGCTCAAAAGTAGCACATTCTGAATGTGGATCAGAATATTTAGTTTTTCCTTGTTGTGTCAGATTACAGGGGTTGAATCCTTCAGCAATAGTTACCCTCTCTGTGACTGAAAAGCCATATCCTGTCATTTTTACACTCCAAAGATGATTCTGTTTAGATAGAGGAAAGTGTCAGGAATGAAGCTTTCTGACAGCAGGGTGAAACTCTCACATTTAAAGAATTCTCACCAGAGGTGTTTGTAATCTCCCTCCAATTTTCCCTTCCTTCTAAAACCTGTTTGAAGATAAAGCAAGAGTGTAACCTGTGCCCTGTCAACTTCCTGCAGTGTTAACTCAAAAACCTCCATCAGTCGCAGAGTACATCAATTAACAAGTTCCTGGTGATTGGGAATGAGTTCCAGATCACTTTCCATAGGACTGGTTGTCCATGGCCCCAGTCCCCCGTAGCTCTTCATTAAATTTTCGGAAGGTGGTATCTAGCCTCATGATTAAAGAATCCTGAAACAAGACCCAGTGTGATTCCTTGTCAGTAAATTCATCTCACTTTTCTAAAACCAGGAAGATGAGAACTGGCTTATGAGAATTTGATAGCTTTTAAAAAATAAAGTATGAGAACACCCTTGGTATTCTGAGTTTGTTGCTATGGTTATTACTTTATTTTTAATGTAAGGATAAGTTCAATTCATTAAAACTATCTTTTTCTTCAGTTTAATTTAAAACAACAAAAAAACCTCCTCTCTTCATGCATTATACTTGCATTTGGAGATTATTGTGGTGAATAAAACAAATCTCTTACTCTAATGGAGCTTAAATTTTAGAAATACATGATTGACTAAATGAAAGCATGATGGCAGGGGTTGTACCAATTTTGTACTTGATTCCCTCCAGCACTTTAGAAATTTTTTGTTTTGAAATAATTTTAGTCTTAATAAGAGGAGCAAAGACTGGACAGAGAGTTAGTTGCCTTATTCCCTAGGGTTGACGTCTGACATCTTGCATGGGAAGATGATCAAAACTAAAATACTAACATTGGTACAATACTATTTACCAAACTATGGATTTTGTTCATGTTTCCTCAGGTTTTCCCTGATGTCTTTTTTGCTGTTCCAGTGTCTAAGCCTGGATATCACATTGCAGTTAGTTTCCATGTGTCTTTCATCTCCTTCTGCCCGTGACAGTCTTTTCTTGTCTTTCATGACCTTGACACTTCTGAAGAGTTTTGGTTAAACATGTTGTAGTATGTCCCTCAAATGTTGTTTGTTCTGATGTTTTCTCAGAATTAGACTGTGGTTATGAATTTTGGGGAAGAATACACAGAGATGTATTATCATCATCATCGGAGAGGATTCATGATACCAGTGAAGAATTGTAATGTTTACTAGTGAGATAAGATAAAAAAAAAAATAAAGCAATTAATTCAGAGCACACTGTTATATATAGGTAAATTTACATTTTAGGGAACAGATAGTAAGGTATGCTCCTAATTAAAGATATTACTATTTGCATTGTGATTAAGCTTTAGGGAATTTAATTGTAGGTTATATTAAAAGCTAGAATAGTTATGAGATATAGTTTAGTTTGATTCATTCGTCTATTATAAGAAGGCAGATAATATGTTGAATATCAATATCATTTATTCCTGTCACCTGGACCCTGATTTAAAATAGTTCTGAATAATATTTCTAGCTTCAATATTATTATATACTGCATTTAAGAAATGTCTGAATAATTTCTTAGTTTACAATTTTAATGACAACATTAAACAAAGATGATAGTGTATCATTTATTTTGTTTTTTAGATTCAACGTATAATTGAAAACAGATAGTGTTTATCTTTCTGTATGAAAGATAAACTTCACATAATACCCTCTAGAACAATCCATGTTGTCACAAATGATAAAATTTCATTCCTTTTATATGACCAAGTAATATTCCATTGTTTATGTTTCCACTTCAAAGGTGAAAGAATTAAGAAGTACAAATTGGCAGTTGTAAAATAGTCACTGGGATGTAAAGTACAGCATAGGGAATATAGTCTATAATATTGTAATAACTATGTATGGTGTCAGGTGGCTACTAGATTTATTGGGGTGATCACTTTGTAAGTTATATAAGTTTGTTATATATCTGAAACTAATATAATATTGTATGTCAACTGTAATTGAAAAATTTTAAAAATATATCAAAGAGTTTCAAAGGAGCACTGTGAAGATTCTGCGGTGTATTTCCTCGCTTTCACTTGGCCTTATCCATCACATGTAGAATGGACTATATTATTCCATAGGGACCTTCTCCAGTATTCAGATTCAGGAATCACTCATTTCAATGTGCAAACACAAAGCCTCATGCAGATGTGTGTGCTTACAGAAGCTAGGCTTGCTCACTCACTCACTAACTCACTCTGCATAGCAAGCTTACATCCCTCATAATAGGTCCAGGAGTCAGTCAAGTTGTAAAGACACAGATACTACATGTCTGTGGGGTCACTGAGGAATACTCAAAATGGTAAACTTAAATTTGAGAATACCAAACATGTAATGTTCCTTCAAGGCAGTATTTGGAAAAAAATTTTTTCAATATCAAATATAATTTTGTCATCAGATCACCAAACTTTTATGGTCTTTTGGTATCTTAAGATGCAATGGTTGGGGTCTGTATTTTCAGGAGAATTTGACCTTCAATGAAAGTTTACAAGCCCCTTCTTAGTGAGTAAGATCTCTTTTGAGATGTATAAACTCAGTTTGGGCAGGGCTAGCTTTTAAAAACAAAGACTCAGGCAGCTGTCTCTACATCCATGATTTGATGGAATCAAGCTTGTGGAGAAGAAGAAATAATGTGTGGGAGTTTCCCTACCAGGGCCTTCGAGAATGTACTTCCCCCACATCTAACAATATATATTAGAGTGTCATATAATATGGTATAATAAATCTCATTTTATCAACTCTCATGGCTGGGCCAGCAATGATTGTATTTTAGAACAGAGCATCATAAAAATAAGCATCAGAATTGATGAAATTGTAGGTAAGATTAGAAAAAAAATGATATAAAGAAACTGCTTTCTAGAGTCATTGTTGGAAGAGAGGGACTAAAAATAAGTTACATGAAAATCGTATCTTTTTGTGTATGTGTGAAAAGTGAGTGATTTTCTATTGTTTTATACATAGATTTAATCTCTCTCGCACTATCCAGTCAAAATATAACACTCCAGCATTGCTATTGGTGGATTATTTTACCATCCCCCATATCTTCAACTCCCTGACAACACTGACCTTTTTTATTCAAGCAATTCCAACATTATATATATATATATATATATATATATATATATATATATATATATATATATATTCAAGTTTATTTAATTACTGGCTGTTCTTACCCAGAATAATAATGGATAAGAAAAAAAATGGTAATTTTTTTTAAACCCCATGCTTACATACTTAGATGATAGCTATTTTGGATAAGGGGCACTAGATCATGATCCTTATTTCTCAATTTTTAAAATCACTTGTATCTCCATTACAATATGAAAAATATTTTCTGGTCCTGGTGATCATAAAAAAAAAAATCCCCTCAAAACAGAACAATCCAAACAAATATAAACAGAAAATTCTACCACCACCACCAACGAGGGAATTACTATTAACGGCCCTTTTTTCTTTCTTATAAACTCTGGTTTGGGAAGTCTGGCTTCTCAGAAGCCTGCTTATCTAATGAAGTAGCACTACATAAATTGAGACTTAACATTACACAGAAATTTGGCTAAGTTTCATTACTGACACACATCTTATTACTCTTAGATGAAATTTCAAGGCAAGCAGACATTTGCCTGTTTTTGATCACGTAGTCTCAACTCAGCATAGTCACATTTAGATTAGAGAAGTTTAAATGACAAATTTTATTTAAAGTGTGAGAGCCACTATGATAAGAAGCTCATAAATAAGAGCATGAAACCCGTTTAAAAATAAATATTACAAGACTTATAAAATAGACCCAGGAACAAGATCTCTTTACAGAGTCAGCAACATATGGGAAGGTTCTCTTGATGATAAGAAACATTATTACATTAAAAAAAATCAATATTGTTTCTCTCATGGCAGTAAAATAAATGTGAGCCCACAATTTAACATTGTGAGTCAAAGAATCCACTTATTATATTCCATCTGAAAATCCTGATGTAACATTATTTAACTGGCCTTATAGAAGTTTTCAAATAGGATCGTATTTTAGAAAATTAAAGGTCTGTGACAATGAAAACATAAGAATCATGTGTGCATTAAGTTTTAAGTTTTAAAGTCTGATGATGTATGCTTTTTAATAAAATTTGATATCAATACATGCCTTTTCATTCTAATGCCTTCCCTCTAAAAAAGTCAGTAAAAGCAATTTGTCCTTTTCAAGCTTTACAAGCTAGAAGTTTGTAAACAATTAAATTGTAATAAAACCTTGAAAATCGATTTAGTCTACAATTACTTTATGGTTTGCATAATGAATTGTGGTGTTGTATGTTATTAAATAAGCTATTCATATATGTGAAGCAGTCAATTAAAAAATGAAACATAGGCTAATAAAAATTATTATGTTAACTTTATACCCTTAAGAAAAGACCATGTATTATTATCAAATTGAAGATTCTTATCTAGACTATTTTATGTGTTTCTCAACTTCTTTTTACTATCTGCTACTACCATTCTACCTGGGCCCATAATTATACATATTATTGCCCAGCTTCCTAACTGCTCTCTATTGTTCCATTTTTCTTTCCCTTCCACTATACGTTCCACACCTACTCCAGACTAATTTCAATCTTGTTTGCATCATGTTATTTTCATACTCACAGATCTTCAATGATTTCCTATTTTCTGCTGCATAGTGTCCAAGTGACTATTAGCTCTTATGAGGGGGTGGGGGTCAGTGGATTGGGGGCGGGGGGTTGTCACTTTATGAGGGGTGAAAAGTATAACTAGTGCATTGTTTTGTACATGTGAAACGAATTAAAAAAATTAAAAAAAAAAACAGCTTTACATAATTTAGTGCACTATGACCTCTGAAATTGAATCTGACGCTATTCTTTTTGACATTTTTTCCTCAACTAGTGTACATGGTTCACTGTACCTTAAGGGAGACACACACTTATTGTTGCTTCAATATGATTTCTCTTAATTATCCTTTTTGTCCTTCTCAATTTGTATTACCTTTAATTCTAGTTACCTTTCCAAATACCTTTATTTCCAGGTCCCAGACAACCCCCACCTCCTTTTTGATAATTTCAAACTTCACTAACCTCCCTTCCCAAGAATTTATCACATTGTATCAATCTCTAGTGTGCTATAGTTTAGTTCTTGGGCTGTCATTTAACCATTTCTGTTTTCAGAATCCTTGAGAGCAGACACTGCATATTTTACCCTTTGGAATATTGTGCACTCAACAAACAATGCACTGATTTTTAAAGGAGACAATCCTAAAATTTGACTCCTAACCCCATCATTAGTAGCAGTGCCAAGGCCATTATTTAACCTCCCTCAGCCTCAGTTTGCTCATGTCTGAGAATGGAAGAGACAAACTAATGCATAGGATTGTGGTGAGTACGATGGTGGTTGAATAAAACACCCAGTGCTCAATAAGTGTTCTTTCCCTCCTTGTACCATACATAGTATAGTTGCTCAGTAATTATTTATCAAATGCATTGAAAAAACACTCGCTAATAATTGGTTGACTCTTCATTTAATTAGCAATTTAAGGATTAAATTAAATCAAATTCTAAGCCAAAAGATTCAAGAGCTGTAGGGCTCTCTGTGGAATATTCTTTGCAGACAGTCTCTGTCTGAAGCATTTTACCAGCATCAGCTATATTCTGGGCTCATTTTCATATAAACAGGATGGTGTTACAAAAAAAAAAAAAAAAAAAAAAAAAATCCTGGAACAAACCAGCCATCAGGATGTTAACAAAGCTGCCTCAAACCCAGCTCTGTTGAGGTGGATATGTGTGGAAAATAACATGATTACCAGGTTATATAGCTCCTATATTTCCACATGAAGTTGAAGGTGCAGTAAAGCCTTAGAAGCTCTGTATTAACATATAGGAAAAACAATTCAAACAGACTATCATGGGTCAGATATTGAAAGTAAAAGCAATGGAGATGGAAAATTTTGTATTTAGTTCTTGGGTCTGTCCGATCCATGGAGCAATGAGGAGGGGCCCAAACCACATTAGATTAACAACAAAAACTGCATGACATGATAATAATTATTATAATGGAAAATTATGTAGAAAAGAGGATTTCCATTGATCTTTAAAATCACACTCAGATGTGAAAATCCTATAATAAATGTATAATATTTGGGACAACATATGTGTAAGAGTGTGTAACCTAAAGAACACTAAAATTATCAATCAGTAATAATTTTCATGTAAATTAATTTGCCCTCAATACTTAACTCATCCAGCAAATGATTAAAGGATATGAGAATTCAGTATGGATACACATATTGAACAATATTCAAAAATTTGTTTTGGCCACAGAGATTTCATGTCAGAGAATGTAATCTACCACTTTGAAAAAAAAATAAATAAAGGAAATGGTATGAATTTCCAAGGTGCTTATGTAAAAGTGTCATATCTCTTTTCTGTAGAAAATACTGATTTGTTCCCAACACATTTTCAAAATAATTGTATATCAGGAGTGACTTCTGCAGATTGCTTGGGAACTACGTCAAGAGATGTTAATCATTATTGTTGATAGATGTGATTATATTATTATTGGTAAATAATTTACCAATAATTTACGTACTTAAAGTTGCAATCCTTTTAAAGAATTAAGAAAGCAAGATTACCTTTGTGATTCCAAAGATTTTGATGAAGTGAAATTCTTGGTGTTCAACATTCTGAGTAAATTTTTGTGTTTTTTTTTTCAACTCACTTTGCTGTCATGGTGGCTAAGCACATTCAGCAATGTGCACATGATCAGGCAGCTATCTACAACCTAAGCAAGGATGAGTGGCAGGGACATTTGTTTCCCTTTTCCCCTAATAAGTTTAAATAATGATTTTCAGACTGCACTTTAGATCCATGGTAAACCAGTTAAATGGATTGGCTAATTCTCCATGCAAGAATCAGTAAAATCAGTTTTATGTAGTGCTGAAAAAAACAACTGATTGATCACTGAGTGATTCTTCTTTTCAGCTGTCTGTCTAGACCTTCCTGGAGATGCAGGGATAGAGATATACACAGCAGCGGTACCTTGGCATCCATCATTTGCTATTGCATTGGTATGGCAGGAGCCTGGCTGTGGCTCAGTCACAGGGGTTCATAATACAAGAGGCAATGACATACAGACATTTTATATACTTTTAATCTGGTCCTAACTACTCTTTTGTTTTTTTAATTAATTAATTTATTTTTAATTAGTTTCAGGTGTACAACACAGTGCATTAGTTATACTTTTTAACCCCTCAAAGTGACAACCCTCCTCCCCCATTTAGCCATCCCACTCCTGCCCCCATATCATATATATCTATTAAACTTCCTCTGACTCCCTTCCACATTATAATCCATATCCCGTGACTATCTATATATTCAATTACAGTTGGTATATATTATACAACATCAGCTTCAGGTGTACAGTGCAGTGATCAAGCCTCTACTCCATCCATGAAGTGGTCTCCCTAACAAGACATGTGACTACCTAACACCCCATAAAATATTTACAACATTATTATATTCCCCGAACTGTCTTTCATATCCCTGTGGCAATATTTTAGTTGCCTATTTTTGCTGTCTAATCCCTTCCCGTTCTCCTTCATCCCCACCCTCCTCCCAACTAGCAATGCTGTTTTGCCTCTATATCTATGAGACTGTTTCTGTTTACTTTGCTCATTCATTCAGTTTTTCAGATTCCACATATAAGTGAGATCATATGGTATTTGTCTTTCTCTGACTGACTTAGTTCACTTAACATAATAGTCTCTAGGTCCATCCATATCATTGCAAATGGTACGTTTTCATTCTTCTTTATAGTGGAGTAATACTCCATTGTATAAATGTACCACAGTTTCTTAATCCAGTCACCTACCGATGGGCATTTCAGTTGTTTCCAAGTCTTAGCTATTGTAAATAGCACTGCTATGAACATAGGGGTGCATAATTTTTTTTGAATAAGTATCTTGGGTTTTTCAGGCTAAATACATAGGAGTGGAATTGCTGGGTCAAAAGGTAGTTCCATTTCCAGTTTTTTGAGATGGCTCCATACTGACTTCCATAGTGGCTGCACCAATCTGCAATCCCACCAACAGTGCAGCAGGGTCCCCTTTTCCCCACAGCCCCGCCAGCACTTGTTGTTTGTTGATTTATTGATGATAGCCATTCTGAGTGGAGTGAGGTGGTATCTCATTGTGGTTTTTATTTGCATTTCCCTAATGACCAGTGAGGTTGAACATTTTTTTCACATGCCTGTTGGCCTTCTGTATGTCCTCTTTAGAGAAATGTCTCTTCATATCTTCTGCCCATTTTTTAATTGGGTTGTTTGTTTTTCTGGTGTTGAGTTTCATGAGTGTTTTATAAATTTTGGATATTAACACCTTATGAGATATATTGTTGGCAAATATATTCTCCCATTCAGTAGGCTTCGTTTTTGTTTTATTGATGGTTTCCTTTGTTGTGAAAAACTTTTAAGTCTGATCTAATCCCATATGTTCACTTTTTCTTTTACTTCCCTTGCCTGTAGGGATGTATCAGTAAAAATATTGCTCCGGGTAATGTCTGCAAATGTACTCCCTCTATTTTCTTTTAGGAGTTTTATGGTTTCAGGTCTTACATTTAAGTCTTTAATCCATTTTGAATTTGTTCTTGTATGTGGCATAAGGAGGTGGTCCAGTTTCATTTTTTTGCATGTGCAGTCCAATTTTCCCAGCACCATTTATTGAATAAACCATCTTTACTCCAATCTAAATTCTTGCTTCCCTTGTCATAGTTTAACTGTCCTTAAATGCCTGGATTTATTTGTGTGGCCCTACCTACTCTTATCACTGGACTGGTGTAGACAGACATCTCATCAGTTCTCTTCAGAAAGAATTCTTTTGGGTGTGGTTTGGGTTTTGTTTTTGTTTTTTTCTTTATTTGTAACAGCAATTTAGAGGACAATTCAAAATGTCAATCCAATTTTTTAAAACTCTTCGTAATGAATGGAAAGTGGACAAGAAGAAGGAAAGGTCAAACCTTCTGTTTAGTTAAGCCTTTGCCTAAAGGAAGTTTGTTGCACAGGAAGTTTTATTTAAGTTGACAGTTAACTGGGGTCATTTTAGACTGAGGTCTATTGTCGTCAGCATGTTACTTTAGTTGCTTGTGGTTTCTTGTTTTTTCTTAAGAAAAAATACTACTCTATAATGTGCCTGAGACATTTGATCACACATAAGAGCTAATAAATTCCCAAATACAGAAATATCTTTAGGGGAGTTTATAAACCAGGATAGCAATGAAAGAGACGGCAAATCTCCACAGAGACTGAAGTCATCCAAGAGAAAGCAATGGATTCTTAAATTTCTTATTTTTTAAAATTTTTTATCCTAAAAATAAATATATGTATAATTATATGTAGGTACACATACACATCTATGTGTATATTCATGCATACATATACCAAAATACTTCATTAGAAAACACAGGCAGTGTCTATCTGTACCTTTAAAATATTCAAATACATTTTCTCTATTTTATTAAAGTAATGCCTTAGTTATTCAAACCTCTTGTTCCTGGATCTTTAAACCTTCAGAAAATCTAGGAATCAAGATTGCACAAGCCAAAAGCTCCAGTGAAGAGTAAGAGAAACACCTAAGAGCTGAGTGAAAGATGTAAGTGCAGTAAGAGCTTAGCCTACTGTCCAGAAGAAAAGATCAGTGTGTGGTCAAAGCCAAACCTCATTAAGTCAAAGACCTTTAGAAAAAACATTGAAAAGCAAGGCTGAGCAGCAGAAGCAGTGGATAGCAGATGACCTGATGATTAGTAATAGAAATCACATGGGTTGCAGAAAGCTGAGAAAAGTAACATCAGTGAACAGATCTGTAGTCAAATGTCTAACCTTCTCTGAATCTCAATTTCATCATTAGTAAAATTGGGATAATAGCTATCTATCTAATAAAAGTATTATTTATTTAAAAAGATGTTCATGTAACAGATGAAAAGTGTGTCTGGATCATATTTACTGAGTTCTTACTATTAACACTATAACATGAAGTTTTCAAAAATCAGTGTCTTTTCATATTTCATGCCTGTCCACCTCGCCATGATTTACATTGATTGTATTACTTGTTGGTGCATTGGATTGTGTGTTATAACCTTCCTATGTGGCATGTCATTTTTCTAGTTTACAACTAGTGTTGTGATGGTTTACAGTGCTATGGATGAATTAGTGGCCATGGAGGTTAAGATTTTTTTAATAATGACATTCTCAGTGGAGAACTATAATGACGCTTAATATAACAGAAGTATCCACTAACCAGACCAGATATTGGCTCAATTTGAAAAGGCATCAGTTATACGTAGCTGGAATGTGTATAACTGATGTCTTTTACTGTGTACCAAGAGAGCATCAGTCCTGTCTATGTGAGTCCAAGTTCAGCTAATCTGTTGTGCCGACATTTCAGGGAAGGATTTCTGTGGATGGAGGAGCCTTTGATTTCTATCTGGTGTTTTGGCCTTCAAAGCAGGAGTCTACCTAGTAATTCTGGATTCCTGGTAGACAGGAAGGAAGGGAGTGGGGTGGGGGGGAGGAAGGAAGGAAGGAAAGAAAGAATGGAGGGAGGAAGGAAGAGAGAGAGAGAGAGAGAGAGAGAGAGAGAGAGAGAGAGAGAGAGAGAGAGAGAAAACAAGAGCAAAACCAAAGAAAGAAACAAAAAATTAAATTCTTCACCTAATATGTTTGTTGATTGAAGCTTCTAATGAATCTTCTAACTTAAAATTGAAGTCTCTTATGAGTGTTTAAAGATTTATTAAAGCAATAAAAAATAAGTAATATAAAATAATTAAAATTAGGACAAATTCCCTTTCTTAATTTGGGTAATGTATTATTTAAGTTCCCAAAGGTTAAAGAAAAAGGAAGTATGCATATGCATCCAGGGGGACAAAACAATGCTTTCACTTTTGAAATCTTATAAATGTTATAAATATTAATGAAAAAGATTGAAGTTGGATGTAAATATAAACAAATTTTTTCTTGAAAAGCCTGTGTGAAAATGACAAAAGGAAGGACACCCAAGAAGATGAAGAAATACTTAGAAAACCATTGAATTTTAGGAGATTTGGTCATTGGGTATACTTCTCATTAAACCATTTTTAAGGGAAGGGGCTTTAGGCAAACTAGATTGAAATAAATAAAGCAAGATCTACTTTGATCTAACAAAACTGTCACACCAAAGGAGGGTTATTTTCCAGGTTTGTCAGGCCTGCTCCAAACCTGCATCATTGGATGTCTGATTATGAATGTAGCATGATGTAGGTGGACTTAATGATCCTCTAAGAACACACATTGTCATACCTGGGACCAACTTCTTCTAAACTTGGTATTTGGGTCTTCTTTAAAGAAGCTACTCCCTGCTGTTTCTATGGGGTGGGGGGTGTCCTTTTTGAAGCAGTTCATTAAGGGAACATAAAAGGCAGAGAAATGAAACTTGGAATATCTGCAGTTTTGCTGAAACCACAGAAACTTGGGCAATCTTAGGTAGACCCCTGATGTTGATGAATGAATGGGACAAGTTATGCCCAGGAACTCCTCTGCTTGAATGGGAACTTCACGAGGGTTAATTTTAAAATGGTGACGACTGGGCCGGCCGAGTGGCGCATTGGTTAGGAGCTAGTTTTGGGATGCCAGCGACCCCGGTTCAGATCCCACATGTGAGGGCCAATGACACTGCCCTCTGCAGCTAACGGCAGCTCCACCTGGAGCTGGGCTGTGCGAGCCCCGGCGATGATGTGGGCTGCCATGGGCTGCAGTGGACTGCCATGGGCTGCAGTGAGTGGCCGGCAGCCAGCGTGAGCGGCCAATAGCTGCGGTGAGCGACAATCCAGGGGCCAGTGACCCATCTGCCTCACCTGGGAAGAGTGTAATGACGATACCAACATGGGCCAGTGAAGCAATGTCCTCTGCAACTAGACTGAAGAACAAAAAGACAGCAACTTGTCTGTTCCCCTCCCCCAATTCCCCAATAAAAATCTTAAAAAAAAAAAAAAAATTGGTGACGACTGTGCTTTATGTAGATTGAAGATTTCTGCAAGAAAGTCTGAATGGTGTATTAGAATATCATCCAAATATATTACATACTAATTCTTCCCAGGGCACAAATTCATGGAGTAAACTATTTATCAACTGATGAGACACAACATTGCACATGGCTTCTAGGCATCATAAAGTTTCAACTGGCTGAGATACACAGAGGAGTTTGTAGGGAATCCTACAGGGCCAGCTTTTCATAGACACAGGATTCTTTAAAACAGGTAAATCAACTACAGTGAATCCAAGGAAGACTTATTGGGCCAGAGGCTCCTGTTCTATTTTTGACAGTAGCTCAATTGCAAAATAATGTTTGTAGTGTGAGTCCCAATATTTAGCTTCTTAATGGTTAAGTCTCCTTGCTGTGTCATATGTTTGAGCAACATCTAGAGTAAGGGATAAATTGGAGCTGCCATCGCAATTGGCTAGAAGTGTTTCAGAAGTATTCTGTCAGAAAGCACAGGCTGTCCTCATTTTGCATGATGTTGTGTTAAATGACATTTGTGCATATCAAAATAGTTTCAATATTTGGTATGGTTCTGCTGTACAAAGCCAGAGAACCATTCTGACATGCATACCTTTCCATTAACATAATACCATGCAAAGCAAGGACTACTAATTGTTACTCTGGGACATAATGGGTCACAGGTAGATGACAATATAATGTATTATTCAAACTGGAATGGGTTTGAGAGTGAAAATGGGCTCTACCAATTATCACAGTGGGACAACAGGCATAACTCCAGATTATTCCAGGTAAAAATATGGTCATTGTGATCTTAGGTTTATAAACCAGGGGAGACCAAGAACAAACATGAAAGAAGAGGTGATAGACAACACCAGTGGTGGCAAGGACTCTGTCCAGACACAGGGTATGGTCTTGACAGGATTACTTAGCCAGAATGTCACTGCCATTTATTTGACTTCTATATTGTGCCTCCAAAGGCAGGTCTTGACCTGCCCTATATTATATTGGCAGCTCAACACTCTCAGGATTGGGAAGAGGTTTGGGGTTAGTTCAGGTCAATCCTGAGCTTGGCCACTTTCCCCAATACTGGTAGTGTGTAGTGTTTTTTTGTTTGTTTTTTTGTTTTGTTTTTGTTTTTGTTTATACCAGTGACAGGCGTGAGGCAAAATTGATTTGCTTTTCTAGTAGCATCTGGTTACAATAATTCAGCATGCTTGGTGTATAATAGACACTCAATAAATATACACAAAAAAAAATGCAAGATGCTGTCACACAACTTCCTTGACATAAGGTCATCTAAACTCTGCTAGAACTCAATAGAACATCATCTGTGACAGAAAATATACAACTTCATAAGGAGTCAATTTCACTGTTAGCCAACTCTAGTTGTTAAATATTCTTTCTCAGATTCTGGTGATTTCGAGTCTGTTTAGACTTCCTACCCTTTTCTGTCTTCTGAATTAATAAAGAGCAAGTTTCTTTCATTTCTTGGCACCCTTAGACAATTACATTACTTCAGGGGGGGAAAAAAATCCCCATTGCTTCAACTCGTCATTATATGATTGGTTTCTAGCTACTTAGGAGAAAAGTATATGAGAAATATCTTGGGAAGATGCATAAAATTATCTTGCTTTGTGTCAGAATTAACAGATAAGTCATACTATTTGTTTTTTATAGGATATAAAGCATTAACATCTTGATTCATGAGCTGTACTTATTACTCATGATAAATTTTAGTGCCTTGTTCTGTTAGCTATTATCTTTGCTTTTTCTCATTTATCACTTTTTAATCTATGTTGTGAACAGTCAGATCTATCACTAGAATTTCAAGAAACTATTAAATAAAACTGTTTTCTAAGAAAATATACTGTCTGTCACTGTGTTAAAAAGGTTTTGGTTTTAAAAGGTTTACAATGTCCCTGCACTATTCTCCTGCCCCTAATTCACCATTGCTTTAATGTTAAAAACTATGCTTCACTGGATATACAAGTTCTTTTCATCAGTCATCATTTCCCACAGCTTTTTTTTTTTTTTTTAGTATACCCTATAGATGCACACATGATATACATGTTGCTAAGTTTCTGCAAGGGAAATAAAGTTGTTTACATCTCGATAACCTACAACAATCAGTGTGTGTGTGTGTGTGTGTGTGTGTGTGTGTGTGTGTGTGTATAAACCACCCAATTCTCACTTGGTGATTAGGAAGTTAATGAATATTTTAGGCTTGCTAGGCAAATAGTAGAGGGGATAACACATTTAGAAAGTGCCTCAAGGGTTAAAAAAAACCATTTCTGTTACCTTTACCTTATGCGGTCTTAACAAAAATGTGGAGGTTTTTAAAGGAAGGAAATTCTCAGAGCTACTTGCACTATGAAGATGTTTTCTGAAATACATTCCTAATTTTTGAAATGCAAAGTGACATGACAAATGAAATGAGAAGACCAGTTCAGCCTGTGTAGGCTTTGGACCACTCTATTCAACAGACACATAGGGAGGCCACTTCTGCCTGAGGCCGTTCTTTGAACTTAACCACCCTCTGGTCTTTATAACTCATTCCCTTCTTCCAGTTTTGAGTCAACACATTTTCTACAAGCATTATTTAGGTATTCACAGCAGGATTCTTAGCAGGTATTTCAAAAGCAGGGTGTAAAAGAGTCATTGTTTATAGATTTAGGTTATTTGAGGATTGGATGTTTGTAAATTGGGGACTTGAGAATCAAATCATAAGAAAATGTATTATTGCTGGGGCTGGATTTTTTGAGTGTTTTTCCCCAAACACGTGAACTATAAACCTTCAATTTTTAAATTATTCTGGTTTTTAAGATACTCGTATTTAACTCTAAGAGAGTAAAGAAACTGAATTTGCCCCTAGGTCAGCAGTTGTACTCTAATTGCTGACATTAGGTGAATACCAACCAGCTAAATCACAGTGGCTCCAGGCCTGTTTAAGGAGCCATGTCTGCACAGTATATGGCCTCATGTGCAAAATAGAAGATTGCTTATACAAACAGACGAGCGCTCGTGCAAATTCCTTTTTGTGTTGAGAGCTGCTTATTTTGTACAGATAATTACCAGGCCGCATTCCCACTAACCATATTCTGCTGCCTTAAATTGGGGTCTTAATTGTTAAAATTGATCCTTTGAAGACATGAAATCCTTTGAAGCTTTCTTTCCTAACTGCAAAATTTTATGGGTTTTGTCTATAAATTGAGTTGTGCAGGATGACGAGGCTGATGGATTCTCAGACTGAGGTCCAGTGGTGTCACATTACCCCTTTTCTACCAGAATGCCGTCTCTAGCTCAAGGGTCCATGGGCCTATGAATCTATGGTGACATTAACTCTCCAGTAAGTCAGGTTTCTGCTTTTTGGACATTCTCCCCATTTCGATAGTCTCTCATTGTTAGCAACAAAGGAATTGGACAACATGGTTCTGTCTATCAGAATAAGGAATGATAGGAAGTAGTCTTAATTGTTATATGGAGATGAAGGAATATTTAACATTAACAAATGATTATACTTGTTACCTATGGAAAATGCTTTGAGCACTAGGAAGAAATGACTCTGTAAAGCCCAAGGCTGATGCTTTTGTTACATGTCATTTCTGAGGGAGAAAATGGTCAAGAACAGTATTAGATCCTGAGATCGTTCCATAGTGAGGGATTAAAATTTATTTGAAACGTAGATGCAGAGACCATCTACATAGACAGGCACAGTTCGCAGAGTTACCTTTTAGAATCTTAGTCCAGCCTTTATTTGGAGGGCCTCTATGTGCATTTTCATTTATTTCCTTCTCTGCTTTGCTGGCACTGTCCTATAAAATTTAAACATAACCCTAAAAGTGATAGTGCTAACCTGGCTAGGAAAATATTTAAAAAAAGAAAAAAATGAGCATGTGAATGTGTAAGGTAGAGATGGATAGCTGTTTGTGGATTGCAGTCTAAATCAGGGTTGTTGCTGTTAGAGACTGTCACTTTCCCTCAAATATTGCCATGACAAGTACCTTTCTCATTGCCACAAGCCATTCAATCTGCTGTGGTTTGGCCCGGAAGCCCAGATCTGTGCCATGTTGAGAAGGTGGGTCACACTGTTATACACTATTATCATCATTAACTCTGAATGTTTTTATTTTATTATTTGTTTTCATTCATGTTTTCAAAAAAATAAAACTAATAATGATCATAAATTAATAATATTTTAATTAGGTAAACAATAGTTGTTCTATTCCCCCCACACACACTACCCCATAAAGAATTTCTAAGGGCAGCAGTGTTTTATAGAGAAGTCTTAGGAATAGACAAGAAATGAATAGGCCTTCAATTAAACAAATCCTTTATTACTACAAAAGTAGTCTAGTGCATATACCTTCTTATCCTGCCTTTTCCCTTACTGCATGCAATAAAAATGGCTGCAGTTTGATTCTGAAATTATTGTTCATTCCTTTACAAACATTAACGAGCTGCAGAGTACAACCTCCAGCACCTGTTCCCTGCTGCAGAGCTTGAAACAAACGTGCCTCTGCACCCACAGCAAGCTTCATCCATCAACCAGTGAAGGGGTATGCTTTTATGAAGCTGTTTCTGTGACTCTAGAAGTCGAGAAGTTGAAGAAGGACTGAAGACGTATTAAAGAGGTGGAAAAGAGATTGATGTGGTGTGGGAAATGGTGCGAGGCAAATCTGATGTCCAGGTTCCTGGCTTGGGCAGCCGGTTGCGGCGCCATTATCCACAATGGAGGGAAAGGAAGAGGAGCAGGGAGAATGAAGAAAAAAAATTGATTCTGAACATTTAAAATAAATAGCAATAAATAACAATGCCACTTGCAAATACACGTTGCAGGATTGTGATTACAGGGGTGTGATTGTTGCAGATGGACACTGAAACAGTTTACTTGAGAAGCTTTTCTGGTAAAAGTCACTCCCATTGGAATGCAGGTTCCTTTGCATTTGATACTCCAAGCATCACTGAGCTGCAGCACCATTGCATCCATTCGTTAACATACAGGGTGTAGTGGGATAGAGATGGATAAGGCACTGCTCTCCAACCACGGGCGCTCTCAGGGCACAAGGTGAGAAACAAATATTATAATGCAGTGTGGTTTGTGTAGTAATTGACGTAAGTCCTCTATACTGCCAGCTCAGAAGAAGGAATAACTGCACTCTGACACTGAAGCTCCATTTTAGCTTCAAAAATCAGAGTAATGCTTGATTTGGATCATGAAGATTGAGCAGGCATGGAAATTATGAGTTCTTGAAAATCATGAGTACTTAGAAATTATGAGTGGTGACATGTGGCAACGTAGTCCCATCATTTAAGGTTTTTGTAAGCCAATGCAAAGGTCAAATTTGGTTCAGTCAAGGAATCATTGGAAAATGTCATTTTGAATTACACACTTAGAGCCTTCTCCCAACATACCATCAGAGAAACACCAAAAATTTCACAGCTGTGAGAAATGACACAACTCTTCATCATCAAAGCAGCCGACAGAACCCACACAGGCTGCAGATTCTGTTTGTGAAGCATGAAATTCAGAACAAGAACTGATAAATGTTGGAGATATGAACTTTCGATAATTTCACCAGTTCATCATATGTCTCAGTTTGGTGTTTCTCAACCTTATTTTTATTATCACTCCCCTGCCAAGGAGCCGTTTTAAATATTTTTCATAATTGCCTCTCCTTCTCCCCATGAAATTTAAATAGCACAGATATTTGTTATCTGTTTATACACAACCACAAATGATTGTAACATCTAACATTTTTTTCACCCTGCAACAGCCAAATTTTGCCCCATTGAGATTCATATTGCCCCATTGCTTATGTGTGACTTAGATGAAGATGTTAGCACAAAAGTTTGTCTCCTAGATTACGAGGAGCCTGACATTATTTTTAAAGGGGTCTATACTTTGTTTTGTTTTGTTTTGTTTTATGCCTCAAGCATATAAATCGTGAGACATACATTCACTAATATCAAAACAGTTATGTGACTCCAATCTCCATTCAGAGCAGAAGTTTTGCTTAGATTCCTATGAAACCATTTTCAATTTCTGAAGTGTAGTTCACCAATGAAGATCTTGACTGACTCTTATTTCCCAGATTTTCTAAAAACATCTCATTTTTGTTTTTACAGTATCATGGGTAATAATTAAAAAACATACAGAAAACCAAAAATATCTTCATATGGACAGTGCTTTTTTTTTTTTCTTTGCCATAAATTTCCTCTGGCTAACCTCAACTGCACAAAATCACAGCAACAACCAGTTAGAGCAATTTCAAAGAACACACACATGCACACACACACTTGCGAACTAAAAAAGAGGCTTAATTTTACTTGGCAAATACTGTTGTGGCCAAAATTGTTACATAAATTATAATGCTTCAGAAAATAGCATACCCACAACTATGCAGCATGGAGGCTTCTTTAAAGAGATTGGTTGGAGAAGGAAGGAGCCACCACAGGAAGATAAAAGGGACAACTTTCAGGCTTGGAAAAGTTAAAGTGGTTATAAGATGTGTTGAGAATATTAAGTGAATCTGAATTGTCTTCTCTTCCCTGGACATGTTTTGAATCTGAGGCTTTAGATCCCTTCCTAAGTAACTAGTAAGCTAGCAGTTCTGGAAGTCCTCTTTTGTGAGTGTTTTTAGTTGTGCTGTCATGGCCACCTGTATGTCCTGAATTATTTTGACTTTGGGGAAGAGCCAGCATCTCACAATGTCAGATCCGGTGAATTAGGTGGATGAGAACAGCCTGCAATGCTTTTATCTGAAAGAAATTGCTGTACCAGAAGTGATGTGTGATATGGGGTGTTGTCATGATGGAGGATGAAGTAAAGACACTCATGAAAGAGGACTTCCAGAACTGCTTCAGAAAGTGGCAAGAATGATGGGATATTGTGTTTGAAGGGGATTGTGTCTTTTACTGTAATAATTTTTTTTTTCAGATTTAAACATTCACCATATTTTTTTAAATCACACCTCATATGTTATCTCATCATGGAGTGTTTAATAAAAAAATCAGGTAGGAATGGCCTGAGATAGGGTCCATAAGCAAAATGTACCACAGTGCTCTTCCCTCCCTTTGGTTTCTGCTTTACCTGTGGAGCTCTCTGCCACCCACCTCCCTTTTCGCTCTTAAGCATCTGTTCTCTTTGCTCCTAGGAGAGAGAAGAGCTACCATCTCAGACATGTGCAGGTTACTGATTTATAAACTTTGAGTTGGTCTAGCACACAGGTTGGCAAACTGTGGCTCACAAGCCAAATGCTGCTCTTTGGGTACATTCCATCTCAAAAATTTGCCAACCCTTGAAAGAGCCAATCCTGTCCCTCACAACAATTTAAAAATTATTCAAGAGTCATAAATATATATTTTTACATAGTCAGCATTATGTGAATACTATCCTTTAAAATTTTATAAATTAAACTATGATAGTTTTATTTTCATTTTCTATTTTGCTTCAGAGCCACATGTACGTACCGAAAGAGCCGCAGTTTGCTGACTCGTGGCGGCTCTTCCGTCTCAAAAGGTTGCCGACCCCTGGTCTAGGGCATAAAGTTCACAAACTGCTTCCCACAAGGATGATAGAGGTACATGAATAAAATAATCCATAGGAGAGTAATGTTGGAGAGTCTAGGATGAATATATTTAAACAAGCTTACCAACATGCAAACAAGCACTTGATTCTTCAAGATGGCCATATAGTATGTGTGGTTTCCTAACATCTATTGGAAGATAGTGTTAGAAATGCTAAAAGACAATTCTATTTTACTTTCACACTGATGAACAGAAACTAATATTTGTCAATGTAAATTGTATTTTCACTTTGGGGGTAGGAATAACTCTTGGTGAGCAAAAGTAACTCTGTAATTACTTAAGGTCTGAATTTACATTTAACTTATTTAATTTGGAAAAATTAAAAGAAAACTTAGCTTTCTTTTAGCCTTTTAATTGAATCTATAGATCAGTATATCTACTATTCAAAATATGGAAATGAAATCACTTTACATGCATCAAAATAGCAATCAATTAGCTCAGTTTGAACAAACTATGCATACACGACCTTAAACAGTCAATCAAATTTAAAATTTAGTTAAATTGAAAATATATTTGATCTACACTTGTAAATTTAATAATTTCATTTTCTTAAGTGATTCCAATGTATGACAGGATATAGTTATGACCTTCACTTAGAAAATCTTTTGAAACCTTTCCAGCTATTATTACATTTACGTGGTGCTCACTCTATGCCAGATACTATTCTAAGCTTTTCGCATATTAATTTATTTAATCCTTGCATCAATCCCACAAGGTAACCCACTATTTTTATTTCTGTTTTACTGCTGAGGAAACTGGAGTGTTAAAGTATTGAGAAAGTTGCTCAATGTCATACAGATAAGTGACAGGGTTCTTATTAATACATTTAACTTAGCATAATAAAATCAAATTCTCTTAGACATTCCAATACTCTAGACTAATTAAATTCTGTAATAACTTTCACTTAAAATTACAAAACTGATATGTTAATGTTTTTCAAACTTATAAATACCTTAAATAACAAACACAGATTACTTGGAATTTAACATAATCTTTTAATACTAAGGATTGAGTTTGACTTTTATTTCTGAATCTTCCAAGAGTGGCAAAGACTCAGATAAAGAGAGTCACCATCTCAGACACACTGAGGTTATCAATCCATAAACTCAGGACCACCAAATATAGTAACTTCTCAGTCAGAAACTAGAACCTAGAACACGGGGCCAGGAAACAAAACACTTCCAGATGATTCTCCTAGAACCACAGTTGGAACATTGGGACTTTGATTTTAGTACTGCCCATGGGACATCAAACCTATTGTGTCCAATTGAAATTGTAACCTACTTCTTTTTTTTTTTTTTTTTTTTTTAAGATTTTATAGGGGAATTGGGAAAGGGGAGGAGCCAAGTTGTTGTCCTTCAATCTTAGTTGTGGAGGGCGCAGCTAGCTCAGCTCCAAGTCCAGTCGCCATTGGCTGCCCATGGGCAGCTCGCGCTGCTCAGCTCATGGCTGCTTAGCTCAAGGTGTCATGTTTGATCTTAGTTGCAGGTGGGCATAGTCTACCATCCCATATGGGAATCAAACCAGCAACCTTGTTGTTAGGAGCACGTGCTCTCGCCAGCTGAGCCATCCTGCCACCTGTTGGGAGCTCAGCTCAGGTGCAGCTCATTGGCCCATGTGGGAATCGAACTGATGACCCTGTTGCTCAGAGCTCGTGCTCTTAACAAAGTGAGACACTTAGTTGGCCCCTTAACCTACTTCAGAAATTAGAACTCTCGCTTCTGGTGTGTGTGTGTGTGTGTGTGTGTGTGTGTGTGTGTGTGTGTGTAAGGACTGCTTGATTGGATTTAAGTTAACTTAAGTCCAGTAGTGGATAAATTTTGGAGCTGAACTACATACAGGTCCAGTCTTCTACACCCCAATCCATTACTTGTTCACTGCTTAATCATCTGTTCCTAGAATTGTTCAGGTTGAACTTTCTACATGAAATGCAACAGTTCTGTATCTCATGTTGAAATTATACATTCTCTCAACTTCTTTCCTCAATCTGTCCCTTTGAAAATATTTAGAGTTAATATTAGGTCATTCATTCTTTCATTAGTCAGTCACAAAGTATTTACTGGGTTCCTGTCATATGCTAGAGGCACTGCTCTTGGCACTTGGGGGGTTATGAGTATAAAATATTAATTTATACTAAGAGAAGGGTTAGACTTGTGTTTAAACAGACCCCTGACTCCTGTATTTGTCACCCTCCTCCCCCGAGTAACAGAAATCCAACTTAAATTAAGTTAAATTTAAAGCAAATGGATTGTTTTGTGTAACTGAAACTTTATGAGTAGGGAGCCAAGCCTTCATGTGTGGCTGGCTCCAGAGCCTGGGGGGTGTCATAAAGCCAACCTCTCTTGCTTCTATAATCTGTGTCCACACACATTCTCCGTCTCCATGTCTCAATTTGCAACATGATGAATTTTGGTCTGATTTTTTTCCTGCTGCTGCATACTTCTTCCATGTGCAAAAGAAAATGACTGCAAATTTCTTTGTTTGCATTTGCCTTTCATTTTGTGATTTAAGAAGAAACAGGAGCAGTTCTTCCAAAAGCTCTTGGAGGAGGAATATTGGAGAGAACATTGACTCAATTTGAGCCACATGCCCATCTCTGAATGAATCGTGGTGACCAGGCTTGGGCCACTCCCACCTAAGCCACCTGGAAAGGTGAGGGGTAGTGAAAGAAAGGATGGTAGGCAGACAAAGCTCCTCAGCCACATGTGTATTTTTTGTCTCTCCCTCTCTCCCTTCCTCCCTTACTTACCTCTTTTAGTATTGTCAGCCTACTATGTGCAAGTTATTGCAAACAGAATCAGGAAGAAGACATACATAACCTTGTTTCTATGAAGCTTAGTATACTAGCAAGAAAGATAGACATCAAATGACTAGTTAATTATTCAATTTATTAATTTCAATTGTGATGTATGTTAAGAAGCACAAGTACTGGATGTTAAGACAGTGTATAGTAAGAAAGTGGTCTGGCCTGGAGGGTCAGGGAAGGTTTGCTTAAGAAAAATGGGATTGAGATATTTATTGAGCTCCAAATGAAAATTAATAACCAGAAAAAGAAGAGAATGAAAGAGTGGCTGTGAAGACTTTGAGGTAGGCAGACACATGGTGACTAGATGACTGGGCTACACTGAACATAGGGGAGAGAAACAGGAGCTGGAGCCAGGGGTGGTGGAGATGAGAGGCCAGATCATGCAGGGTTTTGAAAAGTTGTGGCCAATCTCTGTAGCTTTATAAAGACGGTTCAATACATCTATTGAGGTTATGTAATCCAAAAGAATGAAATTAATGGTAGGAATTTCTGGCCATTGGACCTATGACCTGGGAAGATAACATATCAGGATACTTGAGGGCACCTGGATCTTACAAAGTTTCACAGGTCATTCCCTGTAGCCGGCAGCTGACTTTGCCTGGGGATGTGGTAGCAGCCACTTTTAGGGATCCTGCCATCAGTCTTTCTCAGCCTAGAGAACATTCAATTCAGTTTGTAAGGGTGAGTGGCTCTAGTGAGTATATTTGAAAACTCTCCGAAAACATAAAGTATATCCTGCTTTAGAGTTTTGAGAAATAGGAAAATGTCCAGAAGTGTCTTTGTGCATCCCTTTATCTTTAATCCTTTGCCATGCAAACTCCTATTTATCCTTGAGTAGATGCTCAACCATCACTTCCTCTGAAAGCTTTCCCTGATGTCCTGTCTACCACATGCTCTTTACTGTAGTTCTCTTTCTTTCAGAGCCCTTATTTCATATCTGTGTGATGCCATATGAAGTGGTAATAACAACTCATCCCACTAGACCGTAGGTTCCATCTGTGTAACGACCATAACCCTCCAGTGTGCAGCCAGTACTGAGCACATAGCACTATTTATGAACAAATGAATAATTTATTCTCAGTTGGTCTGATTTAGATTTAATTTGTTTCAGATTTATGCTTAAATCTGGTGATATTCTCAGACTGTACTTGGTCTCCGGTTGAAAACTTGCTCAAAATAAACTCCCAATAGTATTTGTTGAAAGGAATGCCATGAAAAAAAAATAAATCCAGGCTGTTTTTAGAATGCCCGAGCCATGTAACTTTTCACATATAATTTGATTAAGAGATCAAAAGCACAGAAGGACTATCCAAGTAATCTCCTTTTGAATTGCTCTCTTTATAGAGTCACACATTCATGACCTTTGTTCCTGTCTCTGAATCTACCAGAAAGATGCCTGCTGCTGTGACTGAAGGGAGATGAGACATGAGGAAGAGAGGACAGAACCTCTGGGCCAAATAACAACCTCATCTCCCCTGGCAGCTACCATATGAATCTATAGCTCAGAGTCTTGTCTATCATGGTCTTCTGAGACACTGTTATTTATGAACACTCATTGTTTAAATGCTTCTCAACAGAGGAGTATTAAACACATATACACGCACAAACACAAATATATATTTCTCATTTGTTGAAGATAATCTCTCCTGTTTAGTTCCAGTGCCAACCATAACTCTTACAATTTTGCATTACCCTTTAACCTTCAGTTTCCTCTTGAATAAACAACATGTCCAGGCCTCCAGCAGTAGCTGGTTAGAACTGCTCTGTGGCCACTAGGAAATGAGATTTCAGTGATACTAAAATATTCATGGCATTTGGACTTGTAACTGTTGTACTGTTCTAGAAGGGGAATCTTGAAGATGAGCTGACATAGTCCCATCAGCAAACATCCCACCGGATGTTTTCTTAAGCATTCTGAACAAAGTTCAATTGCCCTTTGGGAGAGAACACACATTTCTTCCTGATTTATAATTTTTGGAATGATACCAACCAAAAAATCTAAAGAGTTCATTAGAGGAAAAAATGTCCAAATATAACAATACTTGTCCATTATTCCATAGAACCATGTAGTTCTTTGTAAGTATCTCAGCAATCAATTATTACCATGTCTTGAGGAAGACCGGACATACAAGCCTCATTTTATATTAATAGCTGTGTAGAAGGAATAAGAAGGCTTTACTCTTCTGAGATTAAGAGACTTTCTCTAAGAAGTTTAGCTTCTTAGGTGATGTGTTAAAAATTTCAGATCATGTTTAAGAAGCAAGATGATGAATTACTAATTTTAGCTCTGCATAAGAACAGAAATTAAAAGTGATCTATATAGACTTTTATTTTTTCAAATACAGGTTGCCATGTGGAGTTTGCTTTAAAACACGAAGGACCTAGTAATTTAGAAAACCTGTAATATTCATGTAACTCAATGTGGAAAACATTTATGCTTGATTTAATTACATTTGCACAATTTTGTTAACATTTCTTCAGGCCACTGCAGCTGGTGATGCACTGCAGACCAGAAACACAATTAAATAATACTTTCTGACCATAGCTCTTTCCAGCAATATCACTGAAACTTAAGTGGTCTGAAATATTTTCCTCTAGTTTAAGCAGTGCCTGGTTTGTCCCACATATTCAGGAGTGACTAAGGGATTCATATATTTCAATTTTGTGATACTTATCCTTGTACCATTGTTTGTTCTAAATGTTTACTGATTAGGTTCCCTATCCCTGAACCAATACTATTTAAAAATTTATGGATAGTTCTCTTGCTGCTGTGCTGTTATCTGCTCCAGCAAGGACCCTGATGACATACATACAGTAACTCTGCTTCAGCGTTGCCATGCCGAGGACAAAGAATATGACAGGCTATTGGGCCATTCAAAAAAATTCATAAACTATACCATACATTGAATCGATACATTTCAATTAAAAATAAAATAGGCATATAAAAGTGAATATGTCTGTATGAATAATAATAATAATAATAATAATAATAAGTATTCATGAACCCACCAACCATGTTAGGAAATAGAACCTCACTAACATCTTTAGAGCCCTGTGTGCCCCATCTTATCGCCTCCTCCCCAATAGAAGTAATATCCACTAGCCTGAATTTTCAATTACTCATTCACTTGCCTTTCTTATTATTCTCCCATATATATACTCATATGTATCCCAAAAGAATATGGTATTTAGTTTTGCATGGTTTTGAAGTTTACATGCATGAAATTACAATGTATTTGCTCTTCTCTGGCATGCTTGTTTTGCCCATTATATAATATGCATTTTAAGATTGGTTGTTTTTTTAGAGCTGTTGTCAGTTCACAGCAAAATTTAGGAGAAGGTACAGAGATTTCTCCTAGACCACCTGCCTCCCCGACATGCCCAGCTTCTCCCATTATCATCATCCTCACCAGAGGGGACATTTGATACAACGGATGAACCTAAATTGACACATCATTATCACTGAGAATCATAGTTTATCTTAGGTTCACTCTTGGTGTTGTGCACTCTATGGGTTTGGACAGATGTGTAAATGACATATATCCTTGATTATAGTATGCAGAATATTTTCATTGCCCTAAAATCCTCTGTGCTCACTTATCCATCTCTCCTATCACCCAAACCCCTGACAACTACTGATCTTTTCACGGTCTCCATAGTTTTGCCTTTTCCAGAATGTCATATAGTAGGAATCATACAGTATGTAGCTTTTTCAGATTGGGTTCTTTCGCTTAGTAATATGTATTTAATGTTCCTCCATGTCTTTTCATTTCTTTCATGCTGAATAATATTCCACTGTCTTTGAGTACCACAGTTTATCCATTTACCTATTGAAGGACATCTTGGTTGATTAGTTCACATTGGTGTGCATAGCTGAGGTTTATTTTTCATTGCTGTATAATATTTTATTGAACAGATTACCACTTCAAAAATCATTTCTCCTCTTGATGGACTTTTGGATTGTCAGCAGTGTTTTTAATAATGTGAGCAATGTTGTTGTAAACATTCATATTCTCTATAATTCTGTGTAAATATGTACAAATGTTTCTCTAGGGTATATGCCTTACAAGTGAAATAGTTGTTATAGAGTTAATACAATTTCATTTCAGTATTATTAGATGAGACTGAATTGTCTTCCAAAGAACCTATTAATATACCCACCAATAGTGAATGAAAATTATTTTTGCTTTATAATCTCATCAACCTTTGGTCTGGTATTTAAAATTTTTCCAAGTCAGGTTAGTGTGAAATGTTATTTCATTATTAGCCATGTTGAGTATTTTTTCACATTTTTATTAGTCACATGTGTTTCCAGTGAAGCAACTGTCTCTATGTCTTTGCTCATTTTCTTGAGTTGTCTTTTTTGTATAGATTTGTAGAAGTAGTTTATAGTTTGCATGTTTAGAGTCTTGTTTAAAAAATTCTTCCCCAATGACAGTCTATAAAACCATCTTACATATTTTTTTAAAAGTTTGAACGTCTTTCAGATTTAAGTCCTGATCTAATCCATTTGAAATTGTATTGTGTCTCTTGTGAGGTAGAGGTCCATTTCAATTTTTTCCCATGTAGATACTTAGTTTTTAATACTATTTATTGAATAATAATTCTTCCTTTTCCCATTTATCTGCATTGCATCTCTGCCTGGCATCTATTTCCATGGATTCTGCGTCATTTCTGAGCCTCTATTGGATTTCATTGGAATATAATATATACTTCTCTTTCACTATCACATTTTCTTGTTCACTATAGCTTTAAAAAGTTTTGATGTCTAATAAGCCATTTCTCTCTAGCTAATTTTTCAAAAATGTTCCAGCTCTTCTTGGCCCTTTGATCTTTCATATAAATTTAACATTCATCAAAAATTATCCTATTGAATTTTAATTACATTTTATATGAATTTATAGCTTAATTTAAATAGAATTCAAATTGATGTCTTTAAGCTATTGTGTCCTGTTTCCTAACCATGCTATATCTTTCCATTTTTCTAGGCCTTCTTTAAAATCTTTTTTAAAAGTTTGATAAACTTCTCCAAAAGAGCCTTGTACATCAATTACTATATTTATTTCTAGGTGCCTTATATTTTCAGCTGCTATTACAATTTTTAAAAAACATTCTTATCTAATATTTTCTCTGTGGTATAAAGAAATACAATGAATTCTTATGTATTAATATCAATCTTGCTAAAATCTCCAATTAATTGTAGTAATAATTTGTCCACTTAGAATATTGGGTTTTCTGTGTATACAATCACAGAATCCGAAAAAAAAGAGAATATTATTTATTTATTTTTAAACCTTATACATTTATTTTTTATGTTCTTGTGTAGTCCAGCAGATACTTATTCTCTGTTAATAAAAAAGACATGTATTTTGGGTTTTGTTTGGTAGTAATGTGAATCAAAATAACAAGGCTATGAAACGGTATTTCAGAGAAATATTTAAACCACTGATTAAAATTATTAAATTGCAGGATTACACAGGGTTGTATTTATCTTTTATGACAATTTTGGTAATTTTTAAATCTATGAATTTGTTTATTTCAGTTAAATTTTCAATATTTTGTCTAAAAATTGTTTATAACATTATCTTATTTTTTATGTCTTTGTTTCTTCTCTAATTATGCCAGCTTTATTATTATGAAATAATGACCAATTTTGAATATTTTCAAAATTTTTATTCTATTTCTTCTTTGACACATATATTAATAGTTTCATATCTGTACATAAAGATGTTAAAAATTTGTTTTGTGATGCTATATGGTTTGTATATTATGTATCTGCTTGTATATCAATACTAAGAGAGAAATATTAAAATGTCCAATATTCACAGTTGATATGTCAATTGCTTATGTACATATATCAATACTTTATATGTTGAAAGTTTCATCCTAAGTGCATTAAAGTTTAGAAATTTTGTCATCATTATGAATTAAAGAGTTATTCTATAATGACCCTCTTTACCACTAACATTGCTTTTTGCCTAAAATATCATTTTCTGTTGTTTTTTTTTAAAGATTTTATTGGGGAATTGGGGGAGGGGAACAGACAAGTTGCTGTCTTTTTGTTCTTCAGTCTAGTTGCAGAGGATGTTGCTTCACTGGCCCATGTTGGTATCGTCATTGCGCTCTTCCCGGATGAGGCAGATTGGTCGCCAGCCTCTGGATGGTCTCTCACCGTGGCTATTGGCAGCTCACGCTGGCTGCCAGCCACTCACACTGGCTGCTGGCCACTCACTGTAGCCTATGGCAGCCCACTGCAGCAGGGGCTGCAGCCTACACCATCGCCAGGGCTCGCACAGCCCAGTTGTTAGCTGTAGTGGGCAGTGTATCTGGCCCTCATATGTGGGATCTGAACCGGGGCCGCTGGCATCCCCAAACCAGCTCTTAACCAATGCGCCACTTGGACAGCCCTCATTTTCTGTTTTTAATATAGGTTAACGAGCCTTGTTTTGACTTACATTTACATAGCATGTCTTCATTTTTAAATTTAAACTTTGTTTCCTGTAAATAATATAAAATTACATTTTATTTGTTATTTAGTCCAACAATCTTTGATTTTCAAGAAATCATTTTATTTATGTAGTTACTGATTTATCTTCTACCATCTTATATTCTACTTTCAATTTGCCCATTTCTACTTCTACTCTATTTTTTTTTTTCTTGCCGTTTTTAGATTGATATTTTCTTCTTCCACCATTTTACATTTTCTCTCATAGTTAGGGAGATATAAACTTTTTCTAGAGTTTTAATGGTTACATTGAACATTTAAAAATATTAAAGTAACCTAATAAAATTTTAAAAGTAATAATTACCTTTATTCTTCTTCTAAATAAAAGAAGCATCTTAGAAGTGACTTAACTCCAATCACCCACTTCAGGTAGTGATATATGTATGTTTCACTCAGCTCAATCTTCAATTTTTAATCCCACAAATAATTCATTATTGTTAAAAGTTCTATCAAGTTGTATATTTCCATACATTTACAATTTCCTTTGCTCATCATATCTCAGATATAGTCATCATATTTCTCATATCTTTGTCTTTAAAGACATCCTTTACAAGTTACTTTCATGTGAATCTTTGTATAATAAAATCTCTCAGGTTTTGTTTATCTGAAGTTGTCTTTATTTTGAACTTATTCTTAAAAGATGGTTTTATTTGACGTAGTAACTGGCAAATGTTCTAAATGCCATTGCTTTTTTCTGCAGTTGAATGTGTTCTTGCATATTCTATGCCTTCTATACTTTTGAATCGTAGCCTCAGTTCAATAAACCATTCTAGTCTCAAACCAAGGCAGGATTACAATTTATTGACAAGCAGTTTTTCTCTAACTCTCATCACACAAACAAGCTTCATGGAAATTCAGCTTCTTCTTCACAGTCTTTATATCATTTTTGGGAGTTTCCTGGAGCTGTCCCATGTAGGCCCACAAACAAGTCACCTCTGCTTTCATGTGGTGGATGCCATTTTCTTTGCCAGACCTCACTTGCCTATAAACCCTCATGAGAGGATGTACCACTGTTCAGTCCTTCTATTCATGCCATGCCAGGGTTTCCTGATTGCCAGGCCCTTGCTGGTGCCCTCCTTATGCCAATGACACACTGTGTTCTCCATAGATCTGTGATGTGTTATCCATGAAAAGGAGAAATCTCAATCTCTCATTCTCATTCTCTCTCTCTCTCTCTCTCTCTCTCTCTCTCTCTCTCTCTCTCCCCCTTCCCTCCCCCCTATGCCCACCTCTCTCTCTCTTTCTCTCTCTCTCATGTTACACCAACAGTAGAGGTCTCACAGGGATAGGGATTCAACATCTGTTTCTTCTTGTTTCGTTTATTGATTGTTTTGAGTATGAACAAGCTTCTTTCCCTAGGTCTTAGACATACTCCTATATGTACATGCATGGAGCGGAAGGGGCAAAGGGCAGCAGGGGCGGAGGCTGAGCCTCAGTTTCAGGGGGTTTGTGGGAGAACTCTAAATATGGCAGATGCTGACTAAGAGACACCATACTCTTTTCTGAGAGGCTTGCCCCTCAGAGGACTAATGCTTTGTTAGTGGCTAATCTCAAATGCTTATCCTTTTCTTCTTTTAGATGATCTCTTTCTCAGGTAGCTCTTTCTCCCATCAGGTAAGTAGCCTCCTAGTGGAGCCATCCTATAAGCCTTCCTTTCACACTCAAGCACACCTGAGACCCCCGCTGGGGATCTGGGTATAAATTTAAACTGGAGCCCCCTGAACAGCACAAACTGGATGTTTTATATGTACATTTGTATCTTATTGTAATATAACACTGTATCTTATTCTTTGCTGCGTCTCTTAATTTTCTGTACATTGAAATACAGACTTGTATTATTATTCTAAAATCTCTCTACTGAGGCACATTCCATGTATTCACCTGGCCTCAATCTTCATCTCCATACTTAAATATAATTAAGCTCCTCTTTTCTTCCAATTGTTGGTGGTTTCTTCTCACATTTTCACAAACTATTCTTCCTATTTTCTTAATTTCCTGTTTCCTATCTGTATATTTTCTAGCTGATTGTGTTTTCAGGTTTTGAAAGTTGAATTTCTTGATGGCTGTTTTTTCTTTTTTCCTTTGTTTCCTTCATTGGAGATCTTTTTTGTGCTTATTTGCATTTCTATTCTTTTTCCAATGTTGTTAAGACTATCTTTGATGACTTACTTCTGGCCCCTTTTATATATTTAAAAATTAATAGAATGAATATTTTGCATAAGAAATGTAGTCTGTCCTATGTTGGACATATTTTTATTTCAACCTTCACTTAAACTTAATGTGAAGCTTATAAATGTTATTTAATCTATTCTGCATTTGCACATGAAAATAAGGACTAGGTCATTATACTGAAGTTAAAGTCTGCTAAAATGATACTCATCTTGTGGCTTAAGAAATGTCTGCCACCAATGGTGAGACCATCACTGACCCCAGAAAAAAGAAAATAAAACTAATATATAAAAGAAATTTGGCTTTAACTTGCAGAAATATCGATGTTTTGTTCTTTGTTCTGGCTTTAATATCAGAGCTCAATAGTAAAACTCCCTGTTTTAAATGATCATATTTATCTTAGAGACTCAAGCACCATCAGAACAAACATTATTTTGGCATAACGTACATCTGCTTCTTATAGGACAGATGTGTGTTATTTCATTAAAAAGACCCTCAGTCTCCTATCTTGCTCTCAAATGCAGAGAAAAGGGTCTGTTTCCCTTTTGTGTCCAGGATTTTTGAGTGCAAATTTCAGAAGTATCATGGGTTTGTTTTATGCTCCAGTGTGGGGATATGGAGAGAACAACCTCTTCCACAGCTGTTGAAAATAAATTTGAACACATCAACAAACCCATCACAGATGGTGTTGTGCAAACCATACATGGAACTGTAACATTCCTTGGTATGTTTTGGTTCAAAACCCATTGGCTTAAAATGAAGTTGGGAAAGTAGATCTAGATGGGCAGCCGAAAGAGGAGTGTCAGGTCCAACCGATGACATTTTCCAATCCTTCCTTGAGCAAGTCATGCATGTATGTGGTTAGTGAAGAGGTTGCGGCTTTTGAAAGAAAACTGCATCTGGGGCCGACATCCAACTGGTTGAGCAAATAATAGTTCACTCTATACCTCTTCAGCTTAATGGACATTTTCACTGCTTTCTGCACTCCACAGTGCTCTGGAGTTAGGAATCTGGACTTGAAGATTTGATTTTTTGATGTGTGTGGCCATTTGAAATATTCCTGGATTGTTTCATCTGTTTTTGGCAGAGCTGATTTAGAAAGCTAAGCTCAACATTCATAAGAGAAAGTAATGCAGATGCCAGCTTTAAGTGTTCTTTGGAGATTTTTTGTAAAGACATTTATGTGGAATTTTCTGTATTGGTAAAGTATACATTTCAAAAGTAAATGGGGACATGGCTAAAACCATCACATTTATTGGGATATTAGCATATTTTTATATGGATTTTAGAATATGCCCTGGGGTAGTATCTCATTCTCATAACAATGCATTTGACTGTTATTATCTAGTTTAAGGGATGCCTAAAAAATAAAAGCTAGAACAATATCCTTCAGGGCACAATGAATAATTTCTTTATCTAAGTGAATATACACTGTTCTTTAGAGTCTAATATCACACAAATGCCCATGCAGATGACCTTCATAATAAATATTTTAAAATTCTCCACCTGAAAAACATCATAGGATAAGTAACACACACACACACACACACACACACACACACACACACACACACATAGTGCTCCCTAAAATGATTGGGGTTAATCGCCTCAAATATCATTGTTGCCATGTTGCATTTGAGCCTCATCCAATGCTCATTAAAGTACACGCTTAGACTTTTAGACTTGAGTCCTCAAACTACAAATGACCTAAACAATATAAAACAGTGTTTTTTGAAATGTGAGCTATAGAATAATAGTATCTAGGAATATTCATACATGTTAATCACTTATAAAAAGTTCAGTTTTTGAATACATTTGGGAAATTATGGATTAAACAAATTTGAATAGGATTCTTTATTGAAACACTGTAATAGGCTAAGATGCCTCATGGCTCTATATAGCATTCAATCAATAAATATCCAGTTCCTACTGTGTGCAGGAACAGTGCCATGATTTGTTCAAAGAAACAGCCACAAACTAGGCATGGTTTCTGTCCTCATTGGGATTCCAAAGCAATGGGAAGAGAGTTAAACAAATACAGACAGAAATATTTAGATAGCAGTATATTATCTTGTGCTATGAAGAGAAAGAACAAAATGCCTTGAGAGTGAACAAAACGAGTTACCATTTCAATTGGAGGATGGATTTAGGAACAATCTCTGATAGGAAGTGAGATTTAAACTGAAGCAAAAAGAAGTAGGAATTAGCCAGAACAAGAAGAGCATTCCAGCCCAGTGAATGGAAATGCAAAGCCTTGAGGCAGGAGAGAGTTTGCTATATGAAAAGAAAGACAAGGCTGATGTGGTTATAGAAATCCAAAATAAAGCAGGAGGAATAATGGAGGGTGAGTTCATGCAGTCTTATAGGCCACATGAAAAATGATTTTTATTTTAAGTGCAAAGGGTTTTAATGAAGGCACTGGTATTTAAAATGCCATTTTCCTGAAGAAAAATATAGTGTTACATTTAGCAGTCCCAAATGAATTTGACCACAGAAACATTTGATGAGAAATTTTCCGGGAGCAGTATCTTTGGAAAACACACTGCCAATGCTTTAATAAATCCTACTCTAGGACTCCTCAGATTGTAAGTGACAGAAAACAGTCAAAGAGACTTTACCAGTTCAAATGCACTTATCAGTATCAGAAACACTCAGAAGCAGGGCCACCAACATAGAAGGATCTGGGGCTCCTAGGTTATTAGCACTAGGGTTCTCTTTATCTATCAGCCCTTCCTGCCCTTGTTTTGGTTTTATTGTTCAGTAGTATGACCCCCCCACCCCCACCCCCAGAAGCTCCAGGATTTTCCACTGTGGTGGCAAGATGGCTGAATCATCTCCTCATGTGCTCCCAGACTGCATGCCAGTGGGAAGGAAAGGGAAGCCTCTTTCACAACATTCCCAGAAAAACCCCCTTGCCTCTTGCTACCTCTTTTGGAGGTGCCCCAACCATTCAATCCAAAGTAACAGGATACGTGCATCAGTTCAGGCCTAGCTAACCTGCAGCCTGGAGTATTGGGATTCCCAAACATAAATCTAGAATGAATCCTACAAGAAGGAACAATGATGGAGAGGCAGAGTGGAAAATTCTATATGGCTTTTTAAAACAAAATTAATGTTTTAAATTATGTGGCTCTATTTGGAGTAACTGTGTTGTATTTCTAGTTGAAGTATAAAAAGGAAATGCAATAAAATTTCTAAAAAAAGCATAAGAACACTGTGATTTTTGTTTCTGAGTGGTTATAGAAAAATTATGGAACAATGAAATAGGATACTTCTATGACTACTACTACTAGCCATCCACTCCCATCTATGACCTTTTTGTTGTTGTTCCTTTCCGTAGAATATGGACTAGTGAATCACTAAGTATAATAAATGTCATATGCTTTGTATCAATGACTGGCTGTAGCCCTTCCATTGCGTGTTTCAAATACTATACTTTTCACTATATACACATGCACATATATAGATACATGTAGAATATATGTACGCATATATATGTGTGTATATGTAATATATATGACTTTAGAAAAATAAATCTTGAGGATTATTAAAATAATTTTATGGTCAGATTCTTTAATCAAAATGTTCTCTAGAGTACTTTTAAGATAGTAATAAATATTGGAATTTATAAGAGGCAGTGAATCAAATTCCTGAGCATGTAACATAAATTTTATAGGTATAAAAGTGGAAAAATGCTCTTTTTATGAGAAGATAGTAAGGTCTGAGTGATCGAAATAGACTTATATACACTGTGGAGCCTGCATGAAAACTCAGATCAAGGAATACCTATGACCTTACAGTATCAACTTGCAGCATACTATTTTTTTTTTTTTTTGAGGGCAGTGTCACTGGCCCTCATATGTGGGACCCGAACTGGGGCTGCTGGCTTCCCAAAACCAGCTATTAACCACCACGCCACTCGGCCGGCCCAATTGCAGCATATTTTTAGTCTTACAAGTGGTGGCTACTACTTCTGGTCATTTATACTTTGTTCCTCATTTTATGACTGTCATCTAAAAATAATTGGGGCTTTAGAAGGGCAAGATTGTTAGGGAGGGCTTTGTTGTGAAATGAGACTTCGGGGAATTTTCTTAAAGAGGGTGCTGGAAGTACATGATAGAGAATCCTCTAGGAAGTCAAACTGGGGGTGGAGGTGGGGGATGGAGCCAGGAACAGCTTGGCAAATGAAATCTTACTGTTCCTACCTCAAAAACAGGTCCTGTTTCTCTCTAATCTCCAGAATGGCCTGTAGCAAATTTCTGAAGGCTTTCCAGGCTGGTGGACCACCGAGACTAGATTATTATTTCTTGATTTCATTCTGGATATTTGTGTCCCTACAAATTCTCCTCTCATTCTAGGGAAGAAAACAGAACTAGATTTGCCTTTAGAAGTGAAGAGAAAGGCAAGTATGACCTTTTTTTTTTTCATTTTTTTAAATTGATTATTTTAAGAATCTTTTTGAATTGTGTATATAAGTATAAAAGTTTGAAAGCAAGTGGGTTTAAGCATAAATATTGTACAAATATACTTTTTTGCTTAGCAATCATTGACTATTAAAAGAGTATATAACGTATCAGTTGTCTTATGACATTTCTTTTGTGGTTGATGTACTCTTACAAAAGTCCAAATTTATGTGTATTCCTAAATACCTGTACCTTTAGATTTTGTGAAAAAAGAAAAGGGGTTACTTAGCAACGAATTGTCACAAGGCTCTGTGAAGAGCATCTTTAGAAATTTTATTGGAATTATTATATTAATATAACTTCTGTAATTATTTTCTGAATCATACAAAATCCAGTGCATTCTGGTGACAAATGAAATGACTTTAAGAATTTATCAAGATACATTAACTTAAGCCATACATATAAATGAATAATGGCTTATTTTCTGAATAATTACTGAAAATTAAGTTTTCTTAGTATCAAATGATAGGTTCTTCCACTCTATATATCAGTATTTATATGTGTTTAGTGAATTAAATTATGCTAAGGTGATGCATCAATGTAAAAATATTTTTAGCAGATGTTAGCATATTAAAGCTTTGGTAATACCATATAATATTAATCACCAGATATTATTAAACTATCAATAATAAATTTTTCAAGGAGGATTTTACCATGACAGTAACAACCATGAATTCAGTTATTTAGAAACATGGCATTTTTTTTTTTTTAGCTATACTGAAGCATAATTGATAAATAGGAATTATATACATTTAAGGTATACAAGTTGATGTTTTGATATATGTATGCATTATGAACTTATCACCACAACTTAGCTAACTAATATATCTAACACTTCAAATAGTTAACCATTTTCATTCTTTCTATTTTTTTGTGTGTGATGAGAACATGTAAGATATGATATACCTTCCTAGCAAATTTCAAGTATACAATACTATATTGGTATCTATAGTCGCCGTGTGGTGCCTTATAAGAAGAGAACAACTGCAAGGCAATACATTTTGCATTGAACACCTAGTTGGGAATTTCAATCTGTTATATTATATATTTCTTTTTGGTTTTCTTTTTCTTTTAGATTCTACATATAAGTGAGATCGTACAGTCGTATTTGCCTTTCTTGTCTGAATTTTTCACTTAGCATAATGCCCCCCGAGGTCCATCCATGTTTTCTCAAGTGCTACATTGTTTTTTTAAAACGAACAGATAAAGAAGGAGGGAGTTATGAAAAAGGTTGACTAATATGATGGCTAAATTCACATGATGTAGAACTCAAGAATTATGATATTCTGTCTCTTAATTTAGATAATAATGTGGGTGCCCTCTTAAAAACACAGGCCATGCACTGGAACATTATTTTAACTAATTTTCCTTGGCCTCATCAAATGGGTAAAACAGAAAAGGTGATTCCTTTCCCATTTTAACTTCCCTGAATTTTAAGATTCCACATGGTGGGTTCCATCCAGGTCTCTTCACAATGTCTGTGATCTCCTACCATTCCAGCCTGGGCCTTGTGTGCTTATCTCTATAGGCCAAGAAGTAACTAGTTTCTTCTATTCTCATTAAACCACCTTCTCTACACACATGACATGCAAATGGACTTATCTACCTATGATCCATTTCCCAGAGTTCTCAAACTAGCTGTCTTGGTGCCAAATCAAACTCAACAGAGACAGAACAGTGAATTTTTTTTTTTTTCAAAGATTGTTGCCCAACCCTGCCCCAATCTTCAAATGCATTGAGTCATATACTACCTGTCACCATAAGCACAAAAACCTGAGGGTAAATAGCATTATTATTATCAAATGCTGATGTTTTTCCTTTCCAACATCTATATTTTGCATTCCTTCCTCTCCACCTTCATTTAGGTGTGTTGATCTCCCATCTTGATTACTGTAGTTCATTTAAAACAAAATTCAAATTCTGATGTCAATCCGTTAGTATTAATTATTGGTCTTTTTTCTTCATTTTGAAAAACATGACATCTCCACTTTGGAATCTTGCACTGTTTTCAATTACAATTTTCAATGAATTGCACTTTTCTAAAAGTAGGATAGATACAACAGAGAGTTCTTATATGAGATATATATTTGTAAAAGAGGGTTTTACATTTTTACATAGAATCAGTATGGATTCTTTCCACTACAAATGACAGATAAAAATAATTAAAATTGTCTTAAATTAAAAAAGACAACAACAAAACAATCAAATAAAATACTTAATGCATGGCTAGACCCAGGGGCTCAAACAATACCAACTGAGGTTCACCTTACTATAAGTACCTTTGACTCATACTTATCTAAGTTTACTTTTCTTCTGTGTTGGCTCTCAGAAAGACATTCCCTGCTGGCTGTTGCCACCAAATTTATGTTACAATTTATCTTTTCAGCATTCTACCCACTGATTCTAACAAATGTCTTAAAATTGAGTATCATTGGCTCTGATTGGATGACATGTTTATTCCTGAGTCCGTCACCATGGCCAGGTGATTTCAGTTCTATAATTGGCTCTGTCTTGATTATATGCTACCCCTTGGATCTCAGGGGGGAGAGATGGGTGGCTATCTTTTATAGAACCATATGGACTAGAGTTGGGAATAGGCGACTTCTAAATGATGAAAGTACCATTCTGAAAATCCAAAAACCATAGACATTAACTATATATGAGAGGAGGAAAATATACATTTATCAATTGGAAATATATACAAAATATAAACAAATGATGATGGAGCTCAGTATAGCATGACAGAATCTTAGAAATATTTGACTTTAGGCAGTAATTATAGAGTAATCCTCATTTTTTTCCAGATCATAATAGTTAGGATTATATGGAGAATCACCAAAAGGTAGATGAAAGAATTCTCCATGAGGCCATTTCTACAAGTGTTCATTATTTTTTTTCCCCAGAATCAGTGATTCCTTTCCCTCTAGAAATGAGCAAAAAAGGACAGATTACTTCAAAGGCAAAGGCACACTTATAATAAGTTTCAGGATGTCGTCTAAACTCCACTGTTATACATTTTTTTGTTTGTTTTTTGCTTCCTTACCTGTAGATATCTTTCAAAACTGTCACAATGGGATATTTAACTTCTTATTATATGTCCTATTAACAAGGAATTTAGGAAAGAAAAATGGATAACAGGTAATGATTAGAATCTGTAATTTAAATCCCTTCCAGGTGTACTTTGTTGCCCTAAGGTAAAAAAGCAAGTCAAGTTCATAATCATGTGCAGCATCTGCTTTTTCTGAAGTTGATTGGATATGATCAGCAAAGTTATACTTAGGGTAGGCTGAAAAAGGCAGCCACTCGTATTGAAGCACGGTACTCTACCCAGAATAACTGCATCATGCAGAGAAAGAATTGAATCCTGAGTGGGACTGGCGATCGAGAAATGGCCACCTTAGTATAAGAAGTCTACCTACCTGGCTTCTGGTTCTGATTTATTAATTTGCTGTGTGATGTTAGCCAAGGGCTTCAACTATCTAGGCTTCAGTTTTCTCATCTTTATAATGAGAGAGAGAGAGAGGGAGGGGGAGAGAGAGAGAGATTTGTGTTTTCCAAATTCACTTCTCAGTGCTGAGATTCTATAATCCATTGGGGTGAGGAGAGAAAAGGCACGTGGACCAGATAAGCACTTTTGAGAACTGTAAGAGTCATGTCAATTTCAGTTGCTGTGCAGAATGGTTCCATGCCTGGGGTTACAATGGCGTCACCATGGCAGCCAGGATCACCAAAAACTGACCTGGTGAAGGGCGCACTCCCTCCTAAGTACACATGTCCCGACATAAGAAGACAGCTTGACAGACAGAAGGCTGGCAATTTTCATGGCCATCTGTAAAACTCCCTTCCTAGACACTAAATTGTTCTCCTTACTACTAACTCCTTCCGTCAATATGATTGTAGCAAGGAGCAACCTGGCCTTGGTTACTGGATCAACAGTAGGCTCATGAGTCAAAGTGGACTGGTGAAGCTTCCTCAGAGATTTGGGTATGGCACATAAAGAGATAAGCAATTTTCCCCTCTTAAATGGCTGACCTTATAACCCTTGGGAGATGTTAATGGTCATGACTTTCATCGAATGGTACAGATAAGGGGAACTGGAGAGGAAGAGAGAAGGATCAGTACTTATTCAGAAATATGAATAGATGAGAGACAGAGAACCTTGCTGGTTGTGACATTCTTCTTCCAGTTCTTCCTGAGACCTAGCGGCAGTCCTCTCCTGGGGTTCTATGACACGCCCCAGTATTATTTTGAGTGATTATTAATAATTTTTTTTCCTTAAGTTAATTTGAATTAGTTCTAACTTTTACCAGTTTGTGGGAGGTGAAGCTACATATGTGTTTGATTTTAAGTTGAGCTTTTCTGTAACTACTGAAGCTTTTTGTTGTTGAATTATTAGATACTAAACATTAAACATAGACTATTTTCTTTAATGCACTAAGTTCTATGAAGCAGGCAATATTGTTCCCTTTGTATAGATGAATAAACTGAGGATTATAAAATATTTTTAACTCACCCTGAGTTAGACAACTATTAAGTAGTGAGACTATTTTCTAATAGATTTCCATTAACTGGATTCCAACTCTAATCAGCTTAACCTCAGGCCCAAGCTTTTACCCATTATTTTGTAACCATGATTAGGTAAAATATGAATTGCTAGTGGGAAACAGGAGACACAGAAAGTGTACGAAATACTGATTTTCCTAATAATTTCTAATTTTCCAAAAATCCAAATCAATGTGGTTCTGAATCAAGAGTGGAGATACAAGAGAGAGGGGTCAGTGTTTACGAGAGCCTGGTGCCAAAGTATATCTTATTTTTTCAGATTCTGTAGTTCTAAAAATTGGAGACTTCATGAAGTTGTTAAGGAAAGGAAATTATGTAAGGATTAGTCATTTAGAAGTAAAGTCTGTGCATCATTTGGCTGGTATTTACCAGTGCCAGAGGTCAAAAGCTACCACTTCAAGCGTTAGTGGATTCTCCCTCAATGAATTTCCCAGGCTGCAGGACCTTATAATTCTTTTCAAGTTTAGCAGTGTTGCCTCCACAAATATGTTTAATCACAAACATTCAGTTGGCCACGAACACATTCCTGTACAATTCCTTCATCACTGTCTTCTTAAGAATGAACCGAACTGTTAACTTACTTTTAAACAAAATGGAATAGTTGAAATGTCTGACTGCTTCCTATCAGTATAAAAAATATGAATTTGTACAACAGCTGCAACTTGTTTCAGTAGGATTAAGTTTTACCCAAAGAAGGCCAAAAAAAAGAAAAGTGGTCTGTACTAAGGAAAGACTAATGTTCTCAATGGAACAAAATGAATATACCCACAGCTTCTTAATGTTGGTTAACATAAAAATGGCTTTGAAGATTAAATGAAGAACATCCTTTCTATTATGATTCATCTTATTCATTAGTAGTGTCAGACCACAAAGATTATAAAATTTTTTAAAGAAAATGGGGGAGTGGGATTTGAAATACACTACAAAAAATCCAACAGCAGTAACTATAAAACAGTTGAACAACCTTTATAAAATGTCATGGCTGCTTTATAAAGAATGGTAAAAATAAGCCTTTGAGGTTTTTCCTCACTGAAAGCCCTTGCAATCTTTCTTCATGAATGAACTAATTGGTATCTTTTCAACTGAACAAAGTTGTATAACAATAGTAAATAGATGTAAAATATTTTATAAGCACTCATAAGCCACCACTGCAAATTAACAATGCTCCCAAGCATGCATGGTGCTGTAGCTGTGAGAGGGAAGTTCCTGCAGCCATGGGCTGGGCCTCTTAGAGCTAATCTGAATGAGTCAGATTCCATGATCAACCCTTGCTCTTTAGATTCAGAACGGTGCATTCTTAGCCCACCTAGAGATGTTCAGGTTTTTAGTAGCCAAATTGTTTATCAAACCATTCAATAAGTCATTCAGGAAGCTTGGACAGAGGATGGGAAAAATGAGTCAAGAGCCAGCTGACAGATGTGAACCTTAGCTCTCCCCCTTGGGCATATGGATTACATTGTGTGGGTTAGCTTCACAGTCAATCAAACGGCCATAATACAAATTCCAACCTCACAGAATTGTTATGAGAATTAAAAGTGTTGATAATTAGAAAAACTTTTGGACAGTGCCTGGCATTATAGTAAGTATTATGTCATTGCTGAAGATAAAAAGGAAATTCATCAATTTGTTCCTGCAGTATTTATTATGCACCTACCAGGTCAGGCACCGTCTACTGCTCAAGATTGCTAAGGTAACTGCCTTCATGGAGCTTACATTCTGATTGGATTCAGACCTTCAATGATGATTTAGGACAGTTTTTGTTTCCCCATCTCTTTACTTTCTCTATTTTGGTTTCACCTCAGGCAAGCTTTTACCTTAACATGGTCAAGACGGCCGCTATCATTTCCAATAATTACAATAAAAATGCCTCAAGATACCTCATTGTTCTATATTGTCATGAACTCATTTTGGAAGCAACCGCTGACTCTGATCCTCTGTGCCTGAGTGACTTGCATGCAGCTCCACCAGAAGGTGGGGTCAATTTCACAGGAGCAACATGGAGAGAATGGAGATGGAGGGCTTTCCCAAAGGACAATTAAAGTGCTCCTAGCAGAATGAGAAGTGATGGATTCTGGGCAGATAAACACAAAAAATTTCTATCAGGTATTGAAAGGTTTTAATTTTAACCAAGTAAGTGGTACTCTTGGTTACATTTATTAGGGACAATATTTTTCATCCATAATTTGTACATCCAAAAATATAATTTTTCTATAATTTAAAATAGATTTTTCTCTTGAGCTCCCATTCTCCCAGATGGCAGAAAATGTAATATTATCATTGCCACATAAGCTCAATCAAATTAACAATTTTCCCCTTTACCTCATTCTTCTCTTTTCAGCTGAAATGATTTGCATGGTAGTGTGTTTATTATATAATATCGTGGTTTTATGTGTTTGGCTTTGAGGGGGATTAAGCATATGGTCCCAGTTCCTCATGTGTCCACTCTGATATCCACTAAAATGTATTTCATTTCCATTCTTCTTTATGTTTTGGCATCTGTGGAGAAGACAAGTTTCCATCTGATGTGCAAGCACTGGTCCATGTACACTGTACCCTCTTAGCTCCTTAGAGGAATCAACCCTCTCTGGGACATTTTTGCATCCTTTTAAGGACCAGAAAAACTTTCTAAATCTCTCCAGTTCTATCAAAACTTAGGAAGGTACGACCAGCCCTTCTGCCTACAAACTATGGTACTGTGTCTGCTGCTCCAATATGAACCACCCCTGGTGTGAGGATCACAGAAGCTTCCTGTCCCCTTAGGCTCACTCAGAGGCTGGACACATAATTTGCTCTCTTGATCCTACTACCCCTCTTTTGGAATGGGGACAATATGGAGAAGATGGCATGAGGCATTCCTTCAGAGGACAACCCAACCTCTGTCCCCACTGCTACCTTCCCAGACTCTTCTCCTCCCTCGGCCCTAAATTTTATTTTATTTTTTTAAAAACAAATTTAGGGTAGAGAAGCTAGCTCTTTCATTATATGTGTTCTTCTCCACTCTATTTGTTACATACAATAATTTGAATTTTAATAATTAAAAGTCAGGTTTTAGGAACTCAAAAATCATTTGTCATATCTTATATTCTTTGCTTAGCATTTAAAAATATCATTTTGTGGGGGAGGATGAGAATTGACTTTCCCTGTTTGGTGTGACTTCCTTTCCCCTGAGCATTGAGCCCAATCCACACTAGCCAATGTGTGAACAACCCTGTATTGATAAAACCACAGTGTGTTCCAGATCCATTGTCCATCTTTCTGGGTGACAGTGATGTGTCCATAGACAGGGTAAGGTTTTCTGAACTCTATTTTTCAGGTAGCCAGGTGACTTGTTTGTATATTTTCCTAAGATAGAATTTCTAAGAGCTCTCTCAATGAGAAATTGTGAAATTTCAGTATTTGATTATAAGCAGCAAAAATCTACGATGGCCATTTTAAACAAAAGGAGCTTACTTGGTTTACGTCTGGGTCTCAAAGATGGAATGACATATAGCAGAAAATTAGCTTGTCACCACTGCAGTGATAAAGAATAACCTGTGGCCATGACTCACATCTTTGCATCCAGGAAGACAGCATCTCACTAGCCTGGCCTAGATCACATTCTACCCACTGCATGCACTGGAACATGAGGGGGATGGGATATATGATCCCCGGGATGCTGTAACAGGAAGCAGAAGCTACTTTTCACCAAGATGCACACAACGGGAAAAGGAAAACTCCTTGACCAGAATCAAGATGGTATTAGGAAGGAGAAGAATTCCTGGACAGGTAAAATTACCAGGTCTATTGCCATGCTTCTATGATTCTATAACTTATATATAATATTGCCTAGGGTGAGAGATATCACTAAGGTGCTATTGGGGAACATTACTATAGCTTCTTTCTAAGGATCAGAAACAGGGAAATCATCTCCATTCACCAAGAAAAACACTTTTTAGACAATTTACTTAATTACTTTCTTCTTTAGTTGTGGCATATTATATGTACAGTGGAGAGAGCACAATATTGTTATTTAGATTCTCTGCTGGCCTGGACATATCATTCTTTTCTATCAACAAATAGAAAACAAATGAAATGTTAGAGGCAACATAAGAATCCTGGTTTGGAGAAGAGTCAGGAGATATTGAAAGAGTAGGGTAAGAGAAGAAGATTGAGAGAAAGTTTGTTGTGTGAGAAAGAAAGGAAAGTGATTCCGTTTACAAGGATGTTTTAAAAACAGCTTTAGATGGAAGACACCAAATGAATCATTACTACGAATTGTAGGGATCTCTCTTGTCTCTCTCCCCCTCTCTCTCATCCTCCTTCTATGCCTTTCTCCCTCCCTGTCTCTCTCTTCCTCTCTTTCTTCAATTTTATTTTGACACCAATCCCATTCACTGTTGGCAAAAGACTTGTGAGGTATTTTCTGCAATCTCAACGATAATTCTCACCCAAATGGTCACCACAAAATGACAATTCAACAAAAAGTAAAAACATTACTCAAATATTCGTGGAATTTTTTTTTTCTCTTTTCCTTACAACTTCTGGAATCACCTTTAATTTGTTCATTGGAGTCCATTTATAAGCATTTCCCAAGCAAAGCTGACATGCAGCTTTGGCTTTTTGTCATGGAAATGTGGTAAATAATCCTAACATGTTTTGAAAATGTATAGTTTTATGTAAATTTGAACTCCAGTTCTATGTAAGCTTGCCCACAAATGTGTTTCCACTAAATCTGGATGGCCTTCACTGAATGGTGAGAAACATACAGAATTCCAATTCCCTAGCTTTAATAATTCCTTTACCAGAAGAGCCCTTTAAATCTGAGTTGGATACAGACCAACAAATTTACTTATCCAGCTCAATAACTATCTGATAGGTACGTCATTGGATTCACTGCATGTTTTTTTTAAAGGACTCAAGTTGTATGGCTTTCTAACAAAAAATAATCACCATTATTATCTTCAATAATTAGTGAATACTATCTTCCAGGAACTGTGCTCAACACTTTAAATGTAGTGTTTCATTCCATCCTGATAACCACTTTATGAGATTACACATTATGTTATGTATAAAGATATGTATTGTCATTGTTAGTATCATCCGCATTTTACAGGTCTCATGATCAGCTAATAAGTAGTGGGCCCAGACTCCAAATCAATATATGCTTATTCAAGAGCCCATTAGGTATTATGTAATCCTGAAAGTGATGGGCAGGAATATGCATTTGGACAAGGGATGCTGTATGAAATTACGATTTGTAACCAGTGCTTAAACTCATGAGCCCCATGATAGCACTCTAAATATATGGGGTTGATTTGTTGGAAGGGGACATTTGCTAAGCTCACCAAGACACCCTTAGTATATAATTAAGTTTTACTTTTCTCACAGTAGTTCTCCAAATTTGAATGTGAGTGGAAGAGAGCAAGGACTTTGCCTATCCTTATACTGTTTTCAGGGCATCTTAAGAGATTGAATGAATGAATATTCATTGAATGTTGAAGGTGCATATTGAACCTCAGCATAAAAATAAGCACTGCATCAGATATCCAGATGAAATGAAAATCAGGCCATGGTCCAATGGACATTGTAACTTGGTTTCCCTGTTCTTTCTTTTTTGCATTCATTTGTACGAGTGTGAGCATTGTGTATATGTGCGTGTTTGTATGCTAATGGAGGTTTAATGAACTTCCATGTCTGTAGGAGAACTCTCAGAGTATTTTCTCCAGCTTTAGTAGCATAGAGTCTGGAAATATGCTGCAGACAAATATTTAAAGCCTCTTTGTGAAGGACTAAAACTTGATCAGAAAGTCCCCATTATAATTCATCTTTTATACACAGTCTTTAAAAATTTATAACATGTAGTACATACTCTTTTCCTTTGTTCTTTTCCTTCCTAATTACTCATGTAGTCATCAAGCTTAGGTTTGATGTGTGTCTATGTTTAGCCTAATGAATCCCATCTTTATCTCAAGTTTATTAAGTTCATGAGATCTTTGCTTGTGATCACTAACGTCAGCACTTTGCGGGGGGATATTTTTTTTTGTAAAATAATAAAAGTAAAATGCAACAAAACAAAACGTATACTTTTTTAAAATTTCTGTGCTAAAATGCTAACATCCTTATAAATTATACAGCAAGCACTATCACCAAAAAGGTAACTTATTAGATAAGGTACAAACATGTAAAGAGAGCACATAAAAGGCAATTTTAGGGTTTTCAAACAAAATGTCTGAAAGGGAGCATTGTTTGAAAATATTGAAATGGTCAAGGGCTCTACAAAAACTTTTGTTGCTTCTTCATTCCCTTAACAATAAATCTAAACGTTTGAGCATGGCATTCAGCGCTATCTGCAACACCACCTTACTTTTCAAGCTAGAGCCCTTACTATCGTCTCACTTCCATTACCCATGTACCACTTACTATTCTCTAATATGCTTGATTTTCATGCCTGTTTTTATACTCAAGACTTGCTGTCTGTCTGGCTTTACCATCTCATCTTCTCTTCTTTCAAAGTTACTCTAATTTTTCCAAGTCTTTTGGAAACACTAGCTCCAACATGAATCTTTTCCCTTCCCCCTTAAGTATCCTCAGGATGAATTAATTTTTTTTCTGTGTTCCCGGAATACTGCATTTTTTTTGAAACTGTATCTTTTGATTGGAGATAACTATACCAGTTTGGAATACAGTATAAATCAAGTCTCCTTTTACTACTTCAATTAAATAGTTTGAGTCATTTAACCTCTTCCAACAATTTCCTTTTGTTCCCAGGGTCCACATTCTAGAACAATTCTGAGACTAATAAAAATTTAATAATTGTTGACACTTGTGTGGTGCTTACAATGTGTGTTTTGCATACAGAAACCCTATAAGTAGATATTATCATAGTACATTTTTAATTTAGCAGGATACTGAGGTGCAGAAAGGTTAAGTAACTTGCTCAAGGTCACACAGCTGGCCTCTATGGCCTGGTTGCATCACTCTGAGCCTTACAGAGAAGCTGCAGGCAAAGGGTGAATAAACTGGTGTGGTCAGTGACTGAAACCCAGGGTAGCACTAACGGCTTTTGGGTTCAGGGGACCGCATGACACAGAATAAGAGAAACTCTCTTTTCATGTCTGAGTGGCTCTCACCCTGGTTTCAGTGCAGTGAGGATTCGGGGTCGTCAGTGGCTCAAATATCTTTGAGTGTTCCATTTGGGGAGCACCGGAGGCCGAACAATCTTAGCACATCTACTGGCCTTCTCCGAACTGCATAAAGAGCATTGACACGGGCAAGGCTTCAGGCTCTGAGGATACTGATGAGGAAAGCACTGGGTTGTAAATACTGTCGGGGAGATCTCTCTAGGGATGTCAAAAAGTAACCGAGTGAGACGAGATTTAGGTAAACTGTAAGTCCTCCATTATGAGTGACTGGGCAAAAGACACTGAAACCTGTACTGTTACAAGTAAGGAGACTCCAAAGTGCCTATGTTCGAGAGCCTCTTTGGATACACAGATGATCTTATCTATTGTCCACAATTAGTTTTCAAGATATGCATCGTTATTTCTATCTTAGGTGTTTCAGGAAATGAAACGCAGAGAAATAGCTTACTCAAGACCAGGATTCTCATAGGTAGCAGAGCTGGGACTTAAACATATCTATTTCTGACTCTAAAGTTCACATCCTCTCCACTGTGCATACTGCCTTCCTATTATAGACCAAAAAAAAAAAAAAAAAAAAGATTGCATCTTCTGTTTGACACATACATACAGGCAAAACATTCCTTTCTCTATACTTGGCATTTCTCATGACCTAGAAATTCGAATTCATTGATAATTTCATAAAATGAAGTCCCCAGGGTAGAGTTTTGTCCGCACCCAAGTTAGATAAACCTCAGTCTGCTGCTGCAATCTGATGTTCTCAATGTGGTTTTCTTTTAGAAAATGGGAGTTCAGATGTAGCTATCACTTTTAATGTGTGAATAAATACGTATGTATACCGCAGTTGCTCACTATCAGTTCATATGGCATACAGATGAGAGCAAGGCCTCCCATTTCCCACAGTACACAGTCCAGCCTCAATAGAACTATTTCCTTTAATATTTACAACAAAATATGTTTCCCAAGACATTATATCCTTCGTAAATCTGGACATTATTCTACTTAAGAAATTCTCTGAATCTCTTCCTGTATTAAAAAAAAAAAAAGCATGGAAATGTGTCTCAAAAGTAGAAAGGAGAGAAGGGGTTATAGTATCATCAATAAACATAGAACTCAATCAGGGGATTCTGTATTTGAGTTCAAGTCAGTTTTGATGAAATTATAAATGTGATTGTTGTCATAGGAAATGTGATCATGCATTAGATTTAATTCTGAATAATTTATGATGCGATAATTCAGGAAAAAAAAAAAGAAGAGGGAACATTGCTTAAGGCTGAAATTAACAATTTCATGGAAAAGCTGTGTTCAATTGTTTGCCAATGTTACATTGCTTGGGGAAGCTTATCTCATTCATTTGGACACCTCAGTGGAGGGTGTGAAAGCCCTTGGGGCTGGCGAGTTTAATCTGTACCTGCTTCTGTTTCTGAGCTTGTCTGAACTGGTTGGGTCTAGATGGTGAAGCACTGCCATCTCCTTTACTTATACTTATTTTTGACTGACTAAAAATCAACAAAGTGTCAGAAAATAAAGCACCCTTGGTGGAGTTAAGAATTTAAATCTTCATGTTACGCAATGAGGTTTTTTTATTGGAATGTACAAATGTAACAGATTTCTATAACTGTATAACTTTGTAAACTATATGTATTAGCAGGAGGGAAGGAAAAAAGAAAACAAAAAACAAAAAACAAAAACCCCTGACTATGTCTCCCAGTCACTCCCTTATTGTTATACAAAAGTTTTCAAACTAACTTCCTGAAGGAAAATAAAGAATATGCTTGGTCAAGAATTTTTCCCTCTAGTATTTTAACCCCAAGAAATTGTCTCAGAATTGAATGCATTCTTTTGTAACATCTTTAATGTGTTATGCTCATGATTTTCTCCATATTAATGTGAATCAAAGTGTGAAATGGAACACTAATTTCAAAAGAGATGCACTTTGAGTTTTGTACTTGCTTAGAATCTGAATAGGTTGTTTTACATATTTGAGATTTTCCTTCCTTTTAACAATCATGAATACACTACTATTTTTGCCAGTGTGGATGATTAAATGATAAAGCTTGGAAGCAAATTCATATAGTGGAATAACAATGAAAATTCAGAAGCATTGTACCAATGCTAGGCCATGGTATTTCATTAAAATGGTTGATGCTTCTTAAAAACTAATGTGTCATTGCTTTTGAGGCTGGTGTGTGGGAGGCCAACTGCTTAAAATTTAACAAACTGTTAGAATATCTTGAGAGAAAATTTGTTGAAACAAATATTCAAGTCAGCACTAGAATCTACAAATGTTGCAAAATGAATGCCTGTCCTGTTCTCTTAGCTGGGGAATGCATTATCCCACTATTCTCCCACCACCCCCTGCAACTCCCATCTCAAGATGATCAAACTCTTTTTATATTTTTAAATCCAGTTCAAATATCACTTTCTCCATATTCTCCTTACTCATTTAAAGTTAAGTTCTCCTCTTTAAATGCCTATATTATTACCTGTATCTTTCTTGAGGCAGATTTACTCCTCTTCATTATGGTCATTTGAACCTCTGTCTTATTTTCCTTACTTGATTCTAAAAGCTCTTTCGGTTTAGGTTTATTATCTGCTTCATCTTTGAATTCTTCACAGGGCTTAGAGACTGCTCTACACTGGTCAGGAAGAATAAGAGAGCTACATTGATTAAGAGTTTATCTGCCAATCAGCCTGAAAGGTGTCATTTAATCCTTCTATAACCAAACCAGGTAGGAACAATTATTATTTCTATTTTTCAAGTATAAGACCTGAGACTTCAATATGAGGAATAAATAGTAAATAGTCAAACATGGGACTCAAACCCAGGCAGTGTGACTTCAGAACTAGTGCTCAAAAATAAAAACAAACAAACAAAAAGAAGCACTAAATCAGAAAAAAATGAATTTACCAAGTAATGGACAAAATCAATGCAAAACTGAAGTTAAGATTATGGTTTCTAATCTTCTACTACAAGGGCATTCAAATAATCGAATACCCAGTTTTCATGCTCTAAACCATCACAGAAACAGCACTCCACAGTTTCCTTCTAGCCATAGTTGTTTTGTTTTGTTTTACATTTTATTGAGGAATTGGGGGAGGGGAACAGCGTTGGGGAACCGGGGAAGGGGAACAGACAAGTTGCTGTCCTTTTGTTCTTCAGTCTAGTTGTGGAGGACGTCACTTCACTGGCCCATGTTGGTATTGTGATCATTGTGCTGTTCCTGGGTGAGGTAATCTCTCGCCGGCCACTGGACAGCTGCTCACGGTGGCTCACAGAAGCTCACAAAAGTGCACACCAGCTGCCCACCAGCCCACTGCAGCCTACGCCGCCGACACCAGGGGCTCAGGGCAGCCCAGCTCCAGGTCGAGCTGTTGTTCACTGTCCTAGCTGTAGAGGGCGCAGCATCACCGGCCCTCATATATAGGACCCGAACCAGGGCCCCCCGTTGCTTAGAGCTGGCATCCCTCTAGCCATAGTTTTCAAGTCAGTTTTATTCTAATCTGACAGAATCAGGATCAAATCCAGGAATATTGAAGTCCAAAGCCCTATGTTATCGATCACTACACGCGGCCTCTCTAATCCCTTTACACTTATGGTCAGCTTCTGTTGTGGTCATTAGAACTCATTTGCACTGCATTCCCCTGTTGCCCTGTTGACCAAGTCCTGGAATATCTCCCTTTTAAGTCTGTCTCATGTATTCTTAGGCTTCTAATTCCTCCCCCAGCCTCCTGTGTCCAAGGTCAAACAAGTCACCTTTTTCATTCTTTTCCGGAGGTCAAATTTTTAGGCCTTGCAACATTCTTGCTGCTCCTCTCTGTGCTCTCTTGAAGTTATGCACACATGACATTAATATTAAATGGCTGCTTTGAATTATTCAATTGTTGATGTAATAACTGTGTGTGTTTTGCTGAAAACAATAATTGCAAGATTGCATGGGTTGATTCGGTAACTCAGCTGTCGTGTGCATGAATACAAACTAAACACAAGGGAACAGATGAGAGTAAGAGAAAGTAACTGCCAGCTGGAACTTTAGAAAAGAATGATGTTCTGTAACCTCAGGAGCCATAGAGTACAACTGAACCACGTCTATTTTTGGCAATATACTAAGGATACATATAATATTATGGTTTCCCTCCCCTGCCCCTCTGATTTTGGGGTATATGGGACTGATGTTGTACATAATGGTAAGAGCCTAGTAATCTTTGTTGCATGGTACTTTGAGTTAGAGTGTAGCTAAGAACTATCTTTGGCATTTTCTTTCTATCAAAATTTATAATGATACAGAATTCTTGGATTCACATCTTTTCTATGCTCCAATATTTCTGTGTTTGCTCTATAGAAATGACCCAACATGATTTTTCTTGTGCACAGGGCATATGGATTTTGTGCGGTTATTATATAGAGCTTTAGTATTAATCTTAGGGTTTTTTGTTTTGTTTTGTTTTTTAATTAGTCTCTGTCCTCTGTCAAAATACATGGGAGTGAAGAAGAATTTCCACATTTTCTTGCACATACCACAAAATACAATGCCATTTCTCCCCTTGTACTCATAAGGGCTTTTCCTTTAACTTGAATTCCTCCAACAGAAAAATTATATAAATGCAAGCACTGAGTAATTGTAAAACACAATACAAGTCTTACCTATTGTCATAGCTCCTATGATTATTATAATAGTTATTTTCATAATTAGGCAAAGAAACAGCCCTCCCCATCATTGTCTTATTACTGGAAGGCGAGAATTTAACTTGCTTATTCTGATGATGAGTTTCATTAAGAAGCTTCACCTAATTATGGACTCAAGTCCATCCTGAATACGTCCTTATTCTTGATCTGTGTATAATTTAAATATGTCCCTACATTTCCTTCTTTTGGCTTTGATTCTGATCTGCCCTCTTACCACTGTATGTGCTTCAGCCCCAACATTGCCTGACTTTGGAATACTTCTTCTAGAACGTTAATATGCATAGAAATCACCTGGAAATCACATTAATAGCCGCATTCTTAGCAGGTCTAGGTTGAGGCCAGAGATTCTGTATTTCTAACAAGTTCTCAGGTGATGCTCCTGCTGCTGGTTCTGTGGACAACAATTTTGAATAGTGAACAACTTCATATATATATATATATATATATATATATATATATATATATATATATATATATATATATATTTCTCAATTCAACCAGTGTAGAGATATCCTTGATTCTCCTCTTTTCCTAAATGCAGAACTAATCATTCATTAGTGCAGTCACCATTTTCCCTGCTACTGCCACTCAAGTTCATGCTATTTTCTCCTTTCTGGACTTTTGTAATAGCTGCTCAATGCACCTCTCCACATAACAACAGTCTTACTTCCTTCTTCAATTCATTTTTTAATAGCAAAAAAAAAAAAGATGGATTTAAAAAATGAATTTCTAATCATAACATTCTAGTATAGCAAATACTTCAAAAGCTTTCTGTTGACTTTTAAGATAAAATCCCAATTTTTAAACATAAAAAAAATCAGCAAGGTACTGCTTACATTAATATCTTCATCTTTCACCATTTTCCATGTGGATTTTGATGTTCCAGGCACTTTGGCCTTCTTTTGTTTATTGAATTTGCTAAGCTTCCTCCCATTCCAAGTCTTCCGCACATGCTGTTCCTTTGCCTGGCATGCTCTTCCTTTGCTACTTTATCTAATACTATTCATCCTTCATCACTCAGATTACTGTTACTGCATTAGAGAACTCTCATTTGACCTTTTAGATTAAGTCAGGTTATCCAGTTGCAATTTCTTTTAGTGCCACTTATTTCTTATTGGGGCCTTTTCCATAGACATAATTACAATATTAAATATGAAAATTAGCCTGCTTCCTCTGATAACCAGTTGCATGGCTCTTGTCTGTCTTTTTCTTACTTTTATACACCTAGTGCCTAGCACAGTGCCTGGCATATAGTAGATATGAACAAATATTTAACAAATGATTTAAAATAAATTAGAAAGGTTGGAACATTCTGGTCCATCTGTATCCCTCTGTGAAAAACAGAAGTAGTTTGCCAATTTTCAATGACCAGTCTATAACAGAATACACCTCATTAAAATTTTATCTAGCCTCTCAGATGTATTCATAAGGTGTTTCTGTATCTTTCAGTGCTCCCATGCCATTAATATAGTATCCATTTCCCTCTAAAGTTCATGAGAGGACTAACAGTAATTTAAATTTCTTGCATGTGAAAAAAGAACCCCAGCTGTTTATGTATTTGAGAAGTGTTTAATATACCACCACACACTACCTCCTACTGCTTCATGAATTGTTCCTGGTGACACATAGTCTTTGTAGATGGTGAATTATTATGTGTGTTTAAGAATCTGTTGTCAAAAAGGAAGATGAATCTCTGGGAGCTACCTCCCAGAAAACTTGTGTAATTACATTATTTGGGTATTCTAAGAAGCTATGGCCTCATCTTTTCTCTGGTTGACGAATTTCATTTGTGAAAATATGCATAGAACCTATTTCTGAAGCTCCACTGCCACGTTGGGCATAAGGGGAAGGACATGGAGGCATCTCTGATAATGATCTTGAGCCACATGTGGCCTAGATATTAAGGAGGGCAAATATGCCAGCCTAGGAGATCTCTATGATCTCTTCAGTAAACATGATTTTAGGAACATTTCTCAAGGTCTGGAAAGTCATCCTTAACTTTTTGAAATCAGTGGGGAAGCAAAAAAATAATAATTTTGGAAAACTCATCTCTCCATCTTCTGCCTAGTAAACATGAAAATATTTGAAATTGGTAAACTGAAGGAATACAGTTTATGGCTTGGTTAACATATATTTTGAAGGCGATGACCTCAGCCTTCCCCAGCCTGACACAATCTGTATCTCCAAAGTGGTGATTCAGCTTTATTTTAAGCCCTGAATAAAGTGGGGGAGCATTAGTCTCCTCAGGTCCACAGTGGGCTCCAGGCCAGCAGCAGCTGTCAGCTCAGCGGGTTTCAGCTTTCTGCTCAATGCAGACTGACTTAGAGCCCTTGGCAGAGAAGAGTGAGAGCCTTGTGTTTATGGGAAAACGCTTAAGTTGTCTAGTCCCTTTTTGTTGCTGTTGTTTTATAGCCCAAGTTCCACTTAATAGACTTTAAGAAAAGCTGCTCCATCCTCAGTAGCAGTGGAAACATCCATTCTCACGATACATTGCATCAACCCAGCTTAACTGAATGTCACTTGAACCCCTGAACCAACCAACAACGTGATGCTCTGTAAGTGATGGGATCTGACTACAAGAAGGGTTATTCTCAGCCACATCTGGCTCTAACGCTCACCTTCTCACATGTGCATCTTTAAACTTATCCCATTCCCAAAGGTTTAATTAAAGCAGTCTTTTTACTGTCTTTTTCATTCTTCTAACAAATCTTGTTCCAATTTTGTCTTCCATTTTCATTAATCACTTGAGTTAACACATCTAAAATGTTTAAGCTTTAATATTCTAGCTGAATTGCCCAATTTATAAACACGGTAGATGACTAAGGTAACCTGTCTATGAATTAGTCGAGAAACCTCAGTAAGTTCCTGAAGATTTTTGTTTTTGTAGTATTTTAGATAGTCCCCTCTGATTTTCCTGTTCTTCCTAAGGCCAAACCCCACAGTTATAACTCTAAAGGGTCCTGGGATATGCTAACACAAACTTTCATCTTGTTCACTTAGGTTTTGGGGGCAGGAGGATAAAGGGTTTGAAAATGACCCACAGGAAATAACCTCTTGTCTTAATGCTCTCTCTTCTCATTTCTGTCCTCCTCTCATCTTTCCATTTCATTGCAAAACCTTTTTCATTCCTTTCTTCATTCACTTAACAACAGTATGCTGAGGCTACCATGCTTCAGAAGCTGTACCAGGCACTAGAGATGCTATAACAAACCAGACAGGATTTTTCCCGACCCAGTTTACATTCCAGTGAGGAAAGCCAACAGTAAACAAGTAAACCAAGTCATCATCAGGAGAGTAATGGTTTCCTTTTATAGATATGAACAGTGACTGGTTCCTTTCTACTTAAAGTAGGAACACTCTACCTAGTTTGTGTTCAGGAGAATCTTCTCTGAAGTATTATATTTAAGCTGAGATTTGAAGAAAGAGATCAACTGGAACATGTGAAGAATGTGGGGGAAAACATTGCAGGCAGAGGGAAAATCAGGGAGCAAGAAAGAGCTTGTTATATTTTAGAGACAAAGAGAAATCCAGTGTAGCTGGAAGGGAGTTCAGTGTCCCCAGTTGAGCTTGGTGAGTGAGGCTGGGGCAAGATCACATGAGAGCCCTATAGGTCATGGCAAACTCCTAAAGAACTAGGTCAGGCTCTTTGTGAGCGATAGCCTTCTAAGAGCTCTGGTGGTTGCCTGGTAAAATTAGGGGATAGTTTAAAGCAACCACCTGCTTGGTAGATTACATGTAGACATGTTCAGGCTGGACCTGGGGTGAATGTCAGGGGAGAAACATTCTCAGGACTGTTGTCCACAGAGAAGTATCCAGAAGAACCAACTTTCTCATCTTCAAGGGTATGTCGTGTCCACAAGCGTAGGAAGTTTGAGTCGATATATTTGTTTGAATATACTCCGTTCCCTTCTCCCTTTCTTCTCCTTCTGGTATACCTTTATTCTTATATTGCTCTTTCTGAATGGAGTCAGAAAGTTCTTGTAGAATTCTTTCATTTCTTTTAACTCTCAAGTCTCTCTTTTCCCAAACTTGTGGAAAGAGCTGGATCCTGGATCCTCGAATCCAAGAAGCAAACAGAACACCTAATTACCTCAATCCCAACACGCCTTCTCCAAGACACATTGTACTGAAGCTGTCAAAAATAAAAGACAAAGAAAGAATCCTCAAGGAAGCCAGGGAAAAGAAGACGGTAACCTACAAAGGGAAGCTCATTAGATTATCATCAGATTTTTCAGCAGAAACTCTAATAGTATGTTGTGTACTGTAATGTAGAGTGTTGAATATTCCAGCACTTGGAATGTGTCCCCTATATTATTTCCAGTCCATACCTCCACACTGGGCTGACCACTTATCTATTAATTTAAGACCTATTTATCAAGCATCCAGGTTGGGCAGGCCAATATAAATTCCTGGGCAAATTTGGCTAAGTTCAGCCTGCTTGAATATAGATTAAAACAATCTCAGGAAACTCCCTTTAGCTTTTCATTCCCATGGTTCTTTTCTTTGTGGATGCCTATTGGGCTTGTACTTTGTACGATATTCCACATCTGTTAGTATTTGACTTTTTTTTTTTTTTTCATTCTTAATATGCTCTCATCACCCTCCCTGGTTACATGTTAAAATGTAATCATTTGATTCCTAAATCTCCCCCTTCTACTTGTTTTTTGTCGGAGGATTACCATCAAGCTGTAAACTCCTAATACTTTGATAATAGTTTCAGAAATTTAAAATACAAATGCACATTCTGCATTATTTTCCAACAAAGCAATTTTTTCAATGCTACTTCAAATGAACAGTTTAATTGCCTTCCTTAGGCTCTTTGAATAATAGGTTGAGCCAAAGGTGAAATGATGTCTTATTTGCATTATTGTATTTCAGAGCATGTGACTAACTCTAGAGAACTAAGAAAGTTACATATAAAGGACCCAGATGGTGAACTACCACATGTTCTATGTTTCGGTATGAGAAACAGCTCAAGCAAGTAAACTATTCCCAGACGTTTATTACATAGTCCAGGTCTGGAATAATTGCTGGGCTTCTGGCAAGAGACAAAGGTGGAAAACGGACATTTAAGTAAAGTTAACATTAAAGGAATTATTGCATTCTTTCCCGAGCATAATTACCTGTAAGTGGAAAAGTAATGGTTCCACCTTTCATGATCTTTATTGATTTCTGTTAGATATTTGCACGTGTTGACCTGAGTGAAGGTGTGGAACGTTACTAACCTAGACATTCTTGAGAACTTAACAACACCAAGTGGTTGTTGATAATAGAGCAGTATGTTTAGAGAATATAGAAGCTAATATTTCCAAAAATATAAATAGCATGCTTTTGTCAAAATATCTAAAAACATGTCCACTCTCTGTTACCTAGTAATTTTCAAACAAATTGACATACATATTGCCCACTTAGTGCAAACCGTACATGTATTTTACTGTGTGCATATACTTCTGAATGTGTATGGCATGCCTCTTTTTCATGGCATTTCTTTTTTTTTTGAGGGCCGTGTCACTGGCCCTCATATGTGGGACCAAACCGGGGCTGCTGGCTTCCCAAGCCAGCGTTTAACCACCGCGCCACTCGGCCGGCCCTTTCATGGCATTTCTTAACATCAAGTCACTATTTTTGAGTTGGCATATCAGTGTCTCACTGATCTTGTTATTCCCTCATTGATAACTCATAATTTCTCTTATTCAGGCTACCTAGATCATTTGAATATGTTTTTATGGCTTAGAATGAAGATTATATATCACGAGAGTCTTCTGATTAACAAAGCTATTAGCTTTTTTTTTTTTAATTCAGAAATTAATTAATGGACCAAGACTGGTTCCAGCAAATACCTTATTTCAGCGGAATTCCATCAATACAGTATATCCTGTTTTCTTTAGCATAAAAACACAGTTACATAGAAGAGACAGCTTCTCAGAGCTCCAAATAGAAAAATCACAAATGAATAGTCTATACATAAATCACAGCCCTCTTGGCTTTAATAATACAATGTATAATAATGGAAAAGAATCAAATATTTATCCTACATTTCCTATATGAATTTTACCTTGAGGTATTCAAATACCTTGTGAAGGAAAGTTTTTATTTATAGAATAACATAAGCTAATCAACTCCAGAAATGGATTTTAGAAAATCACCTAAAAATGTCCTTGGAAAAAAAATAATCTGTAACTCAGGCCAAGGTGTCAAGCCTGATATCCAGTTAATAATTTAAAAACTATCTTGTATTCCAGAATTTCAAATACTATTACAAGATCTTTTTCTTCAGGATGGAAATTCAGATGCAGGGAAGCAAAGGGACCTGGCCCATGTCATGTAGGAATCCAGTGGCTTATGCATATTAGTATCACAAGCTAAGTCTCTTGAACCCTGGTCCTTTGTCCTTTTAAGATAACAAAATGTGTGTTATTTCGGTGCTTTTTCTATGATAATAGAAGAAGCATGTTCCTCAGGATTCTAGTGGGTAACAAGGGCAATGTGTCATAAAACGTCTGTTGTCTTTGTTTTAATTTTGCTGGGAGGAGCCAGAAAATGAACCGAAGTGAGTGAAGACTGAGGCCTCTCTCCCCAGACTGTTTTTAGAATGAGGTTAACAGAAGCCCATGTCTGCAGTATGTCCAGTGGTCAGCATCATGGCTGCCCAGTCAGTTTAAGCAAAAAACTCTGGTTCTTCATAATTAGTGGGTCTGCGGGAAAAGAGAGGCTCTAACACATTCTTCCCAGGCTTTCCCATAACTCTCCATGGCTTACGAATCAGAGAGGAGGAAAAGTATGAGGGAAACAGAGACAGACTTTCTTTGTGCACTGGCTCCTGGCCGGCCAAATCAGCCGGCTGGATGCAAAGGCAATTTCCTTCGTGTTTGCGGCCTTACTTCTGCACAGGGAAGTTGGGCAATATTTATTGTTGAATGGAGCCCCGCGAGATTATTCTTGGAAGGAAAAACCTCTGTGAACCTTTGTGTGTTGACTGAAAATCTCTTATACCCAGAGTTCTACAAACTAGACGTGATGCCTCCTTCCAACACAAAAATAGCTGAGAAACAGAGAAAAATTCTTCAAGTTTGGAAATCCAGACACGATTTCTTCTTACTCAAGGTGATTTGCATCATCTCTGGAGCACTCAGTTAGAGAAGTGTGGAAATAAATGGATGACTTTAAGATACTGTGAACTGCTCTCTAGAATTTTGTGAACCATCGAAATTTAAAAATACCTATTTACCCATTACTTATGTACAGGGGATTTTTATTTTAAGCTCCCTTTATAGGCAGGGTCATGGGTTAGTACTGGAAAAGATAAAGATGAAAATAAAAGCCTAATTCTTGACATTAAGGTGATCACACTATTCACCACCACCCCCAAAATTAAACAATGAAAAGAATAAATAAGCTATCTTGTATCAATATTAGTCTGATTTAAGTAGTCCATTTAAGTGTCATAAAATAGTTATTCAAATACCACCTCTTGTCACTCTCTCTCCTTAAGTTAGTGTCCTATTGGAGCCTATGGATAAAGTGGTGCCAAGCACACAACCTTAAGTTAATGGGCAGAAGGGTCAGGTCCTTGGGCTCACTGCTCTCTCTCACACTGGGCTCTAGAACAGCATCCCTTATCCGGCTGGTGCCGCTCATTCTTGTCCTTTGCAGCTAAACTGTGCAGCTTGCAAGATGCATAAGCTGGTCTTTCTTAGTGTGGTCAGGTCTGAGCCACCTCCCTGGCAAACAAGAGTCACAATGGATTCTGCTTGTGTACAGACCTTGCAGGGTTGGGATGTGCAGGCTGCTCAGTAACCATGGCTACATAGTCATGCTATCCATGTACAAGCTCCCCAGCCAGAGTCTCAACTGCTTTGAAACCCAGGGGGACTTCGAAAAGTTAAATTTTGAGACCTTCCTCTGCCTGACCACCTAATGTTGTCAAGTTGCTGGGGCCACTTCCCAGCTTGGTGACTGGAGGATGTTTCAGAGGTGATCTCTTTCTAGAAACCTGAAGGTTGAGATAGTGGAAAGTTCCTCTGCCTTCAGTGTTTGCCTCAGGAGTGTCCTCTCCTTTTCACCACAGAGAGGACCTCAGAAGACACCTATCTGACTAACACTCACATTTTTCTCTTCTCTTCTTCCCACACATTTCCTAGGCCTCAAAAAGGTTGGGCATTTCTTCTATTTCCGCCGAATCATACCTTCGGTCTACATTCACTCGATTCAGATAGAGCGCACTCTCTGCACCACACTGAGCCCCCGAGCATACTTTTTATTTATTTATTTTTATTTTTAAAGATTTTATTGGGGAATTGGGGGAGGGGAACAGTGTTAGGGAACTGGGGAAGGGGAACAGATAAGTTGCTGTCCTTTTGGTCTTCAGCCTAGTTGTGGAGGATATTGCTTCACTGGTCCATGTTGGTATCATCATTGAGCTCTTCTCAGGTGAGGCAGATTGGTCGCTGGCCTCTGGATGGCCGCTCACGGAAGCTCACACCAGCTGCCAGCCTCTCACACTGGTTGCCCGCCACTCACTGTAGCCTATGGCAGTCCACTGCAGCAGGGGCTGCAGCTATGCCGCCACGGGGACTCATAGCAGCCCAGCTTCAGGTGGAGCTGTTGTTCACCATCTTAGCTGTAGAGGGCAGTGTCACTGGCCCTCATATGTAGGGTCTGAACCAGGGCCACTGGCGTCCCAAGCCAACTCTTAACCAACGCGCCACTTGGCCGGGTCCCCAAGCATACTTTTTATAACCTAAAGCGGAGCAAAGGTTCTATGGAACCTGCAAATTCTGTTGTCATAACATTTGTCTATTTTGATCTCAGAAGCTAGGTACTAATTTCTTCTTTCTCTTCATAATATCAAAATGTCCCCTAAAGCTAACAAGTGCTTTGGGTAAACAGGGTAAAGACCTTATATTCAGAAAAGTGAGAACAAGCATATTGATAAGATTTAAGGTATCACCTTGTTTATGATTCTTATACTTCTCCTTTGGTCTTGTCTTGTCCCCCACATCCCCAGAGTGACAAAGGACTCATGGCTTAATCCTTATGTGAGGAACTTTACAGAAATGGAGAGTAAAACCTAGTTTATTTTCCAGTGTGATCTCCATGACATGGTGAGATCAGGAACTTTTAACTGGTTCTTGTGATGATGAGAAGTGATGCCAGTAGCTTCTATAAGGACCAAAGCCACTTCTAGGTACCATCAATAGATCCCTCAATATAAGACATAATACATGAATTGCCTCAAGACAGGTATTGCAGGCTGGCAAAGCTTTCCTTTGGCACCCATCAGCCTCTGGCCAGCCCCAGCGGGAGGACACAGGATAGCTCCTCTGCAGGGTTCATCAGCCAGGGGAAAATGGAAGAGGCTGAGAGTCTTTGTTCATGGAGCACACGTGAAATAGCTTGCACGGAATTTCCAGCACTGCTCTGGAAGAATGTGAGTTGGTCTAAGTTCCTCAAGCATCCGTGGCAGGTCAGAGAACTTGAGGGCAAGACAATTGAGCACATTACTGAGATGTCTTACCTTTTTCTCATCCTCTTTCCATCTGTTAAGACCTGGGGAAAATGACAGAAACATGTTAGATCACAGTGGAAATGACTATCTCCATATAATTACTATGTATTGTGATTTCTTGTTTTATATTGCTGATTTAGGCTCACTCTTTAAAAAATGTAAGTGTTGAGATTTTATTTTTACTTTTAATTTGTAAGTATTAAATCATTTATAAGTAAATTGGTTCTGAAGCCCATCTGGTTTAGGGATAACAGAGACAAACCCTGATACTGCTTCTCAGAGTTACTGTCCCAGTGATGCTAAAGTAGAGGTTTTGTTGTTCCACCTGCCTAAAAACCTCTTTTCTCCTCTTCTTCTGCTTATTCTACTTCCCCACTTCTCAACCCCACCCCCATACATAAATCAAATCCCCATTATATTCTGTCATTGCATCCTCTTCTTTTCTTATGTAGCACATATCTTGATTTATATGTTTATTTGTGCTATTTATTATTTTTTAATGTTTGAAACAATAGTTCATTCTTCAGAGAGCCAAGGAGGAGAGGGATAAAGAGATCCTTGTCAAGATGGCAGGTGGTGGCTTGGAACCTGAGAAGAACACAAAGGGAGCCACGCACCTGGGTTATTTCAGAGCACTTGCCTCTTGGGGTTTATACCAGATGGGTCCCGGGTTCTCCAGCACCTCCTTCGTCTGACTTACTGAGAGTCCATATTCATGATCATTACTCTCCCATCTAACTCTCCCAATTTATTCTTCATTAATTTCCTGTGCTCCCGTCACATCATCCTCTGCCTGAACCCCACCCCCAGAGAGTTAGACTGGGGGGGATATTTCCAGCTGGTTAGGATGGGAAGGATTGTGGAGAGGTACTGGGAAGGATGTAATAAACCCACTGATAAGCTACAGTATAGAAAGTGTGCTTCTGGAATCCCATGTTGGACTACCACATGTACATTTTTCTCTAAACACATAGTCATGGGGATCTCAAGTATTCATAGAAAAATGAGAGTTAGTGTTTTTAAAAACATGCCCATGGTATGTGCCGGATTGGGAATTGAACTCTGGCCAACCTGAACCCAAGGTTCATGAGCTTCCTGTTATAGCCAGCTGCTTAGTGCTCACAGCTCAGCACCAGGAGTGACCTAAATGCAGTATTATCTCTGAGCTCAGGAACTGTACTGACCAAGCCCCTATTTCAGTGTTTTTCAGCATTTCATCTTTTTGTATTTGTCCCATACCTGTGCAATAAGAGGTTTTCCTATCAGTAACAGTGGCTTAGTACAATACAGCGGAAGCTGGGTGGGGGTGAAACGGTTGTGATTTGAAAATGGGTCACCGTTACTCCAAGCAAGTTCTGATATAGATTGCCTAGGGAGAAATGCCCCCATACCATTTTTTGAAAATCCTTTTAGGGCCCTCTGATTTCACAAACATGGTCCCATGATTTTTTACTCCTTGCTTGATGAGCCTCCCTTTATCCAAAGTTCCTTTAGAACCAGGCCCTTGGAGGTATCAGAGATTTATTCCTGAACCTACCTCCCTGGTGCATGCTATAGCTGTACTTCTTATACTTCTTTGCTTGCTGTTCATTCCTTTCCACCACTATCCCCATGCACAGTCTGGCCTCTTATAGACCCAGAACACCCAGGCATCATGCTTTCTCACTTAGTGAAATGTCTGCCAGCTCTCTACCATGAATCTTTGGCACATCTGTAGATCTCCTCTTTATTTCTACTCAAATAAGCTCCCACAGGACATCCCTGTGGTCGGTCTGGTTGCTGGGTCTCCATCATTCTAACCTCACCATCATTTGTCTGGGCCTTCCCACCACAGACATCCACATAATCATCCCTTGTTCTTTATTGTTAACTTGAACCTTCTTTTAATAGCTTCATCATGGGTGAATGAGCTTTAAAAAAGAAATGTGTCTTCCTTACATACATTTTAATATGAATTCTTGTTTTACAGTCCCTGAATGGGTTGATTAGGAAAACACAATATAGCACAGATGTTTGGGCCAAGTGTGCTTGCAAAATGGTATTCTCTATAGAATGCTTTTAGGCATAAGAGTATTCACAACAAACAATGGACGTGTTTTTTTTGGAGGTTTTATTTTTTTTTCTTCAGTTTTGTCAAAACTTGGATTTATAAACTAAATCTGTGGAACATTAATCTTAAAATACCATTTGCAAAATGTATGAGTCTGTATATTAAAGTTTATGGAACCATTTTCATAAATACGTTAAACCTTCTAAAAGTTGGTATCATCAAATATTCTACACTAGGTTAGGACCTGTTGGTTCATATTCTTGCTCCAAGGAATTTTGATTGTTTTGTTTTCTTTTCTTTTGTTTTGTTTTCTTTTATTTTGTTTTGTTTTGTTTCTCTGAGCCATTGAGAATGGCTCTGGTAAGAATGTGTTTGTATAGCATGGTATGTTCTGGTGGTTGTAGGTGGGACCTTTGTCAAATACCTCTTTTATGGAATTCACTGAAAAAAACAAAAACAGAAAACAGTAACAACACTGTCTTTATTTTCAGTTTGTTTTTGAAGAATTTATGTTTTTCCTGGTAACTGTAGCCATAGCAATTATTTGAAACAAAATTGGTAGTTGATTTCCTTCTCCCTACTCAAAGCAGATATAGGCTAATAGTATACTCTGGGGAATTTATGTTTTTATATTTTAATCTTCCAATGATTTTGCTTATGAAGGGAAGACTCACACAGAAACTGATAATAATATTTTAAATTAGTAAAGACAATTCATGTTTTCATGTGCATTGATTTTTGAGTACCTGGAGCTTTGGATTATTATTTTCCTGATAACACCTGAGATATATCTATACCATTGTCTGTGTCTATATTTATGTCTATAAATATACATATGATATAGATCTAACTATAGATACAGATAGCTTCAAATTTCAGTAAACTGATATGGTCAAATGCATTCAGTTGATTGTGCTATTTCAGAGAAGTTCAGGATAAGGCCACATCTGAAAAATGATCCCTGTCTGCATTTTGGAGAAAATGCCAGTTTGGAGTTCTCATACTTAAGACACCCCTACCCCCACCAATAAAATATAGGTTATATGATTCTGAAGTTTTCAATTAGAAAGTTTTGTTTTCATGGCAGAAGAAAACTGCAAGTTATTATAGCCCGTGATGTGTATTTAGGGATAATGTAAGATAACACATAATTTCAACTTATTTCTGGACTAAATTAATATGATTATATATATTATTTCAAACCACAAGAGTAAAATTATTCTCTCTAGAAATTGATTCCTCTCCCAAATGAACTGGATTGGTAGTTTGATCAATATTTTCTATTACTACCACTACTAGACAGATATTTTAAGAAAAGAATAAAATCACATTTGTTGCAAGCCCTATCTTAAATTAATAATAAGTAGGTAGTTTGCAGGGTGTGCCTGCATTTCTATTTGCCTGTTAGTTTGAAATTGTGTGTGTGTGTGTGTGGATCATCAGTGGTTATCTGTCTACACAGCTGAGCTAGAAGCATACAGTCATTAGACACTTTGGGTTCAGCTGTATAGACAGATAACTACTGAGGACTAATTAAATATGTCTGTCCTCTTGAAGGAAAGAAATAGAGACATGTAAGGGGGGGGATTTGAATAGGTGATGATGCTGTCTAAGCAAGACTTAAGAAATAAGACTCTAAATTAATGGTGAAGTATGTGTTTTAGAGGTCACTTGCAGGCACCCTCCTACTAAGAGATAACCAGCATATTTGTCAGCATAAATTTACTCAAGATAAATTGAGGTGTTCTCATTCAACTAGGTAAATGAAAGAAAGAATCAGAATTAAAAAATGTGCTTTTGCTTACGTTACTTGTCTAGCTTCTTCCAGTTAAACCATCAAATGAGTTGAAAGATGTGTCTCCTAAATGAAGGAAAATTGTAGTCTATAATATAGAATATCACAACTCCTAACATGTAGAGAACTGATCTACTACCCAGTTCACTGGAACTAGAATCATGAGCATAGCTCCTTAAGAGGGAATTTACTAGAAAAAGTGAGCTGATAAGATACTCATCAATGGATTATGCCAGGCCCATAAGGAGAGGTATGCCATGCAGAGGAGGCAAGTATCCTTAAGCCACTGTGAGGCCAGCCACGCTCCAGAAGTGCCCCATGAATCAAACAAAAGTGACTAACAGTAATTTTCAGAACGGTGACTTTTTAGAATAAGTCCTTCTGTTCCTCTTTTTTTTCATCTCAAAAATCAAATAGATGCTCTGCTTAGTAAATTTGACTGCATGTAAATTGTTCAGATAATTAAAAATGTGTTCAGCTAAAATAAAACAGCAAAAAAAAGTTGAGCAAAGGTACTTATAACAAACATTGATAGTTTTTTTTCCATATTATATTAAAGGGCTCATAAAAGTAGTAAGAAAAGCCTCAAGAATCTCAATAGACACATGTATAAAAAAGCATAAATAGCTAATTTATATTGAGAAAATGAAAACATTTTGAACATCAGTAATAAAAGGATATAAATAAAAATGATCACATAATGCTATTTCTGGTAAAAAATGAAAGGAATATTCTCACCCCATTAATTGAAGCATAGAAAAATTATTATAGCAGGCTCCCTTTATCTGTGGGGGATACATTCCACAACTCCCAGTGGATGCCTAATATCATAGGGAGTACTGTCCCTATATATATATTCTGTTTTTTTCCTATAAAAACATACCTATGATTAATTTATAAATTATGTACAGTAAGAGATTAACAACAATAACTAAAAATAAAATAAAACACTTGTAATAATATAACTTACATGAATGTGGTCTCTTTCAAATACACCTTACAATACTGTACTCACCCTTCTTTTTGTGATGATGTGAGATGATACAAGGCTTACGTGATGAGGTGGAGGTGAGTGACATAGGTGTTTGGATGTAGTGTTAGGCTACTATAAAGGTTACTTGAATACAAACACTGTGATATTGCAACCATTGATCTGATAACCAAGATGGCTACTAAGTGACCAACAGGTGGGTAGTGTATGCTGTGTGGACACACTAGACAAAGGGATGATTCACATCCCAGGCAGGACAGAGTGAGATGGTGTGAGAGTTCATCACACTACTCAGAACAGTGTGCAACTTAAAACTTATGACTTGTTTATTTCTGGAATTTTCCATTTAATATTTTCAGACTACAGAGGACTGTTACCACACAGGTAACAGAAACTGTGGAAAGTAAAACTGTGAATATGGGTATAATTTTTTTTTTTTGATCTGTCTCCTCAGGCAAGGGAAACAAAAGAAAAAAATAAACAAATGGGACTACATCAAACTAAAGAGTTTTTGCACAGTAAAGGAAACCGTCAACAAAATCAAAAGAAAACCTACTGAATGGGAGAATATATTCCCTAATAATATATCTGATAAGGGGTTATGTCCAAAATATATAAGAAATTCATACAACTTAACACCAAAAAAACCAAACAATTTAATTAAAAAATGTGCAGAGGACCTGAATAGACATTTCTCCAAAGAGGATATAAGGATGGCCAATGGACATGTGAAAAGATGGTCATTGTCACTAATCATCAGGGAAATGTGAAATAAAACCACAGATATCACCTTATACCTGTCAGAATGGTTATCATCAATAAATCAATGAACAACCAGTGTTGGTGAAGACGTGAAGAAAAGGGAACCCTTCCACCGTATAATCCACATCCCGTGACTATCTATATATTCAATTACAGTTGTCATACAATATTATACAACATCAATTTCAGGTATACAGTGCAGACTATTGCACTTTGTTGTACATCTGAAGCTAATTAAAATAAAATTTAAATAAAGAAAGAAAAAAAAAGAAAAGGGAGCCCTTCTACACTGCAGCCACTATGGAAAATAGTATGGAGTTTCCTCAAAAAAATTAAAAATAAAACTATCTTATGACCCAGCAATTCCACTTCTGGGTATTTATCCAAAGAAAACAAAAACACTAATTCAAAAAGATATATGCACCCCTCTGTTCACTGAAGCATTATTTACAATAGCCAAGATATGGAAAGCAACCTAGGTGTTCATTAATAGATGAATGGATAAATAACATGTTATGTACATGCATATATAATGGATTATTACTTGGCAATAAAAGAGAATGAAATCTTGCCATTTGCAACGACATGGATGGACCTAGAGGGTATTATGCTAAGTGAAATCACTCAGAGAAAGACAAATATAATGTGATTTCACTTATATATGGAATCTCAAAAAGCAAAACAAACAAACAAAACAGAAATAGACTTATAGGTACAGAGAACAATCTCATGGTTTCCAGAACTGAGATGAAGGCATGTGTGAAAATAGTGAAGGGGAATAAGAGGTACACACTTCCAGTTATAAAACAAATAAGTCACAAGGATGTAATGTACAGCATTGGGAATTTTGTCAATAGTACCATAATAACTCTGTATGGTGACAGATGGTTACTAGACTTATTGTGGTGATTACATATAAATGTCAAATCATTATATCATACAACTGAAACTAATATAATATCGTATGTCAACTATACTTCAACAAAATATAAATTTAAGAAAATCTCTTAAGTCTCAGCAGGAAGTGATATTACCAGTCCAAAGTCCATGAGCTGGAAGGACACTTTGAAAGGCCAAAACTTAAAACATCAGAGTTTGGAGTAAGGAAAAGTTTACTGATGGAGAAAGCAGCAACCCAGGAGATGGGACCCCTAATCCTCAAATCTTTAAGAAAGTACAGAGTTCAGGCTTCTTTTCTGTGAAGGAAAAGGAAAAATGGGAGAGCCTATTTTGGCACTCTGAAGCTCCAAGCAGAGTACCAGTAATGATTTGCAGGAGCTATTAGCCTGAAGGCCATGGGGAGAATGCAGAGTTGAACAAAATGGAGTCAGGGAGATGGAGCCTTTCACTCTGTTACAATGACAGTCTGTGGTACTTAAGCATGACATGCTCCCTCCTTCCTCTGACTCCAGCTCAATGTGATCTAAGCTCAACTATGAGTCAGCATAGACCAGAAAACAAGATTCCTTCTCTCCCTTTCCCCACCTACCAGCTCTCAATAAAGGGCTATGGTACCTCATGCAAGTAGGTAGAACACAAATGCCGCTCAACTAGCTTTGTGTTACAGAGGCTGTATTCTAGGTGAGTGAGGTTGAGGTTAAGGGGAGTAAGCTCTCTTCGCCCAATTTCCTCTTATAGGGTGGAGACTCTATTCCATGTGTGACAGGCCAAGAATTGGGGCCCCAATCTACCTCACCCCAGTTTACTTGCATGGTAGAGGCTCTATTCTGGGAATGTTAACTCGAAGTTGAGAAGCCTAGATGCTACTGCCCTGCTGAGCGACCTGCTCATAAAGGCAGACTGTAACTCCAGCTCTGGAGTAGGAGCTCAGAGATTTTGCCCGGGGGTGTGACTCAGCTGGTAGAGTTAAATCATAACAAAAAGAGCCCCAAAGCTCTCCCTGAGAAACCGACTTTACATAGAATCCACAGTGGGGATGTTCACCTGATGGCACCCTTGAAAACCATGGTGATTCTGGTGGAAAAGATATAAAGAAGGAGCTGGTAACTTCATGAAGGAAACAAATCTTAGGCCAGTTAGTTCACCGAAAAGAAATAGAAAAAGAGACAAGCACAGCACTAAAAGAAACACCTCAAAGCCTGTCCTAAAAATATACCCTTTCAAATACATCTGAATTTGATTGGACCAGACTTTGGAGAAGTTTATGACCCAGAGAATTGCTGAAAACAATAGAGTAATCAGCAAAATGTGGGAGCTAACAGTTGGGTGTGATACCAAAAGAGAGAGCTGGCTTAACACAAATCAGGGAAGAAGTTAGGCAAAGAGACATTGTTAAAACTACTGTCATAGTAGGGGGGCTGTGAACAGACCCAAAACTGCACCCTCTGAGAAGCAACGTCAGCGACTTCATACTGTGAGGGATAGTGATTTCACCAAAATAGTCCAGCCAATGGCTAACCAAATACACAAACAACAACAATAATAAGCACGGGAGAAAGGGAGGTCAGTATCCAGAGCCACTAAAATATATAATCTAAAATGTCCACTTTTCAATCACAAATGATGGCAAATGCAAAGAAACAGGAAAGTGTGACTCATACACAAGAAAAAAAGAAAGACAACAGAAACTACACAAACATCAGACTTAATAGACACAAATTCCAAAGCAGCTATTATAAACATGTTCAAAAACTAAAGGAAACAATTATTTAAAAAATAAAGAAAAATATGACAATAATGTCTCATCAAATAGGGAACATCAACAAAGACAGAAGTTATAAAAGAACCAATGAAAATTTTGAAGTTGAAAAGTACAATAGTTAAAATAAAAAAATTATGTGAGGGGCTCAACAGTAGATTTGAACTAGTATAAGAAAAAATCAGTGAGCTTGAGGATAATTCAACAGAGATTTTGCAATATGAAGAACAAAAAAATGATGAAGGAAAATGAACACAGACTCAGATAAATGTGGGACACCGCTAAGCTCTCACCAACATGCATGTGGCAGGTATGCCAAGAGGAGAGGAAAGAGAAGAAAGGTTAGAAAAAATAATCTAAGAAAATGACCCAAATTTGATGAAAACTATTAATGTACACCTCCAAGAAAGTCAAAGAATTTATGATAAGATAAGCAGAAAGATATTCACATCTACACATATCATATAGGAAATAGCAAAAGATAAAGAAAAAACCTTGAAAGCTAAGAGAACAACAGCTCACCACATACAAGATAACAATATTAACAGCTGACTTCTCATTAGAATAACATATGCCAGAAACAGTAGGATGACATATTAAAACTGCTGAAAGAAAAAAAAAGAAAGAAAAGAACTACAATAATTTTATATCCAATAAAACTATCTTTTTTAAAAGTGAGGGCAATATAAAGACATTCCAAGATAAAAAACACCTCAAAAAATTATTGCTAGTAAATCTCTGCCTTGAAAGAAATACACAAGGAATTTCTTTATGCTAAAAGCAAGTGACTCCAGACAGTAAGTAACGACCTACCCTGAAAAAATAGAGCTCCAATAAGGCAATTATGTAGATAATTATTAAGGACAGTAAAAATGATATATTTCCTCAATTTCCTTCTTTTAACTGAGCTAAAAAGCAAAATGTATATAATCATATGTATATAATCATGTTATTGGCCTACAATATGTAGAAATGTGATATAGTTGACAACTGCACAAAGAAGGTGGATAGAAACAAAGCAGTATTAGAGTAAGAAAATAACCCCACTTGGTAAGGGAAATCCACAGAAACAAATGAAGAGATCAAGAAATAGTAAATAAGAAAATTAACATAACAAATGATATAAATATATACTAGCTCTTCTTTTTCCTCTCAGCTTTTTTAGAATACATACTATAACAAGATAATAAATATAAGAATGTATTGTTGTACTGCAACATATGTAAATGTAAGATATATGATAACAATTGCACAACTGAGGGAGTGAGGAAAAGAGTTATATAAAAGTAATCACTATTAAGTTAGTATAAATCTGAAGTTGATTTTGATTCATTTAGGTACATACGGTAAGCCCTAAAGCAACCACTGAGAAGTAACCTAAAAATAGTGAAAATATTATTAAAGGAATTAAATATGAACAAAATTTTGTTATTTGGGTTAGGCAAAGCCTTCTTGGATATGACAGACACCAAAAATACATGCAACAAAACAAAAAAAAAGATACATTGGACTTCATCAAAATTAATACCTTTTGTTTTTAAGAAGTGCCATCAAGTATGTGAAGACAACCCATATAAAGCAAGAAAACATTGCATTAATAAGTGACTTGTATTTAGAATATATAAAGAGGTCTTACAACTAAATAATACAAGACAACCCAATCAAAAATGGGCAAAGGAATTGAATAGACATTTCTCCAAAGAAAATATGCAAATAGCCACTGAACACATTTAAAAAAAAATGCTCAACATCATTAGCCATCAGGAAAATGCAGGATATAGTCAAAACCACAATGAGATGCTATTTCATATCTACCAGGATGGATTTAATTTTTAAAAAGTCAGATAACAATAAATGATGACACAGATTAGAACACTCATCCATTTTTGGTGGGAATGTAAAATGATGGAAAATAGTCTTGTAGTTCTTCAAACAGTTAAACACAGAGTTACCATATTACCCAACAATTTCACTCCTAGGGATACACCTAAGAGAAATAAAAACTTATGTCCTCCCAAAAACTTCTACATAAATATCCATCATAGCCCCCAAGGTAGTAACAGATCAAATGCCCCTCATTAGATGTCTGTCTATCTATCTATCTATCTATCTATCTATCTATCTATCTATCTATCTATCTATCTTTGCATGTGTGTATATGTATATATGTGTAATATCATATCTGACCCCATTTATATGGTATGTCCAGAATAGGCAAATCTAATTGATAAAGAAAATAGATTAATGATTGCACAGGGTGGTAAATGTGGGTCAGATGGGTAAGTGACTCTTAATGCCTATTGGATTTCCTTCTAGGGTAATAAAAATGTTGTAAAATTTATCGTGGTGATGGTTTCATAGCCCTGTGAATATACTAAAAACTATTGAATTGTACATTTTAAATGGGTGAATTATATGGCATGTGAATTATGGGTACATATCATAAAACAGTTATATTTAAATAAGTGGATAAATAAAATGTATAACAAAACGTGCACAAATGTACAAACATATAATACATCTTTCTCTGAAGAGATAAACTATTTCATAACGTTCTGCTAATGTTAAATATCACAATTCCAGAAGAAAATTCCATAAACTGAAAATATGTGAAGCTTTTTATAATGACAAATTGAATGTAATTTGGTAGCAAAGTATGAAGAGACCTTAAGAATGAGAAGGGCTTAAACTTACATGGTGTTGTATGTCAATTATTTCTCAATAAAACTGGGGAAAAAAATGAGAAGACAGTGGTAAGATATAGGTTTCACCTACTTTGGGAAAATATGGTTCTCAGGAAGGTAAAGCTTGATAGAATCTTGAATGGACAGGGCTAAGTAACAACTCCCCCACGAATAAATACATTTTGTTAAAAGGGCCCTGCTCTTTTAAGTAGCTGCTATTTTGTCAGGCACTTTTCAATGTGTTTTACACACATTATCATTAGTTCCCACAAAACATTTTTACAAATGAGAATACTAAAGCTTTTTAAAAAGGTAACTGCCAATTTTCACACAACTAGTATGCGGTGAAGTAAAGACTAGAATTCAGAAATGGTTATTGCTCCATTCTATGTTGATTATAGTAATTTAAAACTCTGTGTGAGCCATCAAACAAAAATTTTAAAACATCTTTTGCACATCATTTGATTCAAAATAAAGAGGAGAGACTTGATATCCATGGTCAAGTCATTAATTTATGGTCCCCAAAGTTCCCCCCCAAATTATTAAATTCTTAAATATTAATATAAATTAATAAAAAATTCTTAAACATTGACTTAAAAATTCCTTTGATCATTTAACCACTTTTCCAAGTGAAAGTAATGCATTTTTTAGTTCTTCCTGGACTGGTATCATCAAAGCTTTTTATTTCTCATTTAATTCTTTCTCAACTTCTTTTGTTGTTGTTGTTCAATTTTTTTCTTTTTTTTTTGTTTCTCATTTAATTCTTTAAAAACGGATTGCATGAGGCTGGTCAATGGAGAAATACTAATTGCATTTATAAAAAATCTAAAAGATTATTTTTTTCTCAGACTGGAACATGTAACACACCAAGTAGCTTCTCAATTCAGTATAGAATAGCAATATCCCCTACGTAAATAATATCTTAATGTAAATAATATATAATATACAAACACTGCACTCACCCTTAAATATTAAAAGGAAGAAAAACATCAGACTTGTGAGGATTTTAAAAGTTATTTAAATATTTGCCATTATTTTACAGGAAATGTAAAATTGTAAAATTGCAAAAAAATGTGTTTACATTACAGAAAAATTATTGTTTTTTCCCCCATTGGAGAAGTAAACCAGCAATAAAATTTTGACAAGAAGATTTGTGTGATTCCAATTATGATTTAGTTGAAAAAGAATAATATATGCGTTGGTCATAATCTCGTGCTTGTGGGAGCCCCTTAGCATTCCTTCTTATGGAATCCCTGATGAGGTCATACCTTTGCAAACATCATTTCAACAGCATTTGGTATAGGATACTTTGAGTTTGATTCAGATAGGTTGAATAAGACAGGACTATGCTGATTAAAGGGGAGAAAAGGGTGTGCTCTAATTAGAGTAGCCAAAACTTAAACACACTAGAACTTTAGGGATTAATTTAATATGTTACAAATTTACAGACTTGGATCCATTTACTTCAATGGAAACCCAAACGATTCCCAGACAGGCAAAATGCCCAACATGGCTCTGAGAACAGACATGATAGCTGTTTATGTCTTTTAAAATAAAGGGGAGAAAAAAATAAAAATAAAAAAAAATAAAGGGGGGATCATTTTGTTTTGAGTTTGGCAATGACATATTCTCTTTGGCCAGTGGAGCAGAGATATTGCGGATTAAGATGAAAGGTAGAAAGAGCAAAAGGTAGATCATAGGAAGCAATCATAGGGCAATGATAAAACAGAGCAGGAAATGCTTATTTAGATAAATGAGGTATATTAAAGGCTAAACCATTATTCATGGGATCCCTATCCAAAAAGAACTTTAAACTAAAATAGATTGAGATAAAAGCACATGTGGCTTAAAAAAAAAATATGAATGGTGACACAAGTACAGTCCAAAACCTCTAACTTAAAAAAATATTATGTAAGAAAGATGACATTAATTAAAATTCCTCTCACATCCCCACCAACACAAAAGCTATAGGAAAGACTAAAACTGAAGAAAGACATACTTGAGTTTCAGTTTCCTTATCTATAAAAATCACATTAAAAATACTTGATAGTTTGAACTTGTGACCGCTGAGATTCTTTCCAAATTAGTTTTTATGATTCTAGGTAAGATATACTTATTTTACACTCAAGGTGTCACATTACCAGGAGTATATGAATTTGATTAAGTAATGAAGAGGCTTCAATACTCAATGGGATGAGTCTCTAAGGAGGAGCCATCATGCAGTCTGGCAGGCTTGTGATGAGCATATATATGTGTGGTGGGGGAAGCCCTCCCACAGCCCTTAAACCATGCTGCCATTTTCCAAAGCAAATTCTAAATAATGAATTCTCAAGCTTAATTACACATTAGAATCAGAGATCTTTAAAAAGTCCTTATTTTCAGGCCACACTACAGACCAATCAAATTAGGATCCCTGGGGATGAAACCTGCACATCAGTGTTTTTTTAAAGCTCTGGAAGGGGTTCTGTTGTGAGCCAATGAGTGATGAGCACAAGTAACTCCTGCCTTCATGTCGAAAAGGAGAAACCCGAGACCCTCATAAACTAAATGACTGAGCTAATTTAGCTCAAAGAATTGGTGATGGAGGCAGGACAAGAGTCCGGGTCTCCCAATGCTCCATCCTATTCTTTTCATCACACCCCTGTCTTTCTGTCTCTCCTTATTTCATAGATGCCTCTAAATCAGCCTGCTTGTAGTCTCAGCTTCATATCTTCCATTCCGCACCCATACCAAAGTTATGAGCAGCTTCTCTCAGCACGGTTTTTGCATATTACTTTCCTTTTTACAAACACTGCTTTCTTAAACTTGCTGGATTAGAGATGACCCAAATTCTTCCATCTTATTAGTGAGAAAATTGAGCACCAGAAAAGTTAAGTGACTCACCTATGGTCACTTAATCCGGCAAAGAAAGAAAAATCCAGAACTGAAATTGCTTAGCATTTCATCCAAGTACTTTCTACTCTTCTAAGTCTCCAACTTGGATGTCCCACAAGACACACTGGCACCCTTCATCACGAAGCCAACATACATTTGTCCCAAGAAGAGACAAGCTGAATGAGGGTCAGGCAGGGTCTGCATTTGCAGCGGCCATTTGCTTTTTGTGTTTGGAGGACAGAGGAGAATCCAGGGTACCACTGCAGCTCACCCACATTATCGTGTATATACTGGCTCTGCAACTCAGCCCAGAGTTCCTCCTGCAGGAACCTCCATCATTGAAGTTGGAAGCTTGGGAACCATGAGGAACCACTGCAGGTGCTCGTTTTCCCTTGTGGGCTCTGGTTCAACTTTACAGGCTCCAGGGTTTCTTTGCTTTCCCCTCATGTCCGTTCTCCCTTCTTAACCACTTATTTTCTGGGCTTCAGATTTCCACATGAGACACAGAAACAATGAACAACAGCTTCAGATAGACTAGGTACCCAGCTCTGATCGTTGCAGAAGGTCAAATCCCTATAATAAATCATGTATCCATATCTCTTTGGAGTTTTGCCTTTGTGACAGTGACCCTGACCCGAATAGGGGTCTAGGGCTGTGTAAACAGGATCAGTTGGCATTACTCTTGGCCAGGACTCCCCTCTGTCTTTAAGCAAACAGCTGGAACTGCAAAACTTCCATTCTGACAATACCAGGTCTTCGTTGACCTTTTGACAACAAACTTCTGGGGCAGAGCAGTGACTGTCCCCTTTTCATTTTGCCATTGTCTCCATCCGGTCTATGACATCTTTTGAGTGGCCTCGTTTGTACATTTACCTGGTCCTGTAAGTATTTGAATTTGCATTCACTGGTCTCCTCGAATCCAATCAACACTACTGAGCTTTTCTAATAACTTTTTTTCTGACACCATTTTGACCATTGCTCTGGTTTTTTCATGCCTTTGATTTCCACGACTTTCTCAGCTCCTCAAGCATGTTTGTGTTATTACTAATGTTCTCATTTGTGCTGCTCTTTACTCTTTGATAAGATTTTACCTCTTGAGTTTAGAATGTTACAATTCTTACACCTCTTTGAATCTATACAATGATTAACATGGAGTTAGGAAAGTAGGAGAGTCTCAGTAAATAACTGTTGAACTTCATAGATCTTTATTAAAGGTCCACTGTTTACATAATATGCTAGTTCAGTTGGAAGGGGGCTGGCAACTTGCCATTGTGCATATGCTTTAAATATTGGGTTGTTGGAAAAGTCATGACTTCTTTTTTTCTATGTTTTTCATTGCAAAAATGCATCATGACTTTTCCGACAACCCAATAGTTGTAGAAAGATGACTACCACTTATACACTCATCCATTCGCAGACTTTTACAGCCACAATATTTTGAAAAGGAAAAAAAATACTTTATACCCGACACAATATTAGAGAATAGCTTTCTTTGAATAATTTATTTTAGTTTTCTATTTTCAAGGCAACATCAGTAATGTTGTCCAAAAAAGCATATTATGATAATATACTATATGACTTTTGAAGTCTGAGGTGATGAACTTAGTATTAAAAGCTTCAACCTGCAAATAATTGGCTCTTTACACTTGAAATCTATGTTTAAAAACACTTATATAATTGTTCCATACACTTTAAAATGGAGAAATTATTTGTTATAACTCTACTCTATTATAAAAAAGAAGTGTGAAAAATGCAAAAACTTGACACTTGAAAAACAAAATAGCCTCCCCTTCAGAGACACAAAATTTTTCATTTCAGTATAAATAATGCATGATTAGATAGATAGATTCATTCATATGTGAAGTTTCGTAGTCTTATCAATTTTTACTTAAAAGTATGAGAATTTTTACATTAAAAATTACATGATTTGTAATGCCCACATAATATTTTATTCTGTAATTATATCTGGTTTACTTAATCTCTTATTGTAGGACATTTGATTATAAGTAATGGTTCAGGAAAAGTTCCTTGTTCATCATTCCCATTGCCCATGATTTAAATAACAATCTCAGGATAAAAATTTCAAGGCAAATTGTTGAAAATATATGTGCATTTAAAAAGTTTTGATACATATATTCTTCTTTTGCTTAAAAAGAGTATGCCAATTATACTTTCATCAATAATTTGTTCTCCTTTTTACTTTGCCAAGTTGATAAGCCCATATAATATATAATTGTTTTAATTTGCATTTCCTCAAATCTACAGTTCCAATAAATATTTTTAGATTACTTGTGGTTTGATATGGTAAAAGATGCATTTTTATTAAACTTTCAATTTATCAGTCTTTTATTTATTTATTTATTTATTTATTTAGTGCAGTGTCACTGGCCCTCATATGTGGGACCTGAACCGGGGCCGCTGGCTTCCCAAGCCAGTGCTTAACCACCGCGCCACTCGGCCAGCCCCTCAGTTTTCTTTTAAATACAATAGATTAATAAGGATAGCAAAGATTATTTTTAGAAGAGGGGAAAAAAAGCTGGATTTTGAAACGAGAGTACTAGAACCCAAGGAAGTAGGAAAAGTGCAAAGCAGTAATTCCTCCCCCATCCAAAACCCATGATGGACAAGGAGGAGTGAGAGTTGCCTGAAGTGGGGATTAAGTTGCTCTGGGTATCAAACGGAGAGTAAGACTGTGCTAACAGCTTTGGCTGGACCTCTGCAAATGTTAGATGTTATAATTGACAAGGCATCATGCCAAACATTATACATCAAGGCTGATAAAGGAAGTTAGAATAGAAACTGGAGAAGTGTCAGTAGATATTTTCACAACTTTGTTGAGTTCAAAATGAGATCCCTGAAGACAAAGATGATTAACATAACTTCATTATGATAAAAAGGGGGAAGGGCTGGAGAATTACTCAGAAATCATACATCAATCTAATCTCATTTGGGAGAGAAATTGTACAAGCCTTGCGAGCAATCCAACAGAGCTACACTTAGCACACCCATGGTTTGATGGAGACCAGCCCCATGCTCTGATTCCTTGGCTCATCAGAATTCCTTGAGGATTTCATGACTGCAGAGGTGCTAAGCTATTTTCCAAAAAGAGGAAGGAAGCATCGAGTATGTGCTCTTACTGCTTTGAATGGAACTCAGCTTGTTTGTGTGGGTTTGGAGCTGAACTGGCTACTGAGAGGAGACTTCATTTATAATCATATACAAGCTGCGAAGAACTTGGTTCTTTCTGAAGTGGTTTGTACTCTTTTTAGAAATTCTTTTTGACTCTCCAGCATTCTGGTGAGAAAAGTCTTCCTCCAACCAAAGGAATTGCCCTTCTATAAAGAAGACCTGAGAATATGGCAATTTTGATGAGTGGGCTCATGTGGCAATGTGTGAGGTGGCATGTAGGCAGCACAAACCTACAGCTTCTTTAATATCTCTGGGGACCTCTAAGAAGCAGAACAGCCTGAAAGGCTTTAATTTTGCCCAAAGTTCAAAGAAGGGAAAAGAAAAGAGAGGGGAGGATTCAAATGGCAGAAGAGAGAAAACATATAACCAATAACTCACGTAGGAAGGCTTTTAAGGACAGCACTCTCCTACCCACTCTTCAATCTCAGTTTGAGTCTTTTTTATGTCTAAGGTCCCCTGGGCCCACAAAACTGAACAGAAAATTTCTAAGTCAATTAGTTGCTTGGCATTACTTTGCTGACATGCAAGGAAATAGTCAGAGAACAACTTATCATTCCTTGCTTTAGACTTAACTGGGGCAGGGCAAAGAGCACAACATGTAATTAACTCTCAAGTACACGTACATAAAGACATTATGTAAAATAATAGAAATGTCCCTTATCGGCCTGAGGTGGATCTAGATTTGGCCAACCTAGCAGCTCTTTAGTAAGTGAGCAAACAAAACAAAACCCTCTTTAAAGACTTGAGTGAGGATCCTTACCCAGGAATCTATCTGGATTGCTTCTACTGTAGATTTTCTGTCCTAATTTAGATATCGTTTCCTGTCACTCAGATCTAGTGGTTGTGAAACTGAATAACCACAGAACATTTACAAGTCCCTTGAATAATGCATTCTGCCTGGGAAACAGTTTCCAGCCTTTGGCTGCATCCCTGAAGCCTCATCGATCAGGGCATCCTTGGACAGAACGTGCTGCCCTGTCGCACAGGTGGCCACAGACTGGACAAGACTTTCAGTTGCACCTGTATGACCAGATGGCATCCACAGTTAATATTTATTTTCAGCAGCAAGGGACAATATGACTCCATTTTATTAAGCCACAGCACTAGCTGTGGGAGCTCACTGACATCAAACGTATTGATCCAGAACAAGCTTTGGCAAGCCTCAGGGAAGAACATGTCTTTTCTGTCCTAGTTGAATATGTTTCCAAGATATATCCTTGGTTCAAATTGGGGTCATCCAACCATACCTTCTTATAGTAGTTTCTTTTACTAACTAAACCTCATCTTTTACCTGGATATGCCCAGCTCTGTCTGAGTTCTTGAAGTAGGTTAAACATTTTATAGTGGATAAAATAAAGAAATTGTGGCCAGTGTGCTAAACAGATTCTTATATCAATCACCCTTGTGAGAGGGTCACAATAGTCAAGAGTGACATAGTAGGTAAGTAATGGAAAAAGCTTTCTCAGGATTTCTTATGCTCCCCAATAAATCAATACTAAAGACTGAAGGGTCAATTCCAAAACAGAAAAACATAGTTCAACCAGTAGGAATGTTTCTACAATTAGGCAAGGCAAGCAACTGTGCATGTTGAATTACCATAAATTTTCTTTACCATCTCAGCATAGAGAATTGGGTTTCCAATCTTTGTACTTTTGCGTGACATCTCTTTCAATGCCGTATCTTAAACTAAACATGTTCTTACAACACCACTGAATTACGATAAGCAATTTGAGGGCAAGTACAAGTTATCATAGAAACTACAGCAGTGCTCTACAAATAGTAGCCTTTAATTGAAATTTTTTTGCTATTTTACTTGTATGGTTTTATCAGTATCAAATAGTTCATCTTACTCCTCTGGCACACATTTAGAACTATTTTCCATCTTAAACGTGAGTCATGCCACTTGATTTCCCAAGAATTTAACTAAAGAATTTATTCTAACTCTTCTTGAACTTTCTGACTGGTAATTTTGATGCAGGCATGTATCTGTTGCTTAAAACCCAATTCCACTTGGCCTTGTTTAAGTCCAGAGTAATTACACTTGGACCCAGGACCACTTATTTGCATAGGGAGCTTAAATAGTGAGTTGAACCTTTCTTTGAAAGGCTTCACCACTTGAACTATCACGGTGTTCCTTTCTGGGGTTTAATGGGGAAAAGCATTAATTTTCATAAAACCCAGGAAGACAAAAGGTTAGTCAAAGTAGTTATGGTCTATGAGGTCTGACAATTAAGTTAGCAAACTTGTTGTAACAATGTTTTTTGATATCACAGGAATTATTCATTATGAATTTGTATCAACTGGACAAACAGTTAACCTAATTTACTATTTGGAAGTGTTGAAAAGGCTGCATAAAAAAGTTAGACGGCCTGAGCTTTTCACCAACAATTCATGGCTCTTGCATCACGACAATGCACCAGGTCACACGGCACTGTCTGTGAGGGAGTTTTTAGCCAGTAAACAAATAACTGTATTGGAACACCCTCCCTACTCACCTGACCTGGCCCCCAATAACTCCTTTCTTTAAAGGAAGACAGTTTGATGACATTCAGGACATCAAGGTTAATACCATGACAGCTCTGATGGCCATTCCAGGAAAAGAATTCCAAAATTGCTTTAAAGGGTGGACTAGGTGCTGGCACCAGTGCATAGCTTCCCAAGGGAAGCACTTTGAAATTGACCACAGTGATATTCAGCGATGAGGTATGGAGCACTTTTTTCTAGGATGAGTTTACAAACTTAATTGTCTGGCCTTGTATATCCTCCTATTATGCATAGATACTCAGTGTTGAAAAAAAAAAAGAAAATTTCACAATTAAGAAAAAAGAAAACAAAAAAAAAACTGTACTTCTTAGTCCTCAAGGGAAATATCAGGATTGAAATAGAAGAGACCTGTTTCTAATTGAGAAAGCCCTGCTCACCAGCCCTGCTATCTAATCCTTTGAATCTGAATCCTTTGAAAATTTGCGGAAATCCATTCCCTGGCTTCTCACCTCATTATGAAGTTTTTGAATGTTCTCCACTCCTCGCTGGCTCTTTCAAGAATAATTAGTACCCTCATCAATTTCCCTACCTTTGCTCTCTGGACAGACCAGTGCCATTTGAGGGAAATGCTTGCTTTCTCTACTGAGCAGTATTTAGGGGCAGTTTCTTATTCTATAAATTTCCCAGCAGTGATGCTCCCAAGAGAGTCATAAGTGAATTTGTGGTAACTCAAGCAGTTTTTGACAACTAACAGTGTCGTGTTACTTCTCTGAATTGGCCTTTCACTTCAGCGATTAACAGGTGTGGTGCAGGAAGCCGTTGGCCTCCGCTCCATTGAACTCCACAGCCTGCGTCTGCTTTGCTACCAGGTCTAAGAAACAACAATATCAGGCTTCCAGAAGAGTAACGAGACTTCTCCATATTTAAGTTAGTTTAAAGGACATCCCCAGAAAAATCTAACACCTAACACCAAGGAGGCACAATGTCCCAACTCTTTCTTTTTACAGTTTTGTAAATAGAGTAACGGATTTCTAGCTGTGTCTAAACTAATCATTTCTTTTTATTTCAGAACTACATAATAAATTATGATTGTTCATCATTAAGGCTGATCCTGAATCATCAACCTGAGGATGAGCCCTTTTCCTGAATTTCTCCCGTTTTTTCCCCTCCATTACGTGGGCAATGTAATTCCAGTTCGTTCCTATTGCAAACAGTGATCAGTAAGGAGAGTGGAGGATTTAGTACCAAAAGTTTAAGTTTGGAGGGTTATCAAAGAGAAAGATTTTGTGAAGGGATAAGACGACTTCACGGAGAGGTTTCCCCACATTGTGCTGATGTCCCCTCATGCATCAAACATGTGCAAACATCTGCTGTATACTCAGTATTGCTGTTGGCTCTGGATGAAATACCAAGGAAAAACCTCACTGTTTCTGCCTTTATGAGAATGAGAGACAGGGCAGTGACCCATGAAATAAAAAGTAATACAAATAGTTAAAAGGGTCAGGAAATTTTAAATAAAGTGAGTGGCACCCTGGAGCTGAGACTGTCAGAAAAGGTTTTTGACTTTGAGGAAAGGCATTGAAGGCAGAGGGCATGGAAGCCAGGAGAATCAAGCATGTGGAGCACAAGTGTAAGGCTGAGTCAGCTGCAAATGCTGAGAAGTAGGACATCACTGGAGTGGCCACGGAAGCAGTTAATCTCGGGTTAGGAATGACGGCATTTGTGGTGAGAGAGGAACTCTGAAGAATTAACACAGAGAAAGATTTTGTGAGTTTCCTTACTGCAATTTGGATTGGCTTCGATGCTCTGTATCCGTTAAAGCTCACTTACGAAAAACTCATTTGAGGCAAAAAAAAATCAAAAAAAAAAAAAATCAAGCATTAATCACAACACGAATAATTGAGGAAGTGCTCAGAATCAACTACTTTGTTTGGTTATCCTGGCATTGATACTAATTAAAATGGCTTTAAATTAATGAATTTGCTTGATTTCCAAGTAACTTTAAATAGCTCAGAGTGACTATAGCCATCCATGTTTCCAAATGATTCACCTTAAATAATTATGAGGCAACATTATTACCTGGGATGTGATCAGATCCAGACATCTAAGACAGGAAAGCTGTAAAGCAGGTTATTGACATATTCCATTCTTTATCATGGCGCTTAAAACTATGGAAAAATAAGGGCTTCTTATTCACAGGTTTACGAATTCACTGGGACCAAGGATGACCTTGTAATCCCTGTGGGCAGCCTTCAGAGAGATCTCGCCAACAATATAACTGTTTGAAAGCAGAGTTGTCATTATAAGATTTGGACATAAAGTCAGGATTTATGGTCAGTACAATATTCATGATATACATTACAGCATGAATGAGGCTTTGATATAGTTTGACATTCACTAGAGGATATTTTAAAGGCAAAACTTGGCTTTAGTTGTAGTCAATGGTTTCTTCATCATCTAAAACAGAAAAAAGCATTTATCAATGTATCAATCAAAGTTTCAGATGTCTCAGAATATAAAATTATTTAAGGGGACTCCGGGGAGCCATTGCACACTGTCTACCCAAAATGACTTCAATGTTAGTTTTGTTTTTAATGTGAATAGTAAAGTTATCTGATTATAGCAACTTTGTGTTACACTTAACTCAAAATAGATTCATGACCCTGCTTCTAAGCTGAGTTTAAACCTTAAGAGAGATTCGGTAGTATAAATAAAACATTGTAATCAATACCACCCTTTTGACAAGGCTGTGGGAAATAAATTAGAAATTCTATCCCTCTAAAATGAAACATAAATTAACAAGATTTTCAAAATGTAGTTTGCATGATGTATTTTGGCTGAATCCCCAATGTTGTTTTCAAAACACAGCAGTTAGACGATAGCATATTGAACTGAGAACACTGCATACTTCAGAACCAGTGGGAACAACTCCATGTGCTACTACTTTTTATGCATTATTTTCATGTTAATTAATTCATTCTACAAATATCTATTTAGTACTTAACATGCATCAAAGACCATGATAGCTGCTAGGAGACAAAAAGAAATGGGAGGCAAAACCAATTTTGTCACTACCCAATTCTTCCATTACCTCAATGTATTCCTTCCAAGGTTTTAGGTGGTGCTTGGCCCATCATTCTTTTCTTTTCCCCACAGAGTCTAAAAACAAGTGCAGCTAAATGTGTGCATTGTTAATCTACGATGATTATTCCAAAAAGTTGGAATTAATTAATATGCCTCCTGATCCTTTTAAGATTGGTGTTATAAGGGGGCTACTTTAATTAATTGTTGATCTTTGAAAGACAAGGAGTCCTAACATTGTTTCTAACTCAAGAAAAAGAGTGTACCAGATTTCAGGATGTCATAAAAGAAAGTATAGAGCCAATTAAACAGAATGAAAGGGCTGAAAGTAAGTCATTGTCTGTCTTGATTCCAGGAGTCAGGAGGAAGACAACGAAGAGTACAAACAAGGAAGGATACATGTGTGGCCAGGCCCAACTTTAAAGCCACTTATCTTTTAAGAGTTTATAATATTCTGTACAGAAATGGTGTGTGTGTGTGTGTATTAATCATAGAATCTTTGACAACCACATTTGATGTGAACAGAAAAACCAATCTAAATTAAATGGACAAGTCGTAGGAGGCCAGTGTCACCCTAATTCCTCTATGTGATTATCAAAGCATGGATTTCACCTTTTATGGTAAATGTGAGTAGGTTGTGCATATAATAGACAAAGGATAGAAGACAAAAATGAACCGAGAGAAAGACTTATACAATGATCCCCACATTGGCTGCCTGTGAGAACCGCAGCGGTATGAAGCTCTTACTACAAATGAAGACAAGCAAGACAGGAGCCTGACCTTGGAGGAACTTAGCAAGTGTTATGTTTGTCTATAAGATGATAGATTTGTAGGCTGTGATAATCGGGGGCACAAACCTCTGAAAGCTTAAAGTGTAGGTCTGGACAGGAGGAGGAGTAAGATTGGCTTAGAAAGGTAACCTGGGAATGAGCTGCAAATGCTGCTGCTGTGGCTGGTAGAGTGTAGGAGTCTTCCAAGGAGAAGGGGAGGTCTGGGCACCAAGTAATCCAGGAGCCAAGCCATGCTGGAGCTGGTCCCAGATGTAGGGAGAGGACGGCTGAGGTGGGAGTGCAGAGGGTATGTACGTTCCTGGAGTCCGGAGTTTCAAGATTCTGTATCTCTTCTAATTCCGCCTCTTCCTCTGGCTAGGGACTTTGTAATTCTGAAGTTTAAAACTAGCAAAAGAAAAAAAAAATCTAAAAGCAGAAAGGAGAAAAGTGCCTGTTAAAATGGGGAGAAGCCCACAGAAAATGGAGATGTTACCAGAGACCAAGCATGGTAAGGATGGGGAAATGGGAAATGTCCATCAGACACGTTTAGGTTCCTTTACTTTTTAATTTTAGGGAATTTACTGCAACATCTGACCATGCTACTCAAAGCTTATAATTGATTCAGGTGTGAACTGCGCTTGCTTTCATGGCAGTAGGGATTGATACTATATAGATCAGCCCTTGAGAATCTCATTTCTGTATTCTGCGCAGAGCACCTTGCTAACATCCTGGGTGACACAGAAGACAACTTCATGGAGTCAGTGGTCTGGCTGAGCAACTAAGACCAATGAAAAAATACTGAACAGAGTCAGAAACTTGCATGGTTAAGGGGTAAACTGCAAGTTGTACGTCAATCGCAGCTACAGAATTTCACAATGTGCAGGATCAATGCAGGCTAGAAAAATACAGGGAGGGTTAAGGAAGAGGATTCTGAGCTGGGCTTTGAAGGATGGGTAGGATTTGTCTTGACAGGGAAGGAGGAAGGCGTTACTGGTATGACAAATGACATGGAGATGGGACTAAAATGGCTTACTTGAGGTCTGGTAAAGTAGCCGAGCTTTCAAGTTTAAAGGTTGTGGGAACTGAAGTTATCCAGATGAAGGAGAACTTGGAAAGCTGTGATGAAGAGTTCAAATTTTAAGCTATGTCTATAGACAGGCAACTTTATATGTGGAAGGTGAGGTCCAATTGAGGGTTCTAGTGTTCCTGATTTAGAGGACCGTTGAGTTGAAGGGAGACATGTGTCCCTTCCCATATCACAGCTAAGGAAGATCCAATTGTGTCCAAATTCCCATGGAAATGTTCCACTATACCAGCAGCCCACATGCTGGCTCCTGCACTGAACACCAACCTGTCCTCACAAGGCTATTAGCTGCAGTTCTAACATTCGGTCAAATCCAAGCCTTATGCTTGAGACTTGGTAATGTCTAGTTTAAGTACATTAAAGGAAAGCTAGAAATTTAGCTCAGAATGTCACACATGGTAAATGGCAATCAGTGAACCATGTGGCCTCTTATTTCTCTGCACCGAGCATACACCAATTTCTGCATCCCCCCTTGGATTTTCTTTCCACAGTTTAAATACTATCACGTTCTTTATTTTTAAAAATTGCTTCTGGCTCCCCATCACGGACAACAGTGGTTTGCCAATTGTGTTCCCTCACCAGCAGCGTAGGCATCACCTGGAAACTTGTTGGAAATACACATTTTATCTCTGCTACCCCAGACCCGCTTAATCAGAAACTCTGTAGGTGGGGCCCAGCTATCAGTGTTTTAAAGAGCCATCCAGGTGGTTCTCCTGCATGCTAAAGTACAAAGCTGCTCACCTACAGGATGCAGGAACGACTCCTTAGAACACCATCCAAGGCTCTTTGTGGCCTATTCCTAACTTCTCCACCACATCCAGCCTTTCCCCGGGGCTGCAACCCCAGCCTGAAACTGAGCACATATGTACTATCGCACATGCACAGTTTGCAGTCTCCTCACCACACCAAACTCTTTAATGCAACCCTGCATTTGAGTTATCATCCCTATGATTTTTGTCTAGCTTACACTTCGCTCACTTTGGTAAACACCTAATTTTCAAATCTAGCCTCCACATCCCTTAGGGATGGCCACCACTTACTCTGGTCCACAAGCCCTTTGTTTATCCTGCTAATAAAAGAATTATCACAATGAATTGAATGTTCTCTTTCTGTGTCTGTCTAGCTTACGGACAGGAGCCTTGTTGCACTCAACTCTGTAATTACCCACGTCGGAGAATCAGGACACCCGGGTTCCACTCCCAGCTCTGCGGATCAGCTGGTGCCCTGAGCTCATGGCTCCGCCCTCTGCCTCCCCTGCCCCCACCTCTGCATCTGTAAAATACGGGGGCAGATTCTATAATACTCAGGGTTCAACAGTAGGGATCTACATTTCTAGCAAGCAGTTAGGTGATTCTTACTCTGAGATTGGGAACCACTGCTTATAGACTCTCTACCTATAAAAAAAAAACAAAAAAACACACACACACACAAAAAACCAAACTTAAAAAGCTTCCAGCTATGTATTTAGGAAGATTTCATCTTCTTTGGTTCTTGCCATTTCCAGTAATCCAAACTCCAAAATTCATGCCGTATGGCAAACCATAATGAGTCAACCAGCCCAGGTTCCCTCCCTGCCATCAGCTGAGCCTCACCTGCGGACACTTACTCCTTTCAAAACTCTGTGGAGGCCCAGCAAAGAGCTTCACCGAAAGCTCCTTAAAACTATCACTAACCTGGAGAAGCAGCTGAAGTAACAAGGCTTGCGAAAGAAGTGAGACATTAAAAAAAAAGAAAAAAAGGATTGGACACATTTCTGTTTGTTTCACCAAACAAATTAAAGAAATTATTTCACAAATTAATAAGCATATATTCAAAGAATCAAATAACTTCCCAGTTAAAGATAAAATGGCATAGCCTCTCTGGCCCCGAATTCTCATGAGCTGTTTGCTACAGCTTTTGTAAAGTGGTAAACATCTAGGAATGTGTATACATGAACTCTAAGTGGAGATTCTTGTTCTTATCAGCAATGGCTGATCCAGTGGCAAAGGCAGGCCACCCACGGTACCTTGAAGCCACAGTTTGCTACCAGCAATGATTTGGTTAACCTTTGATTAAACATAGGAATTTAAAGCATGAAAAGGTCTGGAACCTGACACAACCCTTTGACACCAAGATGTCTGTCATTAATGATAATCCAGCATTAGATGTTCAGCTTTGAAAATGAAATTAGACGACTTCAGTCTTCAACCCTAACCCTGCTGTACTGTAAACTGAACCCTGCTGTGTGTGCAGACTTCCTGATTTACTGCTTTGCCTTTTAACTATTTTCAGGCAAATGGGAGTTGGGGGCAGGGTAAGGAGACCAGGGATCAAATGAGTACAAACAAGGCATCTCAACTACCATCAAGGGAAGGGGCTTGCTGCTTAGATAAGTCACCAGGTCAAAAGAGCTTTATTCCCATAGTTGATTTAATCTTCCTTCATTTTCTTTCCTTTCCTCCTTTTCTTTTCTTTACTTTTGTTTTCTTTGTCTTTTCTTTTTCCTTTTCTTTTCTTTTTTTCTTCAAGCTAGGTATAAGAAATTCCTTGCTGGGACATCATGCAAGAAATGTCTGGTATCCGTTTTCACTTCCTTTTAAAAACAACAGCAATAATGTTAGAGATCCCTGAGGTGCCTCCTAAATCTCAAAGGTCCTTTTCCCTTTTAACAATATAATGGTGGGTCTGAAGGCTCCACATCTGATTTCACACATAGTATGGTGTTCAGAGCAAGTTATAATTTATGTCTGAATGCTTGTTGAATGAACAAATGACCGAAAATGCCTCCTAGTTCAATGGCTGTGGTTTGCACATAAAAAACAATTTTTAGGGCCCGCTGAGTTGTGCGTTGGTTAAGAGCTGGCTTGGGATGCTGGCTCTGAGCAGCAGGGCCCTGTTCGGATCCCACATATGAGGACCAGTGACACTGCCCTCTACAGCTAAGATGATGAACAACAGGTCCACCCGGAGCTGGGCTGCCGTGAGTCACCAGCGAAGGCATAGGCTGCAGTGGGGCTGCAGTGGGCTGCCATAAGCTACAGTGAACGGCCGGCAGCTGGTGTGAGCGGCTGGCAGCCAGTGTGAGCTACCAAGTGCTGCTGTGAGCGGCCGTCCAGAGGCTGGCAACCAATCTGCCTCACCCGGGAAGAGCGCAATGATGATACCAACATGGGCCAGTGAAGCAATGTCCTCCACAACGAGGCTGAAGAACAAAAGGACAGCAACTTGTTCTGTTCCCCTCCCTCAATTCCCCAATAAAAATCTTAAAAACAAACAAACAAACAAAAGCAACTTTTACACAACAATAAAATTACAAGCAATTGACCCAGATCTCTTCCTGTTAACAGTTGACTTGATTCTTAGGTTCTTCTGCTTTAAGTCCCCTCTCAACTTCCACCCCCATAGCTTTCTGGCTAATTGGACTTGGGAATCTCTCTCAGCCCTTAGCTAGGTCGAGTCCTGGGATTTCAATGTCCAGAAACTCCTCCTTTCTGGACCTGGAGGAAACCTCTAGGTAAGATTATAATCCCACTTCCTTATTCCCAGAGAGGAGAGAGATTTGGGCATCATATTCCATTGGGTGAGAAGGACTAAAGTGCATTTTCTTTGGCTCTTTCTCAGGTATAGAAATGGTTTAACATAATTTTATCATTTTTTTCTGTGTACCTACATGATTACATTGTGTCACCACCATGCAAAAACTTTTGTAACTGTAATAACTCCATGAAATTTCTGCTTCAAGTAAAGGGATATGACATCACCACATTCGCTACTATGTCAGCATTACTTTGGGAATCTGGAGGCCATTCCAGGTTAAATCAGCCAATCACAATACTGGGAGATTTTCTTTTCTTTTCCAAATACACATAGCATTTACCATGACACAAACACTGTTTTATGTGCTTCATAAGTATTAATTCATTTAATTTTCAAAACAATGTAAGAAGACCAAGTCAGCATCTCTGAGGGTGGGACCCTGCAATCTATATATTAAAAATCTCTCCGGGATCTTCATATGCTAGCTCAAGTCTAAACACCACTACAGTAGCACAATCTAGTGTATCTTGTCTAATACTTAGTGATGGGATTTTTTAACTTGTTGAATAATTAAATATAGTCTGTGCATAAAAAAAAATGGAACCAGGAAAACTGTAACTGCTGATAGTTAATCACGAGCTTCTCTATCATTTCTACAATTACCACCTTAATTAGGGGGTACTGAGTTTAGCTTCAGTAAAGGATGTGTGAAGAGGAGTAATGGAAAAGATTGAATGTTTGGGCCATAGCAAGCATGATGTATGCACACTTATTGCTCAATAAGTGATAATTATCTTTCCCTGCCCTTCAGCTCTTTGGTGCTTCTTGATTGGACTAAGGCAGAAACCCCCTAACTCACTCCTCTGTGTTTAGATTTTTTCCACTGTAGCCCCCCTACATGAAGTTTGCATTAACCTTTCAGAAGTTCAGATTTGATGACATCATTATTTTTTTAACAACTTTATTGTGATGTAATTGCCACCTGGGAACCTCCACCATTACTAGAGCTGATAAGAATGGCTCACTGTGTCTACAATGTTTGCACAAAAGAATGTGGTTTATGTTGAACTCCTGCTTTCCTTTTGGGATTCTGGAAATGTTGTATAAGCTAGGCAGAGTGTCTAGGTGACCAGGCTCCAATAAAACCCAGAGTCTCTAATGAGCTTCCCTGCTAGACAATTTTACACATGTGTTATGTGAATATGTGGCTGGAGAAGTTATGTATCCTGTGTGACTCCACTGGGAGGGGACATGGAATCTGGCACCTGGTTTCCTCTTCATTTCACCTCATTCACCTTTTGTCTTTGCTGATTTTACTTTGTCACCTTTCACTGCAGTAAATCATAGCCCAGAATATACTCATATGCCCAGTTCTCTGAGTTGTTCTAGTGCAGGGGTCGGCAAGCTTTTGAGATGGAACGTACCCAAAGAGCCACATGTGGCTTGCGAGATGCAATTTGCGACCCCTGTTCTAGTGAATTGTGAAACTAAGGGAGTTTTGAGGATAGCCAATATAAACCCCACTGTTAGCATCCACTAATTGCTAACTGATCACTCACTCCATTGTGTTTGACAATGCCCTCAGTCATAAATTGCTCCATAGTTTCATCTCATTACAAAGGGTATTGCCAGCCTTCAAGACTTGCTACACCCCCAGCAGGACTCTTCTTAGCTAACTTTCCCTGTTTCTCTTTGTTTAACTTTCAGCTGGTCTACCATTTTGCTTATTGCTACTAGTATTATGGAGTTTTCCTCTCAACTGCTCACCACCAAAGTCACCAATGTTTGTGACAACACTTTCAGGGTGTGAATTTCCCCACACTATGTTCCAAGTGAAGTCCGTTTCCTTAGAGAAACAGAGAACGTCAGAGCTCTCTGATTTTATGGCCACCTAACCCACACCCCTTAGGCAGAGCTTCTATTCCACTGCACTGGAGCTGGGACAGGGGACATAGGCCTGCTTCTTCCCACAAAGACAATTGCTCTTCCAGTGGAGAGTACTGGCTGGAGAAGAAGCCCCTGGTTCTTTCAGCTTGGCCCTCTTGGCATGTATCCTCTATGAGTGAACCTGGGTGAGAGCCATTGAGGTCTAGTCTTCTTGTCCTACTGGGGTAGAGTTCTTGCCCTAAGAGTGGGGGTTGGGTTGGGAAGCAAACCTCAGTCCTCTTAGCCATGTCTTCCTGGCAGAGCTTGTGCAGCACAGGATCAGGGAATGAGAGATGGCAGTAGCTTTTAGTCCAAAATAGGAATGGAGGGGAGAGGGAACCCCATCTTCTTGGCCACAGCTGCCTGAAGTTGAGCTTCTGGTCTGTTGGTCAAGGGAAAGGGGTGGGAGTGGATTGCAACTGAGGTGTCACAGGATCTCACTGTTCTTATTAAGAGTTGTAGACTTCTTTGAATAAATATTTCCCCATTTAAAATTTCCAGAGACAAATGGTTATTTTTTTTTTTTAAGTTATTGTTTATACATTTCATTAGCTAAATGGTTACTTCACTGGGGAAAGAATTCCTTGAGTTCTTCCCACCACCATTCTGGAAGTCCAATTTCGAATCATATCATTATTATACCCCAAATGGTCAAAGACTCACTACTGTCTGTCGAAATAAAATCTACATTTCTTTAGCTTCATTTTTCAATGTCCTGTATCATCTGGCTTCATATGGTATCACCATAACCATGACAGAATAAGCCTGGTGTTCCTGAAACATACCGCTCTGTCAAAACTTTCATCTTCTTTCGTTTCATAACACATATTCATATTTTCCATTACTTACAGATAAACACTCATTTTTGTATCCTTTGCTAATGTTTGAGCCCACAGTTGTCTCTCCCTATAAAATGGGTTAAAATTTAAAAACACTATTTTCTCTTTTTCTAATTTTGTGCAAGTATTAATAGATACTATCATTCACTGCAGTTAGCATAACACCTGACACCAAGAAGGCGCTCTAGAAATATTTCTTGTTCCGTGAGCAAATGGCGGAATGAGAACAGCTACAGTAGAAGCAGGGTCAAAAGTAAGTGTTTACCATTCATGAAGCGCTTCCTCACACATGCCTTCCATCTGCTTGTCCCAGCAACAATGTCAGTCAAGGGTGTCATTATTCCTCCCATGAGGAAATTGTGGCTTTTAAGTTTAACATTCCTACGTAAGATCGTGCAGATACTGAATAGCCATCGCATATCTGAGTTTAAAGGCCCTGCTCTTTTAAGAAGCAAACTCTTTCTATATATACTGAAAGGGATCAGGGAAGAAAGTGCCTTCCACCACTGAGTTCTGCTCATTTTTCAATTAGAAGGGATAAATGTAACTTAAAAAAATAAGAACAAAGTAGATAAAGGAAGCCCTTTCTGAAATTTTTGCTTAGATATCTAAAATGTAAACTTAAAGTTTCGGAAATGAATGTTGGCTATAGAATAGATAGGAACAAAGTAGGTTTATTCTTCACAAAAATGCTCTGTGCTAACCTAATCCCACAGCCATTTTATTACAGAGGCTATGTTGTTTTGAAAAATAACTCATTCCACTGGAGATGAAAGATAAGTGGCTGCAGTATGTGGAGCAAAGAGGAGAACTTTTGTTGTATGTATGAGCAAGGCTGGGGTTGGGTGAGAGTGGCTGAAGGAAGGGATTTGGGAAGGAAGTAACTTCCGGATGCTGGTTCATGCTATTTATTTACTTATTTATTTATTTACTTATTTATTTACTCATTTATTTATTTTTTTGACGGCAGTGTCACTAGCCCTCATATGTGGAACCCGAACTGGGGCCGCTGGCGTCCCAAGCCAGCGCTTAACTACTGTGCAACTTGGCAGGCCCAAAGTTCATGCTATTTAGAGATGATATTTCACTCCTTTCTTTTAGTCACTGACTCACTGAGAGCTACTATATCCCAAAAATGCCCTGTTAGTGAACACTCAGATTTTTTTTTAATATATGATATATAGAGTCCATCTTTTTTAATTTATTTTTTAAAATTAAATTTATAGAGGTGACAGTGGTTAGTAATGTTATATAGGTTTCAGGTGTACTATTTTGTAATACATCATCTATATATCACATTGTGTGTTCACCACTCAGAGTGAGTTCTTCCACCACCTTATATTTGACCGCCTTTACTCTCTTCTACCACCCTCCCCCTAACTGTCTGGAAACCAGTAAACTTTTGTTTGTGTCTATGAGGTTTTGTTTTTTGTGTTGATCAGGTTTTGTTCACAACCACATTTAACTCTGTATTTGATTTTTCCACTTAGGAAATTATCAACACAGGAACCTTTCTTATGGGTGCTGGTTAAGAAATTGAAAACTATATCTCTATCTGGTTTGTGGGGGAGGCAGAACTAATATCATCACACTGTACCCTGAACTTTGAGCACCACTTTTCCCATCTTTAAAATAGGCATATTATTTCCATTCATGTGTTGCCCTAAAGATAAAAATATGCACATTTCTAGCAAAATGCCTAGTATTATATATGATCAGGAAGGTTCTACTTACCTACCTTGCCTTTCCATCACTGCTGCACCCTACATATGGTTCCAGGTCCCCTTACTGGCTTTACCAAAATGGATAAAAACATATAAATAAACAAGAATGCTGATGATGTAATACTTCAAGAAGGTTTGAATTTCCCCATCATTCAGCTATTTTAATCATGCCGTTATAGTGGTGGTGGGGAGTGAGCGAGCAGTGGAACAAATATGGGAATGGTTTATTTACAGGAGATCATAAAAATGATAGATGATTTACCCTGTGTGCTTTCCAGATGGAAAATATTTTCAGGTACATAATTTCACTTGATTTTCCCCAAGCATGATGTTGTAGATGTGATTATCATTTTATAAATGAAGAGACTGAATTTCAGAGAGAATTGATGATACACCAAAAGTGTTAGAATGAAAACATTTGTGTCGGTGACGGGGTTTTCTATGGAGAGAAAAGAGGTGGTTATCTTATTTATACTACCTTGTAGAAAGAAAGTACGCAACCAACTGGTAATTGTAGTTTAGGAATGAGGTGTCACGGATATATTTATGCTTGGGGGTGATGAACAAAATTTATTTGGGGACAGTACTTGCAATTATTTAAGTTCTCACCTCTGGTATCAGATATCTTTTTGAAAAGAATTTTTATCCCCCTTTTCTTGTTGTTCCTATAGAATTTCTGATGAATATAAACCTGGTTTCATAGAAAACATATAAACTTTCACTTATCATGTATTCATTCATACAAAAAGCACTTACTGGGTAACAATAATAAATATGGGACAGCATAAAAGAGTTGTATTTCCCTCACTTTTTTGACCATTTCCTCACTTTAGTTCACTTTTAATGAATTGGTTGGAGATTCCAATGAATGGATTGAAATGCCATATTTCCTCAGTATATTTGTATTCTCTTTCTTTTAACTTTAAGTGTCTCTGAATAGTCTTACTTCCTGATACAGTATTTTCTAAATCCTCAAGCTTTTCATCACTTTCTCTATCAATTATTTGATGAGGACCAATTTTTATGCAGTTTGTTCCCAGTTACAAGAAGAAATGGATGATGGTAAACATTAGTAGTATTCACTTTCATAAATATGGAAAGAATTCAATAAGAAATTACTAAAGAACCAAAATACATAAGTTCAAGATAAAAAAAAAATTTGAAAGTAACTTAGGAAACCTGAGGTTTAGGGAAACAAAATAAAATAATGTGAATATTTTTGGTTTATGGTCTTTTAGGCTAATAATTGAATTATTTGGAAAAATTATTTTCTTCATATTATTATTACTATTATACTGTTTAATTAACATAAAAATACATAATTTTAAAATGCATGGATATAGACAAGGAAATTTAACACGAGCTTAAAGGAGAGTGGTACTGCTCCCTGGACATATATATTAAATTATATTCTATAATAGGTTAACTTTAGAAATCATTTAAATCTTGATGTATTTTGAGTCTGATTGTTTTCTAAAAGATTGAACCCCCTTTTTTGAAACTGTTGTCTCTGATAACATTGCCTAGAACACTTGCTGAAGATAAACACAGTGGAATCAACACAGTAATGTGATATTTCCTCAAGGAATACCAAGCTTATCCCTCATGGGACACAAAATCCACAATCAAATGTCAGGGCTGTGAAGGTCCTTCTTCCATACCAGATTGATCTGATAATCCATACCATGTTTGGACATATTTTATGCATTACAATTTATAGTCTTTTGCTTCTATGGCAACTGATGGCTTTGTAAACTTTTGAATCACTAGGGAAAAAAAAACACATTGGCAGAATGCTTAGGTTTCATTTTTCCTTAAGATAGAAAAAACAAGATACTAGACAACTAGCTGTGATGATGTGATAACAGATTATTTAATTATTCTTGACATGCCCCTATGTCGCCAAGAAGTAATCTTAATTTGTTAAATGCCTGCAGTGATTTGAACACGAACTTAAAATACAGAAATTTATTTTTCTTATTTTAATAAAATAATAGAGTTTCGGTACAACAGCACGCATGTGCAGCATATTTACTGTTTTGGTGCAACCGTGCAAACAAAACATTGCAATTTTGAGTATCTAAGGGATTTTAGTTTTCAGTCATTGTGCTTTCATGATACTAAATTGGAGTTTTAAAAATATCAAGTTTCTTAAATCTATTTCTACATAAGAAAATTTAAATATTTACAGTTCTTTGGTCAAACTTTTTAGTTTTATTAATTGGCTAGTGACTTCTATTAGGATAGGCCAGAGGTTGGTAAACTGTGTCCTATGAGCCAAATCTAGCCCATTGATGTACTTGTACATCTTGTGAGCTAATAATAATAATATTTACATTTTGAAATAGTTGAAAAAAGTTAAGGAATATTTCATAACACATGAAAACTGTCTGAAATTAAAATTTTAGTGTTTATAAATAAAGTTTTATTGGAACATAGCCATGCCCATTTGCAGCATACTAGCAGAACTGAGCAGTTGGGACAGAGACCAGATGGCCCACAAGTAACTTGCCTGTTACAGGTAAAGCCCGCTGGCCTCTGAGATAGTTATTTCTAAATCACAGATGGCTACTAAAATGCACCCACAGACACACCTACACAATACATTGTGGGTGTGTGTTCTGTAAAAATGTTTTTATTCCAAACACTTTGATTCATGGAATATCATTTCATATTTTGAATATTCTCTTTAAGTTTTAAAACTATTAGGAAAACAATCTTGTACCTTTACCATCAATATCATTACAGTTAAAAGAAAACAAACTAGATAACATATTGTGTAAAAATAAATCCCATGGATTAAATATACTTAAATCTGTTGTCACAAATACATTAGACTGATATTTGAAGCATCGATATTCTTGCTCCTTATTCCCCACTATTGGACTGAAACATTGTAGTCATTATGGATACATAGTTGACACTATCATTCAGAGTGTCATGTAGGATCGTTGCTGAAAAATGATAAAATCTAGAATTAACTTAATTTTAATAATTTCTATCGTCTTGACTGGAAATTCAATTATATGTTACTTAACAGTTTGATGCCTAATTGACAAGTTATCTCTATGATATGACATGATGCATCTAACATTTTACACACTGATCTGTATTTTCCAGAGAAAAAGAGCACAACTGAAAATAACTGATATTGCAGGTCCCATATGAGGATTTTTTTTTTTAATTGGGGAAGAGCCATGGTCATTAACCGGTTACACATTGCTTTCATGCTCAATGACATAGTTGACTCTTTTAAGGAGGGTGCAGCTCACAGTGGCCCATGCGGGAATCAACCCGTCAACCTTGGTGTTATTAGCACCATGCTCTAACCAACTGAGCTAACCTGGTCACCCCATTATATGAGGATTTTTTAATGGCTCTACTGCTTGTTGCTGAATGCAATGGTTTGTACTGTGTCAGCATAGCCTAATGAGAACTACCATTTCCGGAATCGCCTTCCCTGTAAGATTCCAAATTAGAGCTGGCCACAAGGGAAGTTCGTTTGCATTAGATTTGATAGGCACCTGGAGAGGTATCATTGTGCACTGAAGTTCAGTGTAGGAGTCAGCTCATACACTTTGTTCCTGATCTACCAGATCACCTCATTTGCATGGGACAGCAACTGGCCCCACAGCAACTCCAGCCTCTCTGTATCCTGAGCCAATCTCCATGCACCTCCACTACGATGAGGGTGGTAGCTTCTTCTGCAGCTCCCCCATAATCATCTCAGTTGGGGGTGGGAAGGAGCAGAGGTGAATTCCAGTGTGAGCTCATGGGTTTTTGTTGTCCTTGAGAATTTTAGTTTGTCCATGCTCTCTCTGCTTCATGTTCAGGATTGCTTTCTAGAACTTGATTCTGCTGACCTACAGCCACTTCAGGCCCACTACTAGACATCGATGCAACAGCCTTCCATAGTCATCTTCAGAGCTCACACCTCTGTGTATCATATGATTTTGAAACTAAGTCCCGTATTTCAAATCAGTCAAAGAGCTTCTCTCTATCTAATGGAGCCATAACAGGTATACTGAAAGTGTTTGAAAGCTACTCATCATTCATACACATTGTTTCATTAATGAGACAATTGCAACCCAGACAAAATAGCAGTAATAGTATTCATCTTAGTCATAGGAATAGTAGGTAGTAATAGTAAACATTTTCTTAGTGTTTACTTAGTAAATACTTTCATATGTAAAATGACCTAATCCTCATTATAACCCTATCAATTAGTGTTACTGTTTTTTCCATTTTAAAGGCCAGGAAAACTAAAGCACAGAGAATGTAAATTTAAGGCTTGAGGTTAGTTATTTAAATGGTGAAGTTAGAATTTGAATCAAAGCAGTTTAACTCACTCCAAGCTCTTACTCATAGTTTATTTTTTATGGTAAAGTTTTGTTGAGATGTAATGAAAACAAAAGTTTTTCCCAGCTCTCTATTTCCTAGGCAATTGCTTAAACAATTCACAAATATTTATTGAGTACCTATTATAGGGCCTGTTCTTGACAAGCAAGGCTTAATGGTTCCACGCGGATGGAGTCATATATTTTCGACACCTGCATTTGTGAAATGAGAATTGTGCTCCTTTTTGAGGCTACATCTATAGTTATCTCTCTCACTCTCTACCTCTCTCTGTACCTATATTTCACTGCATTCAAAACATAAATATATTAAAGGTGATATGAAGAAAAGCACAGGTATTTTGACTGAATGTGTGGAATGGCAAGGGATAATAAACATTTGTAATTTCCAAAATATTTAAAATGGCATTTGTATCTTTAAAAGTGTAATCATCTTTCATGAAAATTATGGAACACATAATTTGGGAAGGAAGTTATATAGGTACATTTACAAAATTCACAAATGAATAGACAGGTCAAATATGGACTGGGCTTGACCACGTATTATCATGAATAAGCCACAGTCATGGAAACTCTTTAGATACTTACACCTTGTGGAGAACGCTGGCTGTCTCACTCTGAAGTCTTGATACCGTGTAATTGACTATATAAATTAGAGTCAATATTAACCCTGGGTCTCGTGTGGAATTTCTGTTATCCAAGAATCATCTCTCCAGAAAGTTCAATCATCTGTAACAAGTTCCAGCCTTCAAGTAGTCTACTAAAACGCGCCTTTCTGTGATTGTGAAGAAGAAGACGCCCTACGGGGCAGAGGAAACCTGTGATGCCTGTCATTAATCAGGTTGGCAGGCAGAAAGTAGCTTTAGGTTAGCTGGCTGGTGCTGTCAGTAAATATCATTCTGCCATTCATTAGTTAGAAGGCTTCTGAGAGAAGTAATAAGAGATGAATGAAGCAAGAGGAAGAAAAGAGAGATTCGGACAAGGTAAGAAAGCACAGTGAGATCCCATAGAGAGGTGCTTGCTATTAGAAGTGGCGAAAGGAAGCAAGTGGCCAGCATTGACTCAGGAAGAATGACAGGTAGGAGGTAGAACTGTGGGGGAGAAGTCTGAGCACCTGTGCTTATGTTTAACTAATCCTTAAAGCCATTGAACATCAAGTCTTAACTCCGTGTTTTTGGATGAAGGTTCCTCTTTCCCCCTGCTTTCTGCTTCCTTGTGTGTAGCATCCCATCCTTCCTTTACTCTCGGACTCACTTTTCCCTTTGCCGGGTATGATGAATTATCTATAGAATTGATTCTCCACAACACTTTTTGTCTCCCTTTTCTCTCTGGGAATATCCTTGCTGTGGAGAGCATGTGTTCAGGTTGACTGACAGCAAAGGGGCGGGTTTAGAGGAGAGAGTTCCGCCCCGCTTTTGGAGGAGTTCTGAAGTTGTTCAATATTACCTATGACTTGTGTCGGGGGGAACTTAATTTTGAGGTTCACCATTAAGGAGTCCACTCTCCCTGGATCAGGTGCCAACCATCATGTCAGGCAATTCTGGAATTTGAATAGAAGTATACTCTGCTCTCTTACTGATGGGCCAAGAGATATGTGGGGGTAGTGAAGAGGAGGAATGGGATATGGGGTGTATCTAAAGTACAGTAATACCTTGGTTTGCAAGCATAATTTGTCCCAGAAACAAACTACTCATATTGCAAGACATCGCCCATGTACCAAGTTAAAATGTATTAGAAATGTTTGCTCGTCTTGCGGAACACTAGCAAACTAAGTTACTTGCAATCCAAGGTTTTGCTGTACTTGATTGCCTTGTTCCTCATAGGAGGTTCAGGCTGCCTGTGACACAGCCACTGTCAGATGTCACACATTCCTATCTAAGGGATCCCAACAGTGCTGCAGCTTTCAGTGGCATTTTCATGTTAATACAAGGGGTCTCCACTCTTCTTCTCTCTACACTTTATAATGCCTATGACAGGACACAAGGCACACGGAGAAACTTGGACATCTTTCTTCTAGTCTTTAGAAAAACATGCTCATTTTTCTTTGGGTTCATTTTTCTCACATCTGTTACCATTTACAATGATGGGACTACAAGAACTGAGTTTGGATCTGAAACAAAGTTGCTCACATATCTGCGTAGGCAAGCCTTAGGGGACAGTGTCAAAAAGGACACCATATGTCTCTCACAGTAATCAGCTTATTTCATGGCCTAGACAACCAAAGAGGGGTGGGGGGCAAGGCCCATCAAATACCAGAGTGCTTTTGCCCTGAGTATCAAGTGAGCACCCCTCTTGGGACCAGTGTTGGCAAAAGTCATGTGGTTAAGGATGGGGCATTTCTGGGTTCTGGCTATGTGTCCTTGTTTGTCTCAGAGATGGTTCTGATAAGACTGGTGCCTTATTCTCACAAATAAATTAGAAGAAGCCCTAGGTCAGTGTGTCTGAGGAAACAAACTGGCCAAAAATGTGTTAAATTTTTGAATTCTGCTACACTTTGTGTATGTGACTAGTGACAGTCTCAACTCACAAAATATCAGCATCTAGGCTGACACATTGTAACTTCTCTCTTTGGGACCCTTTCTTTTCAGGCTTCATTTACATACTTGCAGAAAGTCTCCCAGACTTCATCAATGTGTTTATTCAGACAGCTACCTTGAAGAGGTTCTATAAAATGTTGGATTGTGCCAGTTAATCCTAGACATGGCACTTGTCTGTTCACATGGGTAGCTCTCTCAGCCCTGAGTCCTCTGTTCTTTTTGTCTTCTCTTTGCTGGATTTAAACAGGTGCTCTATCGACACAAGTGATGTTTATATTCTCCTCCGTTAGCTGGGAAGGGTTTCTCACTTGCTTATCAGGTTCAGTGTTGAAAACTAGATGCCCCATTGCTTAGTCCTGTACATAGATTTCTGTGTAACACAGTCAGGTCAGGGGCACTTCTGGTAAGTGATTTCACACCCATTATCATGTGGGATTTTGGATTTGGGGCCTTGGTTATCTGTACTTCACTCCTGTGGCTGGTGAAGGCATTAGGAAAAAAAAAAAAAAAAAGAAGCCAAAACATGGCTCACAGCACATAGATGAGCACCATAATACTGATTGTGTGGTGTTGGTAGATGCCATATTCTACAGCATGTGGTGTTTTCTTCATTGTGCTCTAGGGAGCATGAGTTTTGGGACTTCTGAATAACAATTCAATGAGAAAAGAGTTTTGATTCTGGGAAATGCTGCATATTATAATTACCTCATGGGGAATGGCAACTGTACTACCATATGAAAAGCAAGTAACTCCACAATATCTATTTTTTTATCCAGTATTTCTGGAATGTTTTTGAACATACTCTTTTCTTTGTTCTCATCAAATCCTTTTTTTCATAGTCTTAGAGACACAAAGAAAAAACTGATGAGGGCTAGATGGGCTGGGGATGGGCATGAGGGAGAAGGGGAAGGGACGAGGTAACACAAACTGATAACTACAATACTACTGCAGAGACAGAAGAGACAGTTTAGGGAATATAATCAATAAGGTTGTAAATATTGTTTAGGGGTTCAGAAGGACTCATGTCTTTTTAGGGAGACCACTTCATGGACAGTGTAGAGGCCTGACCTCTGCACTGTACATCTGAATCTGCCACTGAATAATATTATATGTCAACTATAATTTAACACATATATAGTCATGGGATGTGGAATATAGTGTGGGGATGGATTCAATGAAATTGTAATAGATATGTATGATATCGGGGGTGGGGGGACAAGGGAGGGGAGGGGAGTAGTCACTTTGTAAGGGGTGAAAAAGATAACTATTGCATTCTTTTGTACATCTGTAACTAATAATAATAACAATAATAATAATAACAATAAAGTTTAAAAAAATCCTTTTTTCATTAGGAATAAAATTATTGATATTGAATGAAAAGCAAAGTGCAGAGCCACCTTAGTGGTTGTGCTCTCATAAAAAAAGAAAATGGACATCTGTTTGCATCCAAAAGTATAAGGACAGGAAGGGTCACTGAACTAATATAATACAGATTCGTGTGCCTGGTTAAAAAAAGGCAGTTATTGAAAGTCCTTGTAGATTTCAAAGACTCACAGACTACTTGAGTGGAAAGAATTTGATTAAACACCTCACTGAGTGATGTGTTAAAACTGTGCTCTGAGAATCCCTTCAGGCCACCTTGATTAGCACGGTGGACATTGCTGGCCTTCATCAATAATTGCTTCTCCTATTCTGCCAGACATATGGAGGACTGTACTTCTTTTTGGTCCTCTCACTGTTGGCAGGACAATGTGACTAATACTGGCCAAGGAAATGTGAGCAGAGTGACACACTTCTCTTCCTGGGTAAGGTAATTAAAGACTCTGCAGTTATCCAATCTCTCCTTCCCTGCCCTCATAACTGAGAAGTCCATGAGCTTCTGAAAGTAAAGCAGTGAGATGGAAGAGTCTCCTTCAACTTGGATCCCTGAGTGACTATGTGGAGCTGAATCCACCTCTGCACATCCCATCACATCCACTTACCTTAGACGTACAGCCTGGGCAAGAAAACCTTGCTAACTAAAATGACTGAAACTCTGAGGTTGCTTCTTACTTGATCATCATTAAGCCTCGTGTGTGTGTGTGTGTGTGTGTGTGTGTGTGTGTGTGTGTGTGTGAGTGTGTGTGGTAAGTCTCTCTCCTCTGTGCTCCCCCTCATTAAACACTCCCCTATTATAATCAGAGAAGATATATTTTGGCTGTTTACCAGACTGGACTTCTAAAATAGATCTTATTAAAGAATTCCACTGTTAAAAATATTGAAAGTCATTGTTAAATATCACAGCTCTTTTGTATTTAGGAATACTGAAGAATCACTCAACTCAGTAAAGTTACTTCTGACAGTGATGAAATCAGAAATACAACTTAGATTCTTGTGTTTTTTCTTATTTCAAGTGTATTTTATTTTATTGCACTATAAAGTTGAGGGTTAATAATAAAGATCTGAAAAAGACTGCAGAATGGAAGAACAAAATAGTTTCCAAAGGCCCATCACATAAAGATAAGCACTCTTTACTTATTGAGTCCTCCCAGGTGCCTGATACCCAAGCTCTTAAAAAGAAGGCTTTTGGAGTGGGACTGCCTGGTAAGCATCCATGCGGCTACACTTATCAGTGGAATGACCTTATTTAACCCATCTGTACAACAGATTCCTCATCTTTAAAATGAGGATTTTACTATGACTTTATGAAGATTAAATACATTTATAATACATGTAAAATATTAACACTCATAGAAGAGTACCTGGATTATTGTAAGCACTCAAAAAATGTTAACATTACTTTTCCCTAGTTAATGCTCATATCAAGCTTATGCGATAGGTATTACCATCCCTCTTTTACAAGCAATGTGAGAAGGTATTAGGGAAGTTAGTAATTCTCCACAGTCACACAGTCAACAGGCAGACAAGACTTATTCCAGAATCTGTTCTCTTAATCACTATAACATAAAAAATATCATCTTTGTAAATCATTGATTAATTAATGCACAAATGACCATTATTTCTATTTCTGATTTTTCACTATTATAAACAATATCTTGAACACAATGAATGCTATTGTGAATTAAATATCCTTTAAAAAATATGTTTGCATATTTTTATAATTGTTACTTATGATATATTACCAGAACTGATATTAATTAGTAAAATAATGTTGTTTTTCAAAGTTCTTCACTCATACTTTAGTTTTTTGTTTTTTTTTGAGGGCAGTGTCACTGGCCTTCATATGTGAGACCGAACCAGGGCCGCTGGCTTCCCAGATCAGCTCTTAACCACTGCACAACCCGGCCGGCCTTCACTCATACTTTAGATTCTGTCTAAAATTGTTTTACCAAGCCCACCAGTTTTAAATAAGGATGTGCAATCAGAAAAGAAAACTTTGCTGTTCAGATTTTAAAGGAGAGGTGGCAGTGGTTAATCACATAGGTTAAAAAGAGGAGGGGATCTCATTTTAATTTGTAGTGTTTCAGTGTGCATGCTTCAACCAATACCATTTTATTTATTGTGATATTTTATATGATCAGGTGCTCAAACTGAAGTTATTAAATGGCCCTGAGCCATCCTATGAATGAACCAGAAATTTAAAGCCATGTTTCTGGATGGCTTTGCCTTCTACCATTTTTTCTCCTCACTGCACACTCTAGCGGAAGTCATTCTCACCTGAGACTAGTCTATCATTGCTTTCCTGTTGATGTCCAAATGTCCATATCCCCAAGTCTCTAATCTAGATCTTTTTTTCTGAGCACCACCCGAGAAATCCAGCATGCTGTAAAAATGCCATCTGTTGTTCCTTATACACCTTGAACTCAAGCTGTCCAATGCCTCACTCATCTTCCTTACCTCCAGACACACTCTTTGTTCTGCCTATGGTGACATGGATATTGGAAAAAAATCATTTATCAGGTTTCCCAAACCTTAAATTAATTTTATGTCTTGACTTTTTCTCTTTCTCTCATACTCCCAAGCACATGGGTTCTGAGCTCCTAAATATTCATCAAATTCATCTGTTCTCCACACCCCTCACTGCAGCATGTATCATCCTTTGACTAGAATTGATAAACTCTGGGATCCCTGCCTCCTATCTAGTTGCCACTCAATTCAACGTTCACACCACTTCCAAACTGGCACATGTCCGTCCTACCATACCACTTCCCATTTAAAAGTTCCTAAAAGGGTCTCTACTTTGCTTATATGATGAGACCTCATTTTCATGACCTGAAAAGGGGGTGTGTCCACCTCCAGCATCACCCTCTGCTACTTCAGCACCCTTCCCTCTTCCCCATGTACACTACACTAGAGAAATAGTTCTGAAGTCTGACTATGGCTTAGAATTCATCTTGGGAGCTTTAAACAAAGACCAGAGCCAGGACCCTGTGCCCAGAGCCAACAATTTAAGTAAGTTTGGGTGCAACCTGGACATTAGTACTTTTTTTTTTTTTTTTAAACCCAGCAAAGGATTCTAGTGTGCTGCCAGAATGAAACCCACTTCTCACCAAGTTAACTATTTGAATTCTCCCAAGTCTCTTTTTCTATCCTGCCTGGGGTGCCCTTGATCATCATTTCAATCTTGCAAACCTCTATTCATCTTTAAGTACTCAGCTGACATTAGTGCGGCACTGAGAGAAGAGAGAGACTTGGAGAGACTTGGGCACCTCTTTCATAATACCTGTCATCTGCCCTCTGCATGTTCTCTCTTGTGAACAGCTGACATCCTGTCAATCTTATATAAAAGTGTTATACAAACACGACTCCCAGCCAGCCACCTGTGACTAGACTGCTGCCCCTAAGGCTCTCCTAGCCAGTTCTTCTGAAGCTACTGGTTCAAGTGTCAGCCTCAGCAAAGTTTTTTTTCTGTCCCTTGGGGAGACTGAAGTGCTCTCTCCTGTAAGTGTACATGGCACCTTGCATTTTGACAGCTGTTTGATCATTCTTGTCATCATGCTGTACAGTAACTCCTCATCTGAATGATTTAGGGTTACTGGATGGGACAGAATTCAAAGATGGCTTCCACAGAAACGTCTTAATCCTCGTTGTGTCCCTACAGTCCGACAGAGCATCTGGCTATGTAATAGAGCCTCAATAACTGTTTCTCCAATGAATTGTCTCTAATAACTAACCCAGCTTTGGCCAGGTGACTACTACAAGCTCTGCAGATCCCTAAGGGACTTTGGTAGGTGAGGAATCAAGTCACAAGGAAATAACTAATCTCTTGAATCTTGGCTTACCTACCAAGTTCAACTGAGAGTTGTGTGCATTTATATTATTCATCTTTATTTTCAAATCTTTGCCATATATATCTGGAAAATATCCTTTCCATGTGTTAAAGTTTAAGTGAAATAGTTTCAAGCCTTAAGACATTGATTTCTGCTTCTGGGGTATGGACTGTGTGCTTGCTCCATTCTTTCTGCAGCTCAGGAGTTTGAGATTTATAATAAGTTCAGGATGTGTATCTCTCCAGTTTCTTTACATCTAAATAAATCAAATTAATGAAAAGCCATTATTTACTGTGTTTTTAATAGGGCTTATAGTCTTTAAAGTGGGAGAGTTAGAAAAGTCCAATTTATTTCTGCTTTTCTTAAGGGGAAATGTGATCCTTAATCTTAATTAGCTAGTAGGAGTGTGTTTCTTTATTCTATAATTTCAACATGATTGAAAATGTCTGAGTTTGTTGGTTGATAATTCTTACACTTGACCCTGTGCACTCTGCTAGGGCCCCATTAAGCAATAATCTTCCCCTTGGATTGGGGGTTAATAAAAATAATAGCACTAGTACTAGTATTACTACTATGCTGATTGCTTACTGTGAACCTGACAATGAGCAAAGTACATATAATGTATTATCTTATTTCATACTACTACTGAAGTTCAAAGAGCTGAAGTTGTTTCTCAGTGTCACATACCTACTAATCCATGAAGCTGGCATTGCATGAATGACCTAAACACAAAGCTGGGCTCCCTAAAAGGCTGCTAGATGCATAGAAAGGGAGCTAATGCATAGAAACATCATAGAAATGCTGCACCAACTAACCTGTGTGTGAAAGATGCTGAATACATCTAAAAGGGGGTTCGGGAGAGTTCCCACAGCCTTCCTACTAACCATGAGTCACCCAATGTGAGACTGTACTTGAGCTTTTTAAACCAAAGTATTTTCTTGTGTGTTTATGTTATTTATAAAGAACATAAGAGAATGATAAAGGGGTATTTAAGACATGATGTGAATCATTGTACCTGCTAAACTTGACCTTTGGATTTTTGCATCTGAGAAGGGTTATCTTTTAGCTATTATAAGAAGTACATATAGAGGGTTTATGATTAAGTAAGCAGGGTTTGTTTGCTCACCCCTTAAAGGCATACAGTTTTAAGGAAATCTGAAAGAAAATTTTAGACTCAGAGCTGGTTACCCTATAATGAATTATACTTTTAAAATATATTAGTGAATTTATTAGTAAATTAGTTAAAATAGATTTAATATGTATTGTCTTAATTTTGCATAATTGCCTATTCTGTCATGTCTATGTCAACTTCTATTTTAGGATGTTAGAAAAATCATTATTGATTAACTTTTCAAGAAAAATTAAGTTTCTGACTGTTCGTGATTCTGCAAAATAAAAAAATCTCTCTTTGTGGTTATACTGGGGGTGCCAAAAAGGTGGTTATACTGGGGGTGCCAACAAAATGTATACACATTTTAAGAGATGCTAATACCATGGTCAGCGTTGCTCAAGCAGTAGTTTGCCATAATCAGAAGTGTCTGGACACTGATGGTAGCCACTTTGACACCTCTTGTAATTGCAGAAGTCAAACGTGATTTGTATTCATCTTTTGTTATTGGTATATATTAATACAGTTTTTCCTTTTTAAAAATGTGTATACATTTTTTGGCACCCTCTGTATATTTGGTGGTATTTTAATTGCTTTGGCATATAAAATATCATATATTGTAAATGATTAGTGATTTTTCAATGATGAGGGTGAGGGGAACACTGTATGGACTCATATCATAGGCTTTATTTTAATTAAAAGTAGACTGATTCTCTTAAGGGAAATAATTTTATAGCACTCTCTATACAAGGAGATAAAATTGCCTTTCATTTATCAAAAACTTTTCCCCTAAGACAGCTTGATTTCTGTAACTAGTGTAATAATTGTTCTTTTGTTTAAATTTCACACTACCAAAGAAACTGAACCACATTTCCCAAGAATGACTAATTGTTTGATAAAGATGTTAGTGAAGGATTTTTCATTCTCCCCCATTTTACCTCCCTTCTGCCCTCTCTCTCTGTCTGTTTTTTTTTGTCTAATTTCTGAAATTCTTATTGAGTGAACATAACCTCTGAATTGTCTATGAATGTCTGTGAGCTCAAAGTGTACCTAAAATCAGGCTTGCTATCTTCCATCCCAAACCTATCATTTGAAAGGAAATTCAAATTCAAGCCATACCAACAACAATAAGAGAAATGACCAGAAGAAATAATTGAATTTTGGAAATACAGTATCAGCATATCCTTTATCTCTATTATTAAACCACTTCTAACCATTCCATGTCTTGTGGTACTCCTTCCCTCTAAAATTAAACACACATGAAAGACACCTGGTTTTGAATTCTGAAATGAAATGCAAACCAGATGGATTTTGTTGAAAATGTGGTCCTCAGCTCTTATGCTGAAATGGGAAGTTGATTTTTTTTAAGTGACATCTACAAATACACACTTAAAAGGCAGCTTTCTTTGGTTATATGTTAAGGCTCTTGGAGTCTTGGCCTGTCCCAAAAAAGTCGTCCTATAGAGCATTTGGCCTCTTACATTGGAAGATAAAAAATGAAATATAGCTCCTGTTGAGACATAATATTGAAAAGCACCAAAAAAAAAAATTACTTTTTTCCCAAATTTTCAAACAGCATCATTTTCTTAGTATAGTAATTCAAGTCATAAAGCAGCAGGGAAATTAAGAGGAAATTTTAACCTTAACATTTTTTTCAAATTAATGATTTAGTTAAATTGTTGTAAATTATAATATTAACTGATTTTTGAGAGCCTACTTTGTGCCAAGCCCTGGGTATATAATGGTAAACCAGCTTTGCTTCTTACACTCATACAACTTAGTCTTATGAAACTATTTTGCTAATTGCTTAAAAATAAACCAACAAATCAGGAATCAACTTGTTGAAGAGAAAATTAACATATACCAAATACTAACTCTGTATCAGGACTGAGCTAGGAATTTTTCCCTCTTATTTAAACTTCCCAATAACCCTGCAAGGCAGTTACCATTAGCCTCATTTAATAGAAAGGAAAACTGAGGCTCAGAGGGGTGACGTAACTTACTTAAGGTCACACAGCTAGGAAATTAGTAAATGGGGAATAGCACTTGAAATTCAGGTCTGATTCCAGATTTTGATATCAACCTGACTTTAGTGCATCTCTGCTTTATAGAATTTTGATTCAGTAGGATAAATTGCTCTTTCCTCTACTGCACTAAATGCTTTAACTTTATCAAAAGAAATAATACTCTGTAGATCACAAAATACCAGCTGAAAATATGCAAATCGGCACTCCCAATATTTTCATTGGTCATGAAAGCTTTGATTTTATTTTTCTTTGACTCTCCTCATTGGGTTGAAAAAGTTAAGTGAATAAATGCACCTAATAGATTTCAAAACTAAAAACCCATAGTAATAAGAGGATTTTTTTGTTCTTTTAAGTTTAGAAAAGAGGCCGATATTACTTAATGGTGTTATGAAGCTGAGGTCTTTGCCGGGTAAAATGAGACTTTGTGAAAGCTGGTTTTCACTTATTTCTATTATCTCCTCCAGAGACATAGCCTCCATGAGTGCTCAAATTCTTCCAGGCCAACTACCAAAACTTAATACTTCTTTTCCCATATACTTCCTGAATTCTCTCTATAGCCTATTGTCCAAGTGTCTTCTAGCTTTTCTTTGGAACACCTACAATGATAGAAATATCACTATCTTTTGAAAGAGCTCTTTCAATCTTTGCTTAGTTCCAATAATCAGGTCATTTTTTCTTCAAAATATGACAATGCACATGTAGTTCATAGGTCCAGAACATATTTAATTTCTATCCTGGGTGAAAAGCATTCAAATCTATCTCATTTAGGACATACTTAACCTGCCTTCTCTGTGGCAGCCATTCAAATTGGTAATGATTTAAAAATAATCTCTGCCTTTTACTTTTGTTAAATATCCCCAATTCCTTCTTCTGCTCCTGGAATAATGGCAGAACTTGGAGTTTCTTCACTTGAAATGAGGATGGTACCTAGAACCAAGCCCATATTCCTCATGTAATTTTACAAGTAAATAGTACATCAATTCTAAATCTTTTTTCCTTATGCTAATATTTCTGCAAGTAAGGTGTAAGTTTATGTTAGTTTATTGTAGAAGTCACTTCTTAATTTTGGCTGAAACTGGGTTTACTCAACTCAAATGCCCCCCCCCCCATTTTTTTAAATTAAGATATGCTGAGTTTCAGTTCTCAGCATTACCTTCAATGTTGCTCTTTGGATGTTTTTGTCAGTTGTAATTTTCCTTCCTTTTATATTATATGTCTTTTACTTTCTTGCTTTTAAAATGTCTTTATTCTTAGTGTTCTGTAGTTTTATTATGATATCCCTAGTTGTAGGTTTGTTGTCTTTTCTGAATGTAAGCATTTATACCTTTCATTGGTTCTGTAACTTTCTCTGTCATTTTCTCTTCAAATTGTCCCTCTTCCATATTCTCTGATATTTTTTGTTTCTGACTCTCCAATACAACATACTAGACTATTTTATTATATACTGTGTCTTATTATCTCTATTTTATGCTTGTATTATATTGTATGCTGAGTACTTTATTCAAATCTATATTTGTTCCACTAAGATTTTTTTTTAGCTGAGCTTGAATTAGGATATTTTTAGGGATTTTCTAGTAAGTTACATATATTTTTAGTCTTTTGTCCAATAATTCTACTTTTGAAAGTTCACATAAGTGCATAAAGATCTGTGTATAAGAATGTTTATTTCAATATTATATCTAAGCAACCTGAATTTCAATCTTTAGAAAATTAGTTCAATAAATACTACTGAATAAAGTAGATTGTTATGAAACTATTAAGAATTAATTGTGTGTACACATATATACATAAATACATACATGCATACATACATACATACATATATATGCATCTATATATGTATACTTATATTCACATAGAAAATGTCTAAAAGGATAGTAAGAAACATTGAAGAATGATTATATTTAAGGAGTGAGTAGAAGTCTAGAAGGATGGGAAAGAATCTTATAAATTTTACTCTATAGCTTTCAGTCCTGTTTGATATTTTTTGAAAATTGGCTTTTATAATGAGCATGCCTTCTATATTTAAAATAGAATTTTAAAACATCATATTAAATTCATCTCATCACTTCATTTATCTTTTTTTTTTTGAGGGAGGCATGCATCTGGCAGATGGTTAATAGGTTAGATAGCCTCCTCTACTTCATGTCATCTGAAAATTGGTTAAACAGGAATTCTATAACATCATCAGTCATTGGTAAAAGTTTGGAATGCTTTTCAGAAACCTCCTTCCAGGGAGGTCTTATCAACTAGTAACTGTGGCACAAATGAAAATGATCTGAATCCATATTTCTTTCTTCTTTTTCTTTCTTTCTTTCTTTCTTTCTTTCTTTCTTTCTTTCTTTCTTTCTTTCTTTCTTTCTTTCTTTCTCTCTTTTATACATGTACATATATTTATATGTTATATATAAATATGTATATGTTATGTTATATATATATATATACACAAACACACAGGTCTGACAATTAAGTTTGTGAACCTGTTGCAACAATGTTACTAACCATTTTTGGTATCAGAGGGATTATTCATTATGAATTTGTACCAACTGAACAAATAGTTAACCAAGTTTACTATTTGGAAGTGCTGAAAAGGCTGTGTAAAAAAGTTAGACTACCTGAGCTTTTTGCCAACTCATGGCTCTTGCATCATGACAATGCACCAGCTCACACGGTCCTGTCTGTGAGGGAGTTTTTAGCCAGTAAACAAATAACTGAATTGGAACACCCTCCCTACTCACCTGATCTGGCCCCCAATTACTTCTTTCTTGACCCACAGATAAAGGAAATACTGAAAGAAAGACATTTTGAAGACATTCAGGACATCAAGTGTAATACGATGACAGCTCTGATGGCCATTCCAGAAAGAGTTTCAGAATTGCTTTGAAGGGTGGACTAGGTGCCGGCGTCAGTGCATAGCTTCCCAAGGGGAGTACTTTGAAGGTGACCGTAGTGATATTCAGCAGTGAGGTATGTAGCACTTGTTTTAGGATGAGTTCCAAACACAATTGTCCAACCCTGTTTGTGTGTGTGTGTGTGTGTGTGTGTGTGTGTGTGTGTGTGCATGAAAGAGCTTTCTGTCAAACATATTTCTTTTAGACAAATTTAAAATATAAAAATATTGACATACTCATCCCTTGTGTATGAGAAAATTTACCACCACATTTTCTGTACTATTAAAATTACTTGGGATTACTGAATTGTAAAATCCATATCTTGATCATTTTCCAAATCTCTTAAGCATCTCCTTTTATTATATCAAGCTACAAAAGCATTCTTAACCTATGTTTTCTTCTTTACATTTGAAAGGTACTTGAAGAGGGGAACACTCTTTTTTTTTTTTTAATTTTTTTTATTGGGGAAGGGAAACAGTATTGAGGAATTAGGGAAGGAGAACAGCCAAGTTGTTGTCCTTCAATCTTAGTTGTGGAGGGTGCAGCTAGCTCAGCCCCAAGTCCAGTCACCATCCGGCCGACTGATGGAAACTCACAGACACCTAGCTCAAGGTGCTGTGTTCAATCTTAGTTGCGGATGGGCGTAGCCCACCATCCCATGTGGGAGTCTAACTGGCAATCTTGTTGTTAGGAACATGTGCTCTCACCAGCTAAGCCATTCTGCCACCTGTTGGCAACTCAGCAGCAGCTTAGCTCAGATGCAGCTCACTGGTCCATCTGAAAATAGAACCGCCAACCCTGTTGCTCAGAGTTCTCTCTCTTAACCAACTTTGCCACTCCACTGGCCCTGTATTCTTCTTGATACTCATAAACTTTAAGATACAAGTCTAAGAGAGGAGACCATCTTGAATTAAGACTTGTGGCTACAGGCCACATAAGGTGTTTGATTTGACTCTTTCTATGTGACACTCATTCAATGTATCATCAAGTTAAGAGTTCAAATTAAAGATGAAATTTAAACTGAATTTTGCAAAATCTGAAGAAATGAAATTGCTTGCTAGGAAATAGTTTTCTGTAGTGATTAAGTTGGATTTTCCCTTGAGTGATGCTGCATCTGAATATATTCTTGTGAGTCGAGAAGATGAAATGTGCTTCTTTAGTTACTGTACATTTTCATCTCTGTAGTATCTTTTCCAAAACTCCCCAAGCCTTGTGGGATACTAACGAAGATCACCGTAAGACCATCCAGAAACTTCATGCCTTTAAGCTTTTTCATTTAATTCCTGGCGCAAAATGGGACAATTTTTTTGCAATCATTATTTTGATTCTGTCTATTCCTAGGTACTATGCAAGATGTCAATTTGAAACTACACATCTTTGTCTTATTATAACTTGCTACCTTTGGGATCACTTCTGCTCCTCTACATTCCATGAAGATTAATCATTTCACTCATCTCATTGGGTTCAACTGTTTCAGAAAGTCTGGTGTAAGGGTATTGTATTTTGGAATCCCATGGATGGCTTTCAGAGAACTGTGAGCATATCATTTTAGGTCACTTGTCCCTAGGAAGTCCAGAGAGCTTGACTCTTTTTAGAAGTATGGTTTTATTTGCTTCATGCCTTTTAATATATATCAATTTCTTAAGACATGGGAACTCTTCACAAATCAAAATCACTTTTTTAAGTGGGGTAAACTAACCTGAATAGATAGGAATAAGAGGGGGCTTAAATAAAAATTAATGTTATATTATTTTTCTTATTGTTGGTACGTCCTGGTTTCCTGATTAATATTGAATTAGGATTAAGAAATAAATGAAAAATTTTGTGGTTCAAAAACAAGTCTACCTGGAGTAATGTTTACAGACAAAACTGATCAGCCATTTTGATTGATTTGAGTGCTGAAACTAAATCCACATACATTCCATAAACTAAAACTAATCAATGTTTGCCAGAAGGGACCAGATTACTTTTTAGGTACATTAGCTTGTGAAATAATTAAAATTGCTGTATATCTGACCCAATGTATAAATAAAGTCAGCTTTTTTTCCTTCTAAACTGACAAAGCTGTAAAACATAATATAATTATGTCTATTGTGCTTAAACACTTTACAAGATTTATTGTATTTTATCCGTAATATAACTGTCAGAAGAATTAATATTGTTAGCTCTATATGCAGATGAGACACTGAGGCTTGAAAAGTTAGCTAATAGTCTCAAGGTCACCCAGCTAATGAGTGAGAAATTTGTTATTAAAATGGAGGTCCGGCTCAGTGCTGGAGTCCACACTCAGAGCCATTATACCAAATAACTTTTTTCATATGTTTAGCTTTCATATATCAGGTGAGTATATTTACTGGTCTGGAAATTGCATACTAAGGGAAAAAGTCAAGTTTTAAATTCAATCCTAATCTATCTGATACAGGGAGATTTTTTTAAAAGGCAAGTGGCTGCATCATAGTGGCCCACAGTAGAAATCATAACAGTGTTACAGGTCAACAGTTATTGAGGAGAATTTCAGAGATGCTTGTACGAGGTCTGGTTCTAATTAGCAGTTCATTGTGAAGAATACTAAACACAGACAGGCACTAAAGACTAAGTGAAAAAAGAAAAGGCCATTTTATCCAATGGAACCCTTTTGAAAATTGTCCTGAATAAATTGTTGCATACCTATCAATTTTCTCTTGGCTTTTATTACAGGATGTTGCCAAAGTTTGCCTATTTGGTGCCCAGCCAAAGGTTTTGCAATTTCCCTCTGATCTGAAAACATTCTTGTCAGATTTTCTTCTGAGTCATCAACTTTTCCAGACATCACACAGTTGAGTCAATTAAAATAAAGTTAATTGGTATTTTTGTCCTTTGTCAAATTAAATCATTCCATATGGAGGGGTTTGCCGATTGCTGGGGACATCTTTTGGAAAGGTGAAAGTTCAGAGGTGAAGGCCAAGAAATTGTTTTACTCCTTTGGAATAAAATAAGTGATCGCTTTCTAAAAATAAGAAATGTCATTTTAAAATAATCTAGATGCCAACCCTTGGAAAAATAATCTCTTGAGTTTCCTAGGGTTTTACTTAAGTGTGCTCACAGAGGAATGTAAGTAAAAGCGATCATCATGGAGAAATCATCTTGAGAGATTGTGCTCTTTCATAAATGTTTAATCATATTATTTTGTTCATTGCATTCTTTGCTTAACTCTTAAAATACACATTTGGAAGTTGAGCTATTTTGTGGTGAATGCATGTAAATTTTAGTTAAAAATATTCACATGTTCAAATAACTGCATGACCTTTCTTATAAGCTGTCTCTTGTGGTTCTCTGCATTTCTTTAGGTGGTTCAGGGACCAGAATTGGTTATATGTTCACTATATTCTTTTTACATCAAAATACTAGGTTTCACTGGTAATTTTTATTTTAACAACTTATTAATAATGACAAACTATCTTTTATATATTACTGGAATGAGAAATAAGTTTATATGTTTTCTTTTCCCCCCAACCCTTATAATAGCCTTATGAGGTAAAAATTAGCCCCATTATGAAATGGAGGTTCAGACAGGTTAGATAAGTTGCTCAAGGTCACACAGCTTTAAGTGGAAGCGAACAACCCTTTTTCTGCACATGAAAAAGTTGCTTCCTGAAACTTGTCTATTTATCCTGAACATAGTTCTTTATGTAGGCACAGGCATGATCAAAAGATTATTATTATTTTTTTTTTGGTAGTGAGAACTGACTAGAACTTTTGACAGTAGAGACACAGCCAAATGATTGACCTGAAGGAAATGGAAAGAATACAGAATGGGAGTTGTTAAATAAATAATTGTGTCTGTCCTGGTGGCAGATGAGAGGTGTCGGGCTGAAATAGGAAATGTGCAAAAGGAAATGTGTCAAAAAGAAAATGGCAGTCGCCGAGAGAACACTGAGGAGCAGATCCTGATGAGGAAGCATCCCTCTCTTGCCAGAATTCCATTCCACTGAATTGTTTTGATTCTGATAATCGCGTAGTAATTTTTGGCACGGATATTTTTTATTTTTTAAGACAGAGAAATGTACTCCATTGTTACTAGATTCTTCCCCAACACAAGAACTTTACTATATTTGGGAACATTTTATGCCCAGAATTATTTTGTCCACGGGATTCATCTTTGAAAATTGTTTTTTATTCATTACCTTCCTAAAATTTTCCTCGAAAAGAATATCATAGCCTCAAAAGAATGCAAACCTCTGACTGGTGGGTATTTCTAGAATAATACTTAGGATAACATTTGGCGTATGCTGGTGCCGTAGTGGTGTCAATGGTGAGAAATGGATGGAGACTATCTCAGATCCAGCTGTAGCTCTCATCGCAAAGCAAAAAAGTTGAGATAATATTTAAGAATTAAATCAGATCATACTGCTCACTGTTCAAAACCCTCCACTGCTTCCCACAGCTCCTGGAACAAAACCTAAGTCCATAAAATACCCTATAGAGAACTCCAAGCCATGGTTGCTGCTACCTCTGCGACTTCCAGGATCACTCCTAGCACTGGACTTCCTCCATGCTGACCTTCTGTCTCTCCCTAGCACACCAAGCACATGCCTGCCTCTGGGGCTTTTTATTTGTTGTTCCCTCTTCTAGAACATTCTGTCCCCAGAGCTTTTGCCTAGTTTGCTTCTTAATATTAAAGTCCCCTTAAAGTCCTCTTCTCACTGTTGTCTGGTCGCTTCCCCTAAAACGGGCCCTTCATCTGCTGCCCCTTCATTCTCACATCCTACCCTATTTTGTTTTCTTAATAGCATCATTCATTATCTGAAACTAAATTATTAAATAATCATTACGTTTCAGTGATGTAGGAACTATGTCGGTTTTGTTCCCAGACTAGGATTGTATGCAACATTTACTCATTGGATTCATAATAAACAAACAAACAAATGTTGCAAGAAGTGGTTCTAACTCGCTTTCCATATTCCTAGGATGGCTCCATGTCTCCATGTTTCAGAGTTAAGGCCTAGGAGAGAGAGAAAGATTTGCCTTTTATCAACCTGATGTTTGCCTTCTCAGTTAGTACTTCCTCTCCAGGGTTTTTGATGTGAGGATGTCCTTTGCCTTCATGGGAAACACCATCCCCAATAATCCATTATTTACCATCCATGACAATTCCTAAAACTATTTCTCTATCTTATTACTGGGCTCCCCTAGCTTTATTCCCTATCTAACCTGCCTTGTTCATGGTCAAATTTTCAAAAGCTACTGTTGGGTGGTCTGCCATTTCATTCAACTCCACGAAAATGTGCATATGATTACCTCCTTCCCCCAGGCCACAGATCAAAGTTCCTTCAAGAGACTTCCACACACCTACCCAGCTGTATAGTCACAGTCAAGGCCTTCCTGTAATACTAGTGCAATTATCGAGTCTGGGTTTAGACACACATTTAATTAGTGCTTGTCTCCTGACAATTGTGTCTTGCTAGACTACATCTTCCATTATTCCTGCCATTCTTATTAGTAATATTTGCTGCTAAGGGATACACATTACCTGTAGTTGGAGATGCCCCTTTCACTTATCATTGAGTATTCTCTGACTTTGGAGACACCCCTCACAATTTTTTAGAAGAACTTTCCTTTCTCTTTCATTGCTTGAGAATTTCAGTCTGCTCTTTGGGAACCCAGCTCTAGTTCTCATTCACTGTGTTATGGAGGAAACTAAGAGCCTCATGCAAATAGTACCTGGGGGACTTGCCTCAAGGTCCCAACAACCTGGGGTGGAAATGAGGAAGAAATCCTGTCTGGATGTTCTATATGAGGCAATCATCATTCAGGGTGTGGCAGAATCATGCACAAGACCTTAGTATTGAAGAAATAAAAATACTTGAGTGAATCCAGTTATTAATGTTCCATTCAATTTCACATCAGAGCAACTAGTGTGATATTGAGGGTTTGACACCCTGGCATCGTAATGAATTGGCCATACCTTGTAATGAAATGTTTACTTTGCTTTTAGCTATCCATGGTGCCATTACAGCATTTTCCACCCAGTGGGTGCTCCATAAATATTGACTGGTTGGAATTGGCAATTTCAAGTATTATAAGTTACGGGGTTATTGGCTTTTTCTAATTTCATCTGTGAACTACAAATGTAGCTAAAATTGAATCTCTATCTTGAAACACTTCCATATGGCTTCTGGTCCAAGTTACACAGCAAGCCCTTAAGGTAGAAATTATCCTTTTGTTTTTAATAGCTCCGAGTGTATTATTGATGGCCAGTAAATAGTTGTTAATAATGGAGAAATATTAAATTTTAGGCATATTTCAAGAGACTAAACCCAATAATATTATTAAGTGGAGGCAAAGAAATATATTTGTTTTGGTCATAGTTGTTAAATATCCAGGAGAAGCACATGTATTTATACCCTGGCTTTGTGATTTGACTCTTGCTTCTTTATAAGGATGAAGTAGTATTGAGAATGGTACAAAAGGCTTTTTTTTGTTTGTCTGTTCTTTTTTTTTTTTTTTTAATGGTTATAGTCCGCTTTTTAAATAACATTCTACACTCTATATCAGATTTCAGATACTTGAGATTAACCGGTTTTAAAGAACTATGATAAAATATAGCTCTCTTGAATGGAACTGGTGTTATTGTTAAACATTGCTATATCTATAAGCAGCATCGTTAAAGGGTGAGGGAAATGAACTTTAGATAATACACTAAATATAGTAAACCAGACAAATTTCCTCCTCTGAAAGAGTGAGAATCTATATAACTTAATCGAGAGATCATATTTCAATTCTTTTCAGCTCTATAACTAGTTATTTAGCTTGTGTCAAATACTGAACTTGGATCTAGGTTTACAAATACGAATAAAACCTAGTCCCTACCTAGGAGAGCTTACAAGAGAGAGGAGTAGTTTCAGAGAGTGGGGTTCCTACATCGAGGGGTCTGCAAGACAAGCCTTTGATTACAGGGAGAAATATTACAACTTCTCTGTCTGTTTGTAAAAGAAAATTTAAAATAATAAAGAATAAATCTGTAAAATATAAAATCTAAAGTTGTCCAATGCAAATAAATGAAGACTTACTAATCACCCACATGGTCCCTGGTGCCTTGACTCTCTCACATTTAGCCTGAGGAATTTTGAGGGAAGTGGTCAGAACATAAAAACAAACTTCTATACCTTAGCATAATATTTAAAATCATAGGACACTCAACCAGACTTTACAAAACTTTACTAAATAAAACAATTAATGTTTAAAAGACTCTTTTGAGGTTTGATACTAAATGATGAAAAACAGAAAGCCAAATACTTTCAGGGACACGCTTCTTCTTCCTGTCACAATAAAAGTGGCTATAGTCACATACAGAAAATAATATAAAACTGTAGTTACATATTTAAATATCTGTCTTTGTCAAAAAAATCATTGAAAGCTACACAAGAGTGATACAGATGAATAGACTTGAGTATTAGAAAGAAGCCACCCAACTTGGAAATTTTGCAATGTAGTTGGAAAAAGGCACAAATGTTACTAACACATCTCAGCTGATGGCATTTTCTCAGTTCTATTTCAATAATGACATACACAAAGAACTCATTATTTTATAAACCACCAAAGGGAAGATGTAGCAGAAATGATGCATTCTCAGCAGAAAGTTATTTTGTTAATAAAAACAATGTTTTGAGGAAATAACTGTGAAGTGTAACCACTGATGAAGCAGCTGCTTTTTACTGGAATATTTCAAAAAGATTCCAAGAAAATATTGAGCACAGGGCATAATTTCCTGAATCCTTCATAGGTAAGCTATTTGAGCAAAAGGATGCATAAATCTAGAAATGCTTACAGTATATAAACTTTTAAAGAATGTCCTTTATATAAAAGCAAGGCAGCTAAGATACAGTAAAATTTCAAAAAATATTTTGTATTAGAATATGAAGTAGTCATGAAAATCTTTTACATAAATATTTCATGATTGGAGAGACAAAATACTTTAAAGAAACTTTTAAAATAGTGTTGTTGGACTTGAAGCTAATCTACACACTTCTATATATAAGAGCATTCCAAATTTGTTGGTGATAAATGATTACCACTAGTATTATAATTAATGGATGCATTTTTTAAAAATTGCTTACTTATTTTAAACAAAACTGATATTCAGAGAAATATTTATTATGGAAAAATCATTTTGAAAAACAAAGTTAAGAGATTTTTCCAGGTTAAATGACTTTGTTTCTGAAAATGCATTTACTCTGAAATGTTAATCTCTGCATATTTAAAAAATATTGGAAATGTTTTATTCATTCATTAAAAATCTTACAAATAGGGTTCCTGTGGATTTTGAATCCATTTATGAAAATATTCAAATGTAACATTTTTGATAAGTGTGCAAGAAAACCTGATTATATCAAGGAAGATGAAAAGCTATTTACAAATTTGAACAAAAATATTTGCATAATTATGAATGAGATTGAAAACTGAGTTTGTTTAATAAGTCTACTCTCTGACGCCTATGTACCATTTGCACTTGCCCGTATTTTTAAGATTTCCCTTTCAAATTTCCTTGTTTGTCTTAAAAATGTATGTTACGGGCCAGCCGAGTGGCACAGTGGTTGAGAGCTGGTTTGGGATGCTAGCAGTCCCGGTTCAGGTCCCACATATGAGGGCCAGTGACACTGCCCTCAAAAAAAAAAAATGTATGTTGCAGTTTATTCATTTAACTAGTGATCCTATAAGCTATAGAACTAGAGGTTGGATCAGATTTAGGTTTGGTTTTGGCAAGAATGCTCCATAAACAATGTTATGTGATTCAATCAGGAGTCACATGACATTTATTTCTTCATTTTTATTGATGTTCACAGTCATTGTTTAGATCCACTGGTTCATTAGGGCCTGCGAATGGCGATATTGTGATTCTATTATTCTATAAAGAGAAGTATGGGTTATCTTGAGGTATATTTTGTTTAGGATAAGTAGGATAAATACATGTTTTTTTCTCTTCATTTACTAATTTTCAACAAGATGATTTTGTTCCCTCATATTGCTTCCAATGTCATGTACAAGATCAATAAGCTGAACTGAAAGTTCAATAGAACTGGAAAACAGAGTGTAAGAGAGGAAGAACACATGGGGATATTATTTCAACAACTATTTATTTTCATGGACTGTGTGCTATAAGATTGAGTTTTATCATAAGTTTAAGAAATACAACAATTAACAGAGTTCCTTCTCTTAGGGAGCTCATGATCTAGTGAGGAAGAGTGATCATCAAAAGCAAGTGACCATAATACCTTGTACTAAGTGCTCCTATAGATTTGAAAATATTATGGATTCACAGGCATGGGGACAAGGCTACTGTGGATCAAGGAAGACGCATTACAATAGAAGATGTAATGTTTGAGCAAAGTCTTAAAGATTGATTTGGAAATTTTCAATAGTGCTGGACACAAGGTAGAAAATGGAAGGCATTCCAGACAGTGGGACCCCAATGCACAAAGACACAAGACTCAGAGTGGGGGAGATTTTTGTGTTTGAGAAATAACACTTAGAATAGTATGGCTGGGATAGATTTCTTGTCCATCTCCCAGTCCTACAGCATCTCAGGGCCTAATGAAGAAGATTGGGATAAGCCAATGAATACCCAAGAGAACAAGGATGTGGAGTATGACTGGAGATGTGCTCTTCATGACCTTGATCTCCATAAGACTCTTAGGCTTCTACACTGTGGTGGGGTAGGGGAGCCCCGAAATGACTGAGGTGATTTTCTTGTTGACTTGATGGGGGTTTGAAGATAAAATTAAGTTGATTTAAAAATACAATGTATTATATAACTATATTATCATAAAATAAAGTATTGTGACAGTCCTTGCTTATCCGGGCTTGTGAAATTGAAATTTATACATATAGTAGATACTTAAATTAACTCATTTGATTCTGACAATAATACTAGAAAAGGAAAAAAAAAGCAGATAAAGGTTATTATGGTTAACCATATTTAATACCTGAGGAAACAATTTCAGAGAGAGCCAGAGAATATTTCAGGATAAATATCATTGCTAGGTTATTGGCCTAGATCTTAATGTGTATACTGAGGGTGCCAAAAAAATGTATTCAAGTGGACACTTTGGTCAACGTTTTTCAAGCAGTAGTTCACCATAATCAGAAGTGTGTGGATGCTGTTGGTAACCACTTTGAGCACTTCTTGTAATTCCAGAAGTCAAACATGACTTGTATTCATCGTTTGCTATCGGTATATATTGAGTATTATAATTTTAATAATAGTTTTTTTTTTCCTTTATTAAAATATGTGTTATACATTTTTATGGCACTCTCTGCGTGTGTGTGTGTGTGTGTGTATTTTGTTATATTCAGCTGAAGTGTTTATCTATGGATATTTATCATCTGTTGAAGATTATTTCTTGAGGCATTAACTTTGTATATGAAAATGCTTCATGATATAGCCTCCATTTCTAAAATCCTATATCCTTTTCCTAATAAGCAGAGTATTGTTATACCATTGGTTAATCATTTATTGTAGCCAAGATCATCTATTTTTGGCCCTCAAGTTTCCCTACTCCCTCTAGTACTTGCCCTACATAATTCCCTGTACATAATTCCCTGTACATAAGCCCTACATAATTCCTTCCAAAATTGCCTCAGGAGTGAATTTGATGGAGTTCACTCCTGTCTCAGACCTCTCCACCCAGATTTAAAGGGCTCATGTGATTAAGTCAAGCCCATATAGACAATTTGCCCTGAGAGCAGTCAGGAGTTGAATATGGTCCCCAGCTCACATCGAGCAAGAAAAAGGGACTTCAGTCCTACAGCCTCAAGAACTTAACTCTGCCAACAATGGGCTTGGAAAAGGATCCTGAGCTCCACATGAGAAGACAGAGTGCGAAATCCTTGATTTCTTCCTTGTGAGATATTAAGCAGAGAGCTCAATGCAATAATGCAACAGGATATGACAGTTTGAAATGAGTATGTTGATAAAATATTTGTTGGAGCACACAAATAAGGTTTTAATGTTGGAAAGCAGTAAAATACTGAAATATTTTAAGCTAAATGCATGTTTCCCATGAAATAGTAATGCAGAAAACCAGCCTGAGTTTGCATTTAATTACTGTTAAGAACATGAAAGACTGAGTTATGTGGTTCACAAGACTAGGAATGTTGTGGGTTTATGCTGCTTGGCAGAAATGAGGTTGGAGAAGTAGAAAGGTAGCAGGGAAATGGGATGAAGCAGCGAGAGGCATGCTGTAGAGGAATAGTGTAGAAGTAAGCCACGGGTTTGGATTTGGACAAATGCGATGACTACATATGGAGTACATTCAAGATGGGTCACTCTAAAGAAGTTTGATGACTCCTTAATCTGAAATATTCCAGGGTTACAGTGGTGAAAGCATCCTCTCATGAGAAAGAACAGTAAGTATGGCTTGGCTGCTCTAATTCATTTCGCTTTAGCCCCTACCTTCCCTTTAAAGAATTTCTCAGTCCCTGTGGCCATCTTCCAAAATTGCCTCAGGAGTGATTATTTTGAACTACTCTACTCTAAAACAGAGTGGGTACACATCCTTCTCTCAGTTATCCGTAGTATATTTTATTCTAGCCTGGCACATTTATTTTTCTAATTAAAATGTATTAGGCTGACAATGGTCAACAAAACTACATAGGTTTCAAGTGTACATTTCTATAATGTATCATCCATATATTGCATTGTGTGTTCACTACCCAGTAAGTTTTCTTTCCATCACCATATATTTGACCCCCTTTATCCTCTTCTATCATTCCCCCCTCCTCCCTTACCCTCTGGTAACCACTGGCCTGGGACATTTAACAAAACTTTGTAAAGGGAGGCACAATGATAACCAAAGTAAAATAAAATTCACGACATTTAGGTTACTGCTTTGAGAGACCACCAGTTCTATCTGTCCCCAGAGAGCCTCCTCTCTAACTGTTCTTATTCAGCTGGCCTTTATCTTACTGGAGGCATCTCTGTTTCTCAAGAATGTATCTCAACAAGAGTAGATTTCTCTTGGTTTGGGTTCTGCCAGAAGTACAGCATGAGAAAAGGATTTAAGGGCAAGCAGTTTATTTGGAAGGGCTTTCCAGGAAACACTGGTAAAGAGTTGGAGTTAAGACAGGAAAGAGAATAAGACAATGAATAGTAGTCTAACAAGCCTGCTGCCAATGTGGGCGACTGAAGTTCATTTCTCCTGGGAGATCTGAAAGAGTGTAGAATACATCCCAGAGTTACCTTGATGAAGGAGAAAAGAAACTGAGGTGTTAGTCTACAAATATCTATCATCCATTAAAGACTGTTTCCTGAGACATTAATGATCCAGCATTTCTAGCTCACCTTGTGCAGGTGCTGGGCATGCCCTCCTGGCCACAAACAAACAAACAAACAAACAAACAATCAAACAAACTCCTCTTGCTAGAGCATGGCAGATTTTCCCAGTCAACTGGCTCTCCTAGGTAAATGCCAAGAGGCACCAACAGTGTCTCCTGTGAGACTTCTCAGCATCTTGCTGCCCAGACAGTCAACCAACAAACTTTTGCTGATGCTTGTCTACACACCAGGCACCCCCTTTCAATGGCTCATTCCCACTTTTAACCTACAGCCTCCCAAGAGCAATAATATGAGAACCTAATACTCCAAGAGAGACCAAAGTGGGGGCTTTTGTCTTTTTGTACAATAATGGAAATTCCCACATCTCCCTTTTCCTGCTCTATGGCCTCAAGAAATGCCGTCATCCTGCCCCCTGGGCCTCCCCTCATGGGCTGGGCTCAGATCAGGGTTGCTGTTCTCAGAGCACTAGACTGACTGAGCTAATCACTAGTTTGGACAGAGCTCAAATATTATCAAATGGTTTTGTTATGCTAGTATTTTTTTGTTTCTAGTTTTATTGTTTCTAGTTTTTATACTTAAAATAAAAAATCTTTAATTTTGAAGAAATATAATCCACATGATTCTCATAAGCATATAAATAATCTGATGTTCTTTTTACATGAGCTCTTTGATGTTTAAAAAAGAATGGGCATCTATAATCTTTTTGTTGAAAGCAGGAAGGTATTTTTCTTAAAATGTAAATTCTCAGGAAAAAAACAAGGTTTGGTAGATCATTTTGAGTTCCTCCTGTTTTCATTCACGTGTCATGTATATATCCATCCAATGACTAAGCTAACCAACCAAACTTTACTTACCACCTAAACTAAGCTAAGCTGACTTGGTACTATGCTGGGTATTAGAAACACAAAGCAAAATAGACACAGACTAAGAACTCAAGGAGTTTATAGTCTGGGACAGAAAAAGGCAGAAGAAATCACCTGATACTTACTTGAGATTCAAGAATGTTATAGGCACGATATTAGGTCTAGTAACACAAAACTAATTAAATTTGATTCTTGCCCCAAACGCTTGTTATCTGGAAAGGGAACAAGTATGTTAACAGTTGACTAGAATGCAAGTCAAACTGTGAGAATCCTGTAATATAAGCAGAAGTAAAATGCTCTGAGGGCACAGAAGAAGGGTGACTAATTGAGTTTAGGGGAATTTGGGTGGACTTCAAAGAGCAGGCACTTTTTTTTTCTGGGTGAGGACATTCATAGGCACAAATGCTGTAGACTGAAGTAGGCACTAGATGTTGTAAAGTGAACTAGGTGTGACAGAGTGAAGCTGCTAAGCTAAGTGATACTGATCATTATTTTCACACATATGACAATCACTGGAAAAAGTGGGTTAGTCTGTTCACAGTCATGATTTCCAACCTTAATTAAATGTTTAATAGCCCTTGGTAAAGTTAGAACTCCTCTGGTCAGTTAGTTCTCCCATTACCTTCCTTGGCTGCTCTGAATCTATTTTCAAACACTGTTTAATTAAACTGCCTACAGTCTCATAAAGTCTCCTTCCCTTCCACTTCCTCTATAAAAGAGGCCATTAGGTGGCTGTTCCTCCTATGGCATTTCATTCCCCCTGTAGTTTCTTTTCTTACAGGAAGAGATGTTTCTCCTCCTATTCAAACTAAACCTCCTCTCAATCCCTCCACTCTTAATCCCATGTACCCAGCCACCTCAAAATACTTGCTCCATCACTTACCTCACTGTTCCTCCTTTCAAACTCAGCTCTTCTAAAGGCTCATTTCCCTTAGTCTGCACATATGTCCACACACTTCCTATCCTGAAAACCATCCTGCCCTTGGCCCTGACCCTCGAGTTCCCTCCTGATCTCCTGCCATTCTCAGACATATTCTTGTAGTATAATCTTAAACCAAAGCTTCTCAACTTGAATGTCCATAAGAGTCACGTGAGGATCTTGTTAAAATGAAGATTTTAATTCAATATCCTGGGGCAGGGACTGAGATTCTGCATTTCTGATCAGTCCCCAGACTAATGTTCAAGAAGTCATTCTAAATAGTAAGGGTCTATCGAATTCTCCTCATGTCCTTACCTCCCATTTATTCACAACTCTCTTGTAACCTGGATTCCAACCTCCACACCTCTAAAGCTGCCTCATAAAAATCATCAAGCCACCCTTAAGTGCCACTTTGCCATCATAATGCCTCCCACCCTCTGTGGTGAGTTCTGCATCCCTAACTCTTAATGCAATCTACTATGATGCCATTCCCATTTGGCTTTTCTCTTGTCTATCTAACTATCATTTCTCATCTCCTTTATGTGTTCTCCTTGTTGACCTGCTCCTTAAAACTTTTATGATCCATCAAGTTTTTCACTAAGCCCTATTTCACTATATACTCTCTTGAAATAATCTTATCCAGTAATTTTAATTTCTACCTAGGTACAATAGAGTCCGAAATCTTCCACTTCAGTGCTGCTGGAGCTCAGACTCCTACATCCGATTGCCAAACTTGAATCACTTGCCTCTGATACTAAACATGTAAAACATAACTCCTTAACCGCTTCTCAAAACCTGTGTTTCCTATTTTGGACATTTGCACCATCTCCTGGCTAATTCACTAAGACAAAAATATGGAATGATCTTGATCTCATGCCTACCTCCCACCCAATCATTAAGATCTTTAGATTTTTTTTGTCTTTAATATTTCTCAAAATCTGACTTCTCCAGTCCATTGCTACTGTCACTACTGCACAGATCAGTGCATCCTAGTGGGCTTGTTAATAACATCCTCACTGATCCTAACTTCTCCAGCCTTCCCTCCTAGTGCATCTACTATCTGCAGCATGTATAGCCTTTCTAAGGTGCGCACAATCCTTCATTATCTCCCTTTAACAAAACAATGAAGCTTAAGAACATGACTTAAAGCCTTTTGTTATCTGATCCTATCTCCAGATTCATCTCTTGCTGCCCCTCCCTCAAATAAACTTCATGGTCTGTTCATAGTGAACAATGTGAGGGTGCCCATAACTCCATGCTCCCTGACATTTTTATATCTTGCATTTCCTCCTCTGTCTCTCTGTAAACTACCAATAAACTTGAAAAATATTGCTCAAATACCATCTTCTATGAAATGGATGATGTATATTGAGGGAGACCTACATATTTCTCTTAATTTTAAAAGTGTGTGCATATAAAATTTACTATTGAGTATCGTTTCTCATTTTTTACATGCATTATTATTATATACAACTGTATACAATACAACCTTTAGCAGACTTAATCATGCTTGTCTCAGTATTCTCATTGCACCTTAAATGTATTGTATTAATTCTATTAATTAAAAAATGTTTGTGCTGCTCATTAATGTCTACTTATTTGTATTCTCACTAACTGTGAATTTCTTTATACCTTAATCATCTGTATTCCTAGAACTTTCCTAATGCCATATATATATATATATATCAGTAATTATTCAGTATATTTGTTATTATATATATATATATTTTTAATTTTTTTAAAATTTTTTTTAGCTGAGCCATTCTGCCACCTGTTGGCAGCTCAACGGCAACTCAGCTCGGGCTGGCCTCGAACAGCTGTTGCTCAGAGCTCAGCTCACACTCTTGAGCGAGCTCTTAACCAACTGAGCTACTCGGCCGGCCCTGGTATATTTGTTAAATGTAATTCACATTCTGCCATTAAATTGAAGTTATAAAAAAATTTCCCAAAGGAAGAGCTTATGTAACTACAATCCAGCATCTCATTATGACTATTATGGTTGTGCATTTCTTCTAATAGAAACACTCAAATTGATTTAGAACCGTAACAATTTCCTTCTCTAACCTTTTATTTCGCTGTTTTGGTGCTTAGACATTGTAATAAAACGCAGACAAATAAATATTCCTTGCTTATAATATTTTATTTTAAATCCATTTTTAAATTACTGTGGTTTAGTACTTTTTTTTAGTTGATTCTGGTTCCTTACAGCATACCTTAGAAGCAGATGAACATTTTTGTCTTAAATTTATATAGGAAAAACTTAGGTAGAGTTGTCACAGTTCTGTGGCAGAACTAGCTGATAGTGGTACCCTCCTAGCTCCAACCCCCCTGAGCGCCAAGATGCAGTGGATGTATGGGCCAGAGGCAGACTGGTCTTTTGAGTGGATGGAGTAGGAACTTGCCTGTAAAGGATATCAGAATCATTCTCCTTTCCACCAAAATGAAATAAAATATCCTTTCACCTTCTGATGAGAGTTAATATGTCCAAGTTTGAGATTGTTTTTCCTGAGACTTAGTAAACCTTAACCATTAACTGTCATTTGGGATGAGTCTATTGCTTTTTTTTCTTGAAAAAATGCAAGAGATGTAATGACTGGCTTAATGTTAGTATTTCCCAGGAGTCCTCTTATTATGTTCACTATCATAACCTCAATGGCTCATATAAAGTAAGTAATCAATAAAGTAATGATCAGAGGATACATGAGAAAATGTTGATCTTGAGTTAGAAGAAACTACTTTTATTAAAAGAGCCAAATCAACTAAAAGAAGGCTTCAATTGAACCTTAAATCCTAAAACTGGAAATAAGCTACCCAAATATATATATATATGCAAAATCATCATCTTACATTAAAATAATAATAAATGTGCAATAAAGTGACTAAGTGCTATTCAATAGTACATTTCATATATTGACATTATTTTAAAATTGAAGAAAGCATTAATCTCCCTCAATCTACTCAATATAAATGTTCCAGAAAAGTTGGTAATAAAGTAGTTTTCTGAGATGACTAACATTGTAAATTTTCCCATCCTGTGGGATATTAAAAGATGAAGAAACACTCTCTTTCAAAACAGTAGGGAATATAAGACAAAGCTCAAAGAAAATGTGTTAAGAGTATGTGAGTGGAAGGTGACAATTAATAGAGGGCACCAGAAAAATTGTCATGAAGCAGGTAATACTTTGATGCCCTATAGGGAATTGTTAGAACTTTTGCCATTCTGTAGGAGATGAACATCATTTTAGGGAGTGGTTCTGAAACCATAGGATGCATAAGAATCTCATGTGTGGGGAGGAGTGTTCCATTCTGTATCAGTTAGCTATTTCTACAATAATGATGTTTGACAAAACACCCCCAAATATAGAAGCTTAAACTAACAGCCCCTTAGGGTGTCTCATGATTTATGCATATGAACTGAGCAGTTCTATTAACCTAAGCCAGGCTCCGTTGATCTCACCTGAGATCACTCATGCATCTGAGGTCATCTGGTGGGTCAACTGGGGGCTGGCTGGGCTGGGGTAGTCTCAGCTGGTAAGCCCTGTCTTGCTTTCTATGGTCACCAATCCTCCATTAGGCTACTTTGGGCTTTTTTTCCTGGCACTTCTGCTAAGGTGGAACTGAATGTCCTTTGAAACGTAGGCTCAGAAGTGACACACAGGCACTTCTGCATTCTGTTGACAAGAGCAAGTCTCAACCAGCCACTCGGGGGCTGGGGAAATAGGCTCCACCTCTTTATGGGATGAGCTGTAGTCACATTGTAAGGGTATACACAGAGAAAGGGAACAATGGGGTCATTTTTGAAATCAGCCTCGCACAGAACCTTCTTCTTTTGATCGGAATACTGAGTAGATGGAAAGGAACTATACGATGATGCAGAATGGGGTTAGCCCAACATGCTTATTTCAAATTGAGGTGGTAGTGAGGAAGCACTGAAGGGTTTTGAGCAAGGAAGAAACATCTTCAGAAGTTTGGCTTTAAGAATAAGCTAGTGTGGATATGGGGTGAATGGAAGCAGAGAGTAGCAGGAGAAAGAGTATCTTTTCCAGTCATGTAGGTGGAAGTTAATGAATGTTGAAACCCATGTGTTGGCAATGGGGGGGAGATTTAAGGAGAAATGTAAGAAATGTCCTGATAAGGACTGAACTGGAAACACTGCTGATAGGATAGGAGGCATGGCAGGTTAGTATCTCTTTTAGGCTCTTTCCCTTTTATACCAAACTCAGATGTACAACACACATCCCATTATTCCACATTCAGAGTTACTAGACTTTATTGTCAACTGTCATTCAACAATTGGCAGGAAACAATCATACAGTAGAGATGTGGGACTCAGGCCCATTGCTTTGATCAACCATTCTAATGGAGCTAAGCTTTCTTATCACATCCCAGATTGAAAGTTTTTCAAAAATTGAGGCGTTAGTTCATTTGTTTTTTTTTTTTTTTTTTTTTTAAGTCATTCCATATTTCCATAGATCGCTCATTGTAAAACATTCATTTAAAATGACATAAGGTTGCACAAATACATTTTCAATTTTATTTAAATCAAATAAAGCTGTGATTGATGTGAAGAAATTTGCATAGAAACCACATGAATTTTATTGAGATAAAAATTTAAAGACAAAATCCTAATACCTAATTATCTTATCTTGAAATAATTAAATGCAAAACATACATATGTTAAATGGTCACAAACATGTAGGCACTACACAACGCATATAATGGAGTCATAAAACGTTTTATACTGCTTTATTATAAATAATTGGAAACAATATTTCATTTGTCAAACCCAGATAACAAAACAGTAAATATCATGCTTTTTTTTTAATTATTTCATTTTAGTTTTCTAATAGGAGTTGGGAAATAGTATTTTTATCAAAAGACTGGTAAAAAAAGATCTGTAGAAAAACGAAAGAACAAAACACTCACTTTCATTCACTTAAATGAAAACACTCAAGGTTTTCAGAGGGAGAGGCTAAACAGTACAATCAAGGAGTCACCAAGAATAGAAAAACTGTGTAATGCCTGCAGATAAGGCAAAATGAGGTTGAATGTGGATGCAAAATATAAAGCCTTGATGGTAAACTTTAAAAAATATTTTCTTAAAAATGTGAATATCTCTATTCTCTCAAATGGAGGAAAGCAATGAAGACATAATAGATCAAATTACCAGGTCTGAAATTGGTATTTTTGCCTTGTAAAAAACTTATTTTTCTAAGAAGATGACACCCAATACATATTTCAATTTTCTTTGGTCATAGTAACTCAGGTTTTCATAAAACCTGTTCACTATTGTAACCTTGAACACTAAGAATCAAAAGGCATTTCTTGATAAAATATTATACTAACTTCAAATTGCCACAAAAATGTATGTTCCCCCAAATTCACTTAAAATAGATTTTCCCATAGACATATTTTCATTAAGAAATTAACAGCAGCTAGCAGTCAGAATTTTTTTATTCAGGTGACTAATTTTGTGTATATGTGTTTCCTTCACATATAATAGAGTTTTGCCAATTTTCTTAATTGGTATAATTCTTAAAAAATCAGAAACTGGTTAAGAAAACAGAGCCTGAGGGAGAGAAATATGAAGAAGTAATGTATTTCATTGAGTAGGATAGTAGGTTTCTTTGAAAAATGAGTTTATTTGCATCATTTAAAGACAATGTTGCATATTCCAGATTAAACAGCTATTAGGTTTACCGTGGATATAAACATGCTATGTACAATGATATTTATAATTCTTCTGTTATTTTTCATAGACTTCAAAGTGTATCTTTTATAGAAACTGGAACAGGGTAAATCTGGAAAGCATGTTTCAGTTAATTAGCAAAAATTAAATTAGCATGAAATAACAGGGTGAAGAATTAAAGATCATTTTTAAAAAATGAAGTCACACTTACGTGTACACATGCAAAAAAAAATACTGTGAAATAAACTGTTCCAGTTTATTTGGTTTTACTTCAACTTAATACACTCTAAAAAACTGCTTTCATGTATAATATCAAAGGAAATATTAAATGCATGTATATTATTTTAAGAGCTTGATGATATATTTCACATTCTTTCAACTTAGGCTATAAATATATTTATATATCAGTCAGTTTTTAAAGTGAAAACTGTAGCATGGGGGGATAATTTTTCACCTTCTATGTTCATACTTGATTAGGTCCATTTTTTTCTGAGAACTGTGTCAAAATATCAAAGAGTAATAGAGCATGTTTTTACCCCACACTATTATTCTTCATGCACTACAGTTCATTACGGTTTAACAAAATGGAATTTACATTGAAGATGGGTTACCTGAAATCAACTAGGTAAGTATGATTTAGGAATTAGGCTTCTGAAATCCACTAACGTTTAACCAGCTGAAAGGGCAATGCTGTTCTTCCCGAACTTTTATAAAAATTGTGCAACAGTATAAACTTATAGTTAGTAGGTTTGCATAGAAATAACACCATTTCACTGGTGTGATACATCTTTTTGATAGGAATATGGCAGGCTTGTTTCTATTCTTCATGTATATTCTTTTTGTTGCTATTCATTTTCTTCCTCTTCTTCTGTCTTACATAAAATTAAGCATATTTATCACCTGGCTACCATAGTTCCAAAACAAGATCCAGTAGTAATTTGAAGCGCAGCAAACTGAGCAGTTTCTTCCCTTTTTTAAACTATGACAGCGAGTGGCACCCTCTATCGTCAAGCCATAGGAGCATGGGAGCCCCAAGCAGAGACTTTCATGAAATCAAAAGGCTCCAAAACCACAGCCAATAACCTTGGTGATTTTGCATAACTGCCACTTTTTTGCTGGAAGGGAGAAAATATTGTTTTGCTTCAGAAGTTTTCAAGCAGTTTCTCATTCTCATCTGGTAGCTTCTCCAGATTGCTTTGCCATTTTTGTAATTGCTTCTGATGTTGTACCTTCAAAATTCCAAAGGCCGAATCATCATAGTTGTGGAATGTAAGGAGTAACTGGGCCCTTTGAAGTAGTGCCACTTTATCCCATTCAGTTTTCCAAGGTTTTGCCCCGCTGTATAGAACATTCCGTTTAGATTGGATGGACCACAAGCATCAAACCACCAGCCTGAAGAATTAGTTAATAATGAAAGAAAGAAGAAAGAATTACAAATAAATTGAACATTTGGACATCAATGGCATTAACTGAGAGGAAATTTATTTATACGTGTTATGATTATTTGCAATCAGGAGACATTCAATCAGTATCTTCTCAGTACTGGGATTGTTTTAAACGGCATCTGATTTAGGCAGTCGATGAATCATCAGAGAAAAGAATGCTCTCATTGAAACCAAGTTTCAGTGTCCCTCCAATCGGGACACGTTTCCCGCTGGAATGAGGGGAAGCTTCTAGGGCTCAAGATAAGATCTACGTTAGGCCAGGGTTTCTATGGAGGTCAAGTAAATGCAGAAACCCCTCAGAGGCATTCCACTTTAAGCCTGCTATCAGGAATAGAACAATTAATTATTACTGAAGAAATTCAGAAGTTGAGACACTGACATCTAAACAGACAGAAAGAGATGCTTCCATTTATTTCCTCACTTTGCCAAGAACTGACCCTCAGCTGCTTCTGGAATTCATTGGACACTGGGCAATGAGTATGATGCTAAAATCGAATTTGAATGACTATGTCCTCTCTTTAGGAGCAACATGGAAAGTGTTTATCAATAGTAGCCATTTAGTTCCTATGTAGCTGTGTTGGTTTTTTTCCTGTGATTGCTCAAGTTCTTTCAAAACTTAGTGAAAAGAAAAAGGAACAACTTGATTAGCAACTTGGGGATCCTATGCTTACACAGCTCTCTATAAGGATAACTCCGTACTTTACTTTTTTTTTTTTTTAAATGAATTAAGTGCTTAGATTTTTAGATAAAACATAGTACTTTCTCTTCCCCTCCTGAAGTAACACTACAGAAATCTTCAGGGATACATTTATACCAGAGATGTTCTGGCATATTTTTATTTGGATACAGTTGACCTCCCTTTGATTGCAGTTATACCTAAGGGACTAATAGCTAAAGAAAGAGAAAGCTGTACAGCTGATGTTTACCTGTAACATGAGCATCATCCTGCAGAAACTTTAGAAAAAAAATTAAATGGAGAAAAAAAAGCTAGTTCTCACTTTTCAACTTTGGAAGATGACTACAGCTGGGTTGTGTTTATAGAGTCAGACTTGAGATCTAACAATCTGTGTTAATTACCAATTCATACCGGGGAACAGGAAGGTTACATCCATGAATTTGGGAAGATGCTGTAGTTGATGCTGTTTTACCAACTGTACGCAAACCACACAGATGGTAATGAGGTCCACACATGAGGGGCGAAAAGGTTCTTGTTTGGTCAGGAAATAGAAACTGTAAAATGACACCTTTTTTTCCTTAAGATTAATTCCCTTAAATTTTTTGTTAAGTATGACTAATAAAAATGTGTGATTGGTATTGCAAAAGACATTCTAATATTAGGGAATTTATTTACCCTGAAGACTCTCAAAGGAGAAAATGAAACCCAACTTGATTGCGTCAGTGTTTTCACTTCCTCCTTCTTTCCTATGACTTTCTTCACACAGTTCATCACGTTAATGAGCTTCTCAGTTTTTCCACATATCCACGATGGTCTCTGAAGCAAGTTTAGTTACTCTGTCGTTGAGAACTACTACAAATCATACAATGACCCTCCAACTTACGTTAAGGTACTTAGGGCAAAAGGGTGTGGTTTTGTTTGGTTTATAGGACATCTGGAGAGTTCCAGAAGATTGTGGGAAGGCAGAGGGCTGTTGCAACAGTAGCCTCACAATAAAGGTCAGGTGCTGGAGAATACATTGATTGGGAAACACTGAACGCGCTTAAGAAAATGACAAGAAACAGTATGGGCACAGGAGAGAACCAGATAAATTGATCCTGTGTGTCTTTTCTAATGAGTAGAGTGGGGTAATGTTTGTGGTAAGGAGGGTGGCATTTGGGAGGCATTGAAAGAAGACTTGATGGCTGGGTCTTCATCAAGAAAAATAGTAGCCTGCAGCCGAGAGGGTCTAAAAACCAAATCACAGAGTCTTCTGTTCACTGTCCTGAGAGCAATGGAGAGGAATTGGTATGCACTGGCTGGCCCATCCTATCCCACATACTTAGTGCTGCACCTAACAGAGTTTGCTGACGAATGACTGGCATGTGACTACAAGCCTCTTGACAGATCGACGGACTTTTGACTGTTTCTCCTTGTAAAGTCTCTATGGTCTGAAGTAGCCTGGTTTACTAAAATGTTATATTTGATAAATACCCCAATATATAACATCCATACTTATTGCATTCATTTTTTTGTTATTTATTCATTCAACATGTAATTATTGTGAAGTGCTATCACAGAACACTCAATAAGACAGGTGTGGTCCCTGTTCTCGTGGAACTTACTGCTAATGGGAGAAACAGACAAAAAGTCAGGAAATAAAATACAAATCATGAATAGAAAAGGAAAAAAAGAATTAGGCAGCCATGACAGAGGATAGCAGGAGATCTACCTGACTTTTCAGTCATGGAAGAAGTTGATATTTCATGAGACCTGAGGATGAGAAAGAGGCCACCATGTGAAGATGGGGAAAGGCTCTAAGCAGAGTGCTCCTCCAATACCAGGAGGAAGAAAGAGCTTGGAGGATTTCAGGACTAAGAACAGCAGTGTAGCTATTATAGTGAACTAGGGGGAGACTTGCAGGAGTGAAGCTGAAGAAGTAGGCAGTCATGGTGGAAAGTTGAATAATGTTGATGGCAAAATTTATAGCATATTCAGTCTACTTGTCCATCATCAGATGAACAAGTAAAACATTGTCTAGGAATGGGACCCAACATTTAACCAGGATAACTAGATCTGTCAGGTTAAGTGTTTAATAAAATATTCTTTAGAGCTCTCATTCTATAACCATGATCTGACAAAGCCATCCTGAACATATGTGGTGGCATGATAAAAGGGGGCAACTAATCTAGAATCAATTAAACAAATATTAACCAATGGGCAGATATAGAGGTCAGAGTGACTTTAAGGAGTACAGTAAAACCTCGGATTGCAAGTAACTTGGTTTGCGAATGTTCTGCAAGATGAGCAAACATTTGTCACACATTTTAACGTGGCAAACAAGCGATGTCTTGCAATATGAGTAGTTTGTTGCTGGAACGAATTATGCTCGCAATCCAAGGTAATACTGTATATAGTTTTGTGTAGGAAACAGACAACAAATTAAAAAAAATGAGATGAAGAAGAAGGTCCTTGTTTGTGGGTTCATAAGGTCCATTAGTTTGCCAACCGAGTTGGGTCCTGAAGCATGGTGTATCTTTGGACAGAAAGAGATTCTAAAGATAGTATGTACCCTGGGAGAGCAGGAAACAGTGTCTGCTAAAAGCTTGGGTTGGCACTTACCCACAGTGCCAGTGGGTAAGGGGTTGGAAACTTTAAGGCTAGGAAAATAAACAGGAGTGACAACATGAAGATTTTTATTGTAATTTTAGACATTTTCTTGTGGGCAATGTGGAGCCTGTGAGCACCAGATCAGATATTAGGAGACCCAGACTTTGATGTTGATTTCATCAATTCATAACCAAGAGATTTTATGCCATAAGATAAATAATATTTGACAGTTTTGAATAGTTACTATGTGTTGGGGACTCTGCTAAAATATTTATGTATATTCTCTTATTTTATTCCCCAAACAGCCTTATATTGTGTAGCAAGTACCATAATAAAGACACTAATGCTCAGATAGGTTAAGGAACTTAGGCAAGGTCACACAGCCACTTAGCTCTTCATTTATAAGATGTGAATTATAAATGATCCATACATTTCAGAGCACAGTTGCAGGGATAAGGTAATGCATTATTAGAGCCTGTGCATGCTGCTCTCAGTGCTTTGTGTAAGTTAGGAAGTGGGGCAGAAGGTGGAGCAGGAATGAAAGGGATTAGATCTTGTGGGGCATCAGAATGATTTAATAATCAAGATCAGGTTGTCAGGGCCAACGTATTTCCTTAGTTGCTTGGTAGGGTTCATTAGTGAAATATGAAAATAATTTAGACCCAGATGAGTCTAGTTGTATAATGTTTGCTTTGTAAAGATATGGCATTTAAATATCTAAAGCAGGTTTTGTTTTTCAATTATTTGTTTCGATTTCATGAGAAAATCAAAGCACTTAAGGTGTTCCATTATCTCTTTATCTTAAGACCAGTGGGCTGTGCACACTATGCAGAGAGCAATTGATGATAACAAAGATGATGATGAATTAAGACAGCTGAAAATGAAATGAAAGGGCAATTCTTTCTCAATACATTTTGGGGTGTAGTGTCCTTTTTCTAAATTACTCTGAACTTCAAGGTAGCGAAAACAGTTATTTCTGTGTAAGCAAGTACTCTGTCTCCTCTGACATGTGTATTATAAACAAACAAGAAATGCCTTTGTATAAAATATTTCAGTTTGTCTACTTTCTACCTCTCTGTGAGAAAAGGAAGCATGACCAGGTCTTTTAAACAAATCCTGAAAGACATAGTTTTAAAGCATATTTATAGGAAACAGGCAAAAGAAGACCAGCAGAGTCCTGGTCACTCATATGTACTGCCTAGCATTTACAGATAATCATATGAACTCAGCATTCAGTACACATGTAAATTTGCATGGAATAAAGGTATTCTTTAGAATGTATGAGAGGAGGTTGTCTCGGTGTGCAGTTCCTCTTGGATAAGATACCAAACAGTTGAATTATATGTCCTCTGCAATCCTGGGGAAATGTTCACTTTAGACTTTGTTTTATATGTACCCAGGAATAACAAATAAGCAATATGCTAAACTAGTGAATCTAGGAAAGGCACTTCAAGTTGAAAAGAACTCAGTGATGCAAGCAAAGCCTTCCATCTGCTGTTGGGACAACTGATAAAATGTCTCAGATGTTTTAAGATTGGCAACTGCTGAGATGTATTTTGCCAAGCATTTTTCTTCATAACCTGTAACCTTATGTATGTTTTAATAAGAAATCTGAGATACATGTTTCTAATTCATTTACACTTAACTCATTAAAATTTAGTTTTGTAATCACTATCCCAGGCTTCCCAGGTCTTTAAAAATCATTTAAGTCTTTTATCTTTGAAGCAGAAAATTCACATTTTATCACCAATAAATGAAACTGTGCCCAGAAAATAGGAATTTGATTCTAAACTTTATACTCAGGAAGTTCACATTTATTTAAAAGTCAGGAAACCTAACTCTCAAATTCTTCTGGACCTAAACAAAATGTCTCTCAACACTTCTCTTCCAAGGTAAAAAGTACAGCAAAATAAAAAGATATATCTATTTTTTTAAATAGATTTCTTTCCTTCATTTTGAATGCATACATTCTAATCAGCAATATGCAAAAGAATTCGCACAGAAAATAAGGTTTTCCTCTTTTATCGCTAAGGATGAAGTTGAACTAAACAGACTGGTGCCATTGTTATCAATGGGATAGATCATCATGAAAAAACCACCTGCTGAGTTCACTAGTTCGAAGTTGGCGCTACCTAGAGCTAGTCCCAAGGAGCAGCTGCACGGGTCTCATGTGCGGGAGGCAGGGGTCCTTTCTCAAGGCCTGCATTCCTTCTGTCATCTCTTCCTATATCCCCTTCAAGGCTGAGGACTTGGCTTTTTTCCCTTTCTCTTCTTTTTGTTCCAAAGATGAAAAGTTGTTTATCCTGGCCAGTAGGCTTGAATTCATTTAAACTTCTAGGTATTTTCTTACTGTCTCTTCCCTCTCTTGGAATTCATTTCACATTTAACCATACTGAAGTGAGGAAATGCTCATTAAAATGTGCTGAAAACAGTAAAATAGAGTTAGATTCTTGTCTTTGAATGCCATTCCTTTCAACAGAGGTAGTAGAAGGAGTGGATGAGGTGATGGCATGTCTGAAGGGGTTGCATTCAAATCCTACCTCTGATATTAATTCTGTGAATATTGGCCAATTATTTAACTTTCCTGTATCTTAATTCTTGCCAAAGGCATCATTGGGGTCCCTGGTTCAAAGGTGTTGAGAAGCGTCCTGTAAGTTATTAAATATAAATCCTTTAGGATAATGCAAAAATACCTATTAGACATTAAGACTGAAAGAAATATTTGTTATATTATTGTTGGAGTAAAATACAAACACAATGAAGTGTTTGATCATTTCTCACCCACTGTCAATTATTAACCTTTGGTGACAGGCTTGTGCTATAGACCTATCAGTTCTTGTTCAGCTTTTTCCAAACTTATCTTTTGAGAGACATTTCCTGATATTCTTTGCTCTTTTCTAATAAGTGAAAATTTCCCAGAAAATAGGACTATAAATTTTGAACTTAAGATGTTCAAATTTTTCTGAAAGTCAGGAACCTAATAGTCAATTTTTTTCCAATACTGGAGTTTAGTCTTCTGAGGTTTAATTATTCTCAAAATTTAGTCCCAACCTTAATATTTATCCCTTTGTTCTATGTGTGTGCATGCAAATACATACACTGGCAGTGCCAAAAAAATGTATACAAGCCGACATTGGTCAATGTTGCTCAAGCAGCAGTTCTCCATAATCAGAAGTGTCTGGATGCTGATGGTAACCACCTCTTGTAATTGCAGAAGTCAAATGTGACTTCTATTCATCTTTTGTTATCGGTATATATTGATTATTAAAATTCTAATACAGTTTTCCTTTCTTAAAATGTGTATACATTGTTTTTGGCACCTATACACACACACACACACACACACACACACACACACACACACACACACAGTATGACTGTGACTCTTGTGTGAACTTAGATTTAAAAAAATATATTTTTAAATCTAAGTTCACACGAGTCACAGTCATACTCCTGTTGCTTTATTTTTATGTCTTCTCACCAGGATCAGTTGCAATTTTGCAATATCCTTTCAGATTCACTGATAACATATTCATTCACTTAACCAATATTTATTGAGTACACCCTATGTGTCTGGCACTCTGCTAGGCACAGATGTTACAGTAGTAGAGAGCCTGAAGTCCCTGCCTTCAAAGAACTTACAGTTTCGTGGAACAAGCGTATAGATTATACGCTGAATAAGAAACTGCTTTGAAATAAACTAATGCAATGTAGATTTCTGTGGTCAATCTTAAATTTTCCATATGGATCTTTTCTCTTAACATTGTTGCCTTAAGACCTAGGGAATGCCAGTTATCTGACAATGCTTAGCACATCCTTCCTGGCTTATTAAAAACTCCAAGATGATTATGTTTCCCCAAAGATCTTGTCACTTCCACCAGTTGGAGAAGTGACTGATTTCATTTTTCTTTGTCTTTTTCAAGATTATGTAGCCGTCAAGACCAGCATTTATCAATTCTCTGCTGCTAGCATCTGGTAAGTTCTAGGGTGTACTAAGAAATTTATGTGTATGGCTTTATCCCCTCTTTTAAGACTGAACTGAGAGATATCCTTTGTTAGCTTTAGCAATGTCGTGTCTGTCAGCTGACATAGTTTATGCGTGGGAAACAAGATTGAAGTTTCTACCACAACAGATTGTTTCTGCAGAAGCTTAGGTCACATTTTGACATAGCTTTTATATTATACACTAAATATGGAAAATGTGTTGAAAGAAAAGTAAGGTAAGGCAAAGAATTTAAAAAAATACCATGTTTTGTTTTTGTCAGCAACCTTCAGTAACTGTAGTTTATAACAGACTTTTAGAAATTCTTATTTTGAAAAATGCTAATTTAGTCCCAAAGACCATGTGTTTTTTGAATGCAAGTTCTCTTCAAATGTGACAATCTAGTGATAAAAGATTTTCATTTTCATAATTTTGGAGCAGAGGCTTTTTTGCATATTTATTTTTATATAAAATAAATCCATACAAAAAGGCATGGGTTAATTGAGATTACATTTTCATTTTCTTAATGCTAAATAGTAGATAAAACATTATATTTATAATGAAACAGATTCCTTTCTTTGGGCTCAGGAGGGCACAATAGGAGCTCTCCTGAGAGACTAAGAAAATATTTCTTACAATCATCTCTTAAATGTACCCCCTCCTACAACTGAAATATGCAAATTTGTCATAATATGCTACATAAAGGGAGAAATCTAACAGGAGGAAACTTACAAATTTTCCTAAGGTTAGTGGAATCACAAAGAACAGATATTTCTGGCTTATAAGTCTATGCTGACAAATCGTCTGTATTTAATGATTAATTAAGGGGTGAATTCCATAGAAAATATGTGTGGCAATTTTGACCTCAAAATATATGGTCTGATCCCGTAAGAAATGTGTAATGAAACATTAAAAAAATTATTCAGTATTTAAATTGGATGGAAGAATTGCTGGCTTTCTGGTAAGGTAGAAATAAGAACATAGGCTTTGGGGGAAAAAAAGCATAAAATATTGTGGTATCTATTTCTATTGACGCAAATGTGCTTTCTCAGCCCACTACGCCTCCTTTCCACTCAACAATGTAGTGTGAATTACAACCCATACATTGAAAATAATATTACTTGTTTTTTCCAACTGCAACCACAATGAGTGCATAGAATAACAGAATCACAGGACCAAGAAGAAAATGTAAGAGACAATTTTATCTAGACCCACAGTTGCAGGAACAAGCATAAGTAAACTTTTTCAGATAGCTTTATATTCTCTTTGTGAAATGTCCATAACTAGTTATGCACAATCCCTGAGCACTCCACCTAAAGTCACTTCCCCCTTCCTCCCATTGACTCTATGACATGTTATATTTTGTCCCTAGAACTTGTGATGGTTTAAATTGTGTTAGTTAATGTATACTTTTTTGTGGATGATCTCCCTCAGGAGAGGCAAGCTCTATGCTATCTTGCTCATTTCTCTAATAGTAGTTGACCCTTAATAGTTACTCATTAATATATGTTACACTGATAGAAAATTAAGAAGTTAGAATGTTAGGAAAGAACAAAGATCAAAATGTTCTACCATATGTCTAGCTGAAATATCTTTTGCTTTCAATGAAGCCCATCTCCTGTTGTTCAGCCTTTGACAGACAAGGGCAAACAATAACACACATTCTCCAACTAAACTCCTTCCATGAACTTGAAGAAAACTATGGAGGACAGACAGTTAGTAGGCAATAAATCTTATTTTACCCTTAATCCCTTCTAAAAGAAACAATGGAAAAAAATATATAAATAAACAAAAAAGCTTTCATTGGTGATGACATAGAACTATACACTATTAATTTCAAAGAGAATGAAATCTCACTGCTTCAAAGAGACTATTTTAAATAGGCAACAAGTTCAAATACAATTTTTTTTAAAGGAAAATCATTAGATGAAGAAAAGGGTTCTAAGGGAGAAAAGGACAGAGGATATATGGCTGTGAGGAATAGTTAGTTAAGTAGGACCGAAATTCCAGGTGATGCTCAAGGGATCTGGACTGTCACTGACACCAATCCTTATGTTCTCCAGCTCTGAGGTATCTAAATTCCACATATTGGCTTTGTAGAGTGAATAGCTTTGCAAGACCTGGATTTTTTCAGGATATTTGATAGGGTCATGGCATTTATTACAAAAACACATTAACTTGGACTATTCCAGACCAAGCAATAAATGGAAAATTTCTCTCCCCCACATATGTGTTTATTGGTGAGTAAGAAGTTAGGTCCAAGAATGATTATGGGTGAAAGAACATGACACAGTGCATTCATTTGAAGGAGACATAAAATCATGAATCTGTGCAATGAAGTTTTCTCATTGACAACTAAGAAGTGCATTCTCCACTTTGTTTTTTCCTTTACATTTTCATTATGACAGAAATATGGACATATTGGATGCTCTTTTAAGAAAACCTTTGAAAAATTTTACTGTTGGTCTTGCATGTGTGGTGTTTATTTGGTAATGAAAAAAATCTGTAAAAATAGACATGGAGAAAATAAAATATATTTCAATATTAAAATGGGGAAGGAAGTGGACAATTAAAGTCCTTTTGTCTTTGTATAAAGTTGCTGACAATTCCATTTATGGGATCAGGAGAGTAATGAAAAGAAAAGTTTTCTTTCTGGGAAAGAGTTCAAACGCTAACCTGTGGGTACCACTTAAGAAAATATTCTAAATTTGCAACAACTGTTTTTGGGGAGAGGTCATAAGCTTAGAGATAGAGGACTTTTAACTATTTGATGAGGTTGAATGTGACACCAAATGGCATGTTAAGGAGAAGGATATGATAGAGGCAGAATCATAACAGGTTGGTATTAACGCTAGGATTGGTCTCCTATTAAAAAGCTATTAATGTAAGTGGAATGGATGGGGGTCAATGGAATGTGATTTGATGGTGGTAATAATGGAAGGACTGGGGATGAGGATGAAAGTGGAAAGATTTCTCCAGAAACTTCCCTCCATACTCTTCTATGCTCTGTTATTTGATAAGAAAAATGTCAACCTAATGATTCATTTCATTGGCTTCAAAACTTGAAAGTGATTTCAAAGGTTACAAGATAGTTATTCATTCATGCACCCTGTTTATTATTGAGTTCCTATGTGCAACAATCTATTGTCCTGGGTGCTAAGGATAAAATGGTGAACATTAACTTACTTTTGTTTTCCTAGGTACAAAGTGGAGATTAGAGTTTCATTTCCTACTTGTTTTAATATGGTATCTCATAGAGTCAGTTGGGAATTCAGAAGAGAAAATACAACAACTATAATATATAACAATAATGGGAATAATATCATATTTTGGGAAGGAAAATGTTAGATTTAAACAGTTTTTTCCTTACTAGCATGAAAACATGTTATATGGTAAAATAACCAAGAAAGAATCAGACAAGTTGAAGGTGGGAGTGATAGCTGTTCCATTAAGACAAGGAAACCACACTAAAACTATGAGGGGAAACACTGGAAAAAAGTTTTCTTTATAATTCCGTTTGGTTTTGTTTGGTGCCAACTCTTACTTTGCCAGAGCCCGTAACATTCTTGAGCTACATCATTTGCCTTTGGGGTTTAGCTTAGTTGCTTCTCAAACTTCAGTCATGTATCCACTCTGTAGTTTTTGCCATATCCATTTATAAGGTTTATTAATATTTTCTTTAAATCAATGATTTGTTAAATATCAAATATTATGAATACATTTAAAAATGCAAAGTTTATATCATTCCTTTAAAGAAAAAAATCAGTTCCACTGGCTATAATCAAAGGTAGATATAAAACTCAATATAATGAAAACAAAAATCACTCTACTTAATTCTGGGTAGATGCCATTGCCTAACCAGGGCCTTGAGCCCATGGTGAAGGTCTTGCTCTTTCTTTACTAAGAAGGGTCATTTTTGAGTAAGTGTGTGGTACAGATATGCTAGCACCCCATTGAGACTTCCGCTCTTACAGAAGCAGAATGCTGGAAAAATATTGAAAAGGTGCAAAAGAGATTCACTTCCTCACTCCGTCACACAGCATTACTTCCTGGCATCTCTAACAGCATCTCAGTGTCTTACAGAGGTCAACAGCATAGAACAAAAAGCCCTGGTATAGCTCGAGTGAACTGTATGACTTGAGATCTAACTATAGCTCCTCGTTCTTCTGTTCCATTTCATTAGAACTGTCAATGAACTCTCATACACAGTTGCAAAAGATTGTGTATCATGGTTTTCCTGTATGCTGAATTCTCAAATTATTGTTCATTGCAGTATGGGTATCATTATGATTATTTAGAAAGTTAGATTCATTGGGGCTTTAAGAGGCTAAAGAGCATGTTCAGGGCCCAGCTTAGCATGCCGCTGCCTCCTGGATGCTGGGAGAGGAGGCAAACATCTAAGTATGCTCCAAATGGCATGCAGAAGAACACGTGGTAAATGAGTGGGCGGAAAAAACAGTCTCCAGGGACTCTCTCTGAAGTTTCCTAACCAGAAGATCATAGTTCTTTTCTCATAGATAAGAAAGCTCAAGCCTCAAACCAACGAAACACAACTTAAAAGAATGGTCCCATGGGACTTACCTCCTGTTAGCATGAGGGCGCATTTGCACATACAGTTGTCATTATCGGCATCTTTAGTGCTGAAATCAGCACCATGTAAGATCAGGCTGCTCTGTTTCCCTGCTGTCCCAGTGTGACCCTTTAAATACAACCTGAAGTTAAAAAAAAAAAAAAAAGAAAGAATGAAAAAGAAAGATTAGCCATTCAACAGAATAAGAGAACCCAGAGGCCTGGTTACTTGTTTGCCTTTTTCATTATTTTCTCCCTTCTTTGAACTCAGCTCTTCCAACAAATTGCTACAAGACCTAAGCTCTCTGAAAGCAAGAGGAAGGAAGGAAAGGGGGGGTGATAGAGGGACAGAGGAAAGAAGGAAGGAAGGGGGAATGGAACAGAGGGAGGAAAGGAGGTAAGAACTGAGGGAGAGAAGACAGATTCCAAATTACACAAAGACTACATGGCTTGTGTGCTTGCTGTTTGTTTTCACTGTGCATTTTCAAACTCATGCAGTTCTCTAATAATGCAGGATCGACAAAAGGAAAATGGACTTATTTTATTATAACATGTACCAATATCTGAACAAAAATGCCTTTTAGGGTGTCACTATAGCATATCACTGTATTAATTTTGAATACTTGTATGCACTAAACATTATTAATAGCAATATGAATAACAATTATCATTGGTTACAAGGGCTTGCTCTGTGCTAAGCACTCTGCTAAATGCTTTGCAACAGTTATTAAATTGAATTTTACACTAAATCTGTGACACAGGCATCAATATTCCCATTTTGCATAGCAAGACTTAGAGCGGCCAAGTAAGCTGAAATTTGGCTCTGTTTATCAAACCCAAATTCTTAATCATTATGTATTCCCTGGATAAATATTTATTGAGCACATACTATATTCCAGAAATTGTTCTAAGCTCTTAAGATATAGCAGCAAACAAAACAGACACAAGAAAATATGCCCCAAGGGGCTTGCATCTAGGGGTAACCCTAAAATTAACTCAAAATCCCAATTGTTTAGCCTCAACTATGGCATTCTTCAAGGAACTTACCTTACTCTCTCGAAACATTTCCTATATAAAATCTGCATTAACCTAGATTGGGGCTTTCCAAGAGCTATACCTATAACAAATCATTTGTGAAAAAGACCTTTTCACTAGGGCTAGGAACTTGTGTTTTCAACCAGAATCTCAGATCACTCTTTGCAGACTGTCCAAGGAGAATATTTTGAAGAATAGTAGTCTAGAATTCAAAAACTATTGTACAATCACAGTAGTTGCCTAATGTAGTTTCCTGTCTGATGTCTGCTCATTACCTGTTGATACTACACCCTGCTTTCATATCCAGTTGGGCACTTTGAACAAATGTAAACTTGCTCAGGGCCTTCAGTGGTTCCTCGGGGCCCACAGTTACTAAGCCTGGGTTGGCAGTGATTCCAGTTTGATACCTAACGTCATCTCTTGTTGAGGCTTTACCCCTCTACCTAACACTGCTCCTCCGATCTTGTCAAAAATCATCTAGCAATATTCTCTATAAATCCATGTATGTGACCACTTCTGTGCCTCAGTCACATTTATAAATCCTATCCACCCACACTATAGTTAATGGGAATCAATATCTCTGCATGAGTGAGACACTACAAAAAGACCTAGGCCAGCTTCGAACAAAATTTTATGTTGTTACTAAACAGAAAAAATAAAGATCAATTATTATTTGGATATATGTGTGTGTGTGCATATCTATATATGTGTCTATATAGGTATATATACACACATACATATATAAAATTGACTAAGTAGTATATGTGTGTGTCCCATTATTATTTTGTGACATTTGATATTATTTTTAGCAAGTAACATAAGTGCAACTGTATGTTTGTGACAAAGCATTTTATAAATGTCTTGCAGAGATTCTTTTTTGAATCAGAACAAAATATGCAATAATTAACCTCTAATTAAATTTTCTTGGTTTCAATGATTACTAGAACTTGTCGTTAATAGTAGGCTGAAGGAAGCTTAGAAGGCTAAATAATAACATACAAGCTTACATTGTAAAACTCTGAGAGGCTGGTCGAAAGTCACTGATGATGCAAAATGGGATTTTAAAAGGGTGGATTCACATTTTAGGCTATAGGGAGCCCATGTGGAGGTAAGGTTCCATCAGAGAAATGCAGAGTGGCGGGTCACCAATGGAAGTCCGGCCATGCTACTGGGGTGAATTCACCACCATCCAGATCTCGTCTAAAGTTTTAATTTGATCCCTTTCTCAGTCTCTCAGAGACAGACACATACTCAAAACTAAAAGAGGCATTTGCCGGGTCTCCATTTATAGTCAAAATAAGAGCATGTGGGGGCCCAGTCTCCTGGTGTCCTCAGAGAGAATTTCGAATGGAAAGCCAAATTATAGTTAGAAGGTTGCTTACATGGTGAACAAAGAATCAGAGTCAGAGGAAGATGAATGATTCCCAAATTAAGTAGCTGTGACTGTGAGCCTGAAATCGCCTGCTCCACTGGGACTACTTTAGTCCTCAGATGCTCTTGAATGAAAATGTTAATTCCAACTTCGATTCTTGGCTTCTCTATGATTTTTGATGACTTTCCTTCTTCTTTAAGGTAAGTCATTTTCCCTGCAGTAGCTTTGGATTCACTAATAGGGACAGACTTTTCAGGACACAATGATTTTCGACAGTGTCTTTTACAGTTAATCCACACAAATGTTCAATTAATATTACAAATTGACTGCTACAGGCTTGGGATAGTTATACAGTTATCCTTTTGGGTGAAAGTTACAGATTAAGCCTCATAATTTACAATGTTTCCTTTGTGTTACCACGGCAATAGGAATGCATAATTATTAATTGGGGAAGTAGAGAAAAACAAAAGGAAAATAATAAAAATGAACCCAAATCTAATCTGCTCTCTGACTGTTACTACTCTTGACATTATGGTTTATATACACTTAGTCTTTTCCTTGTTTTCCCCCCTTTCCAAATAGAAAATGTTATTTATTTATGTAATATAGAAACATATTCTTACAAACATTTCAAACAATGTGTATTAAGTTTTTGCCCACAGCTCCATCTCATTTACCTCTCTAGAGGTAATCACTCATGTTAGTTTGCTTCACATCGGTTTCTCCTCGTGTATAAATACAAATGAAAATGAAATCATATTCTATGTTTCTTTATAACATGCTTTTCATTATAATTTTATGACCATTTTCCCATGCCACTATATATTCTTTTCCAGCATCATTTAGAAAATATTGTATGACTATATCAATTGTCATAAGTTGAAGGATGCCTTTATGTATCTCTAAATAAGTATGCAAGTATATATGTTAGGGTTAGAATACAGTCTACAGTGTTTTATTCTTGACCTTCACCTCTATGGACCTCATCAATGATATATGTTAGGGTCTGTGACTAATAAGAGATATTTTTCCAGATCAATTTAATTAAGATTTGAAGGTCTTCTAGTCCTGGTAGCTCTTCTCTGTATAATTGTAGAATTCTTGCAACTGATCTCAATGCCTTGAGTTTCACTTCTTCCCTTTCCCTCTAAAATCCATGCTCCATGTAACTCCTTCAAAAACATCCATTTCACCATTCCTCTACTCTGGTTAAAGTCCCTCAGTGTTCTCCCAACACATGAAGGATAAAGCTCAAATATTCTTACTGTGGTTTACCAAGATTTTGAAGATCTGTCCTCCTCTACCTTCTTCCATATACCCCTACCTGCCCCCCACACACACCTCCCATGTCCTGTTACTTCCTGCCCACATACACCATGCTCCAGACTTACCAGTCACTTGTTCCCTCAGAGAAAATTATACTCTCCCGTTTCTCTGTACATTGACACATGCTGTCCCCTCTTCTTGGAAGGCCCTTTCTAGCTTTGAATAACTGCTGAAATTTTATTCATCCTTTAAGATTAATTTCAAGTAAACCTCAAAGTACATCAGATAAATACCTTCATAATAACACTTACTACATGTATTTTAGTTATGGTTTAACTTGTCTTCTCCAAAATAAGCTGTGAGCTCCTTGAGGCATAAACTGTATCTTACTCATCTTTGAATCAGCAGAGTCTAGAGCAGTGTCTGATCAAAAGATAGGCTCAATGTTTACTGAATAAATGAATGACAGGTGTGCTAATTAATTGAAGATAGCAAATAAAGGCAAACTCAAATATTAATCACCCTAATAAAAATATACCTGGCCCATGTTTTCAGAGTGATAGCTTTTACATCTCATTTAGCTAAGTAAAGATCCCATTTCCTTGCCATCCTAATCAAATAATTAAACACACACACACACACACACACACACACACACACACACACACACATTTCTACATCCTTCTGAATCTTCTTTCCACCTCATTTTTTTGTTCTCTTTTTCTTGGAGACTCTAGAATATGAAAACGTGTTTGATGTATTATCCAAATAGAATAAAGGAAGAAAGGCTATGTCTTAATTTCTATTAGTTCTTGTATTTTATTGAATGATTTCTTTTTATCGTGTGCAAAGCCAACTTATATCAGAGAAGAAATTGAAAATAAAAAGATGCTTAACGTAAATCTTTCAACTAAAATTATTTTGAAAAAAAGAAAGAACAGCCTGGGGCCGGCCGAGTGGCACAGTGGTTAAGCGCTGGCCTTGGAAGCCAGCGGCCCTGGTTCAGGTCCCGCATGTGAGGGCCAGTGACACTGCCCTCAAGAAAAAAAAAAGAAAAAGAAAAAAAGAAAAGAAAACTCAAATTAGGGATCTTTAAAACAAGAAGCAGAAGAGAAGAGCCCTAAAATAGTAAACATTGGGACATATTGGTTGCTATGATTTAAAAGTAGAAGCGACCAATATTGTGATGAATAATTAAATTTCACTGTCCAAGACTGAGTCGAACTTGTAATTTACAATGTACAATAGGATCCCCTCCCCCCATGTCTATATACTCAGCGTGTCACAGAGGAGCGGCTTATGCTCTTCTAAGGAACAGGCACCCCAGCGGACAGTTATTCTCTTGCACTGGGAAATAGAGATGGTGCATCATAAAAATAATTTTTCTCAATATATCTTAAGTTTACAAATGAGAACGCCCATGCTTCTGTGGAATCGCACAAGGATTCTGGGAGCAGCTGTGCTGTCAAGGATGGGTGCTCTGCACAGGTATAGGGCTCATGCTTCCTGAACAGCTCTTTAGCTGGCACAGAATGGTAATTATGATCCAAAGCCACAATCGTACCTGGTTATTTGACACAAGCAAAGCAGGGACCAGCATTTCATTAATACCAAGTATGTTTTTGTAATTAGATTAAAAAAACAACAACAGAAAAACTTGTTTAAATTGAGGCTCAAACAGAATACTTAGTGGTTCTGCTGGCCGGCCGAGTGGCGCATTGGTTAAGAGCTGGTTTGGGGATGCCAGCGGCCTCCGGTTCGGATCCCACATAGGAGGGCCAGTGACACTGCCCTCTACAGCTAACAACAGCTCCACCTGGAGCTGGGCTGTGCAAGCCCCAGCGATGGTGTAGGCTGCAGCCCCTGCTGCAGTGGGATGCCATAGGCTACAGTGAGTGGCCGGCAGCCAGCGTGAGCTGCCAATAGCCGTGGTGTACAGCCGTCCAGAGGCCGGCGACCGATCTGCCTCATCCGGGAAGAGCGCAATGACGATACCAACATGGGCCAGTGAAGCAACGTCCTCCGCAACTATACAGAAGAACAAAAGGACAGCAACTTGTCTGTTCCCCTTCTCCGGTTCCCCAATGCTGTTCCCCTCCCCCAATTCCCCAATAAAATCTTAAAAAAGAAAAATAGTGGTTCTGGCTAATTGTTAAAGTTCTTGGGTTTATTTAGCTATCCATAGCTTTCTCTATTTTGCTAATAGTTATTCCAAATGGACCTTCACTTCACAAAAGAAAAGTCAATATATGAAAGAGCCAAAGTTAGCTTTGCATCTGACAGTAGTGAAAGGGAACTTGAAGTGTGAATAGGAGATAAAAAGCAAATGTTATTGTAGGGCAAAGTATTTGACTTAGGTACAGAAATATGGAAGATGTCAAAAACAGAAACAAAATAACAACAAACACAAAGCTCTAAAGAATACAATTAGCTCTGATCAAAATGGCAGCCACAAAGTAAAATCGTGATTCATCCTTTTAAACACATATTTTGTAATTAAAGGAAAGTAATTTATGAGTACCATTTGATCAACTGTAAAGAATGTCAGCATTTTCATTTCTTCAATTAGCATCATGAGGGAAAATGAAACAGATAAATGCACATTAGAAATGGTCATGATTATCTAGGCATCCTTGATGAAAATACAGTTACTCCTTTTCTCTCATTTACAGAAATTCAGTGAACATGGGGATACATAGATCTTTTCAAGTTAGTATTTTCATTTCTCCAGATAAATAAATACCCCAAAGTGAAATTGCTGAGCCATACAGTACTTTTTAAAAAAATTGTTTGAGGAACCTCCATACTGTTTTCTATAGTGACTGCACCAGTTTACAATCCCACCAATGCCGCATGTGGGTTCCCTTTTCTCCACATCCCCATGTTCAGTGCAGCACTATTTGAAATAGCCAGGATATGGAAACAACCTAAGTGTCCATTGGTGAATGAATGGACAAGGAAAATGTGGTACATATGTACAATTAAATATTATTCAGCCATAAAAGTGAATTGACATCTTGCCATTTATGACAACATGGATGGGCCTCGAGGGTATTATGCTAAGTGAAATAAGTCAGACAGAGAAAGACAAATACTGTATGATCTCACTTATATGTGGAATCTTAAAACAAAACAAAATCAAGCTCACAGATACAGAGAACAAATTGGTGATTGCCAGAGGTGTGGGTGGGAGGTGGAACAAATGAGGGAAGGGGGTCAAAAGGTTAAAATAATTAAAATTGAAAAACCCCAAATTTTAAAAATAAAAAGATTAAATCATATTTCTTAATGAATGTAGAATAATAGTTAAGTTGTACTTTGGAAGAACAGGCTTCAAAGTACACCTGTGTATCACACAAGTAATTCTATAACTTTCATTTCTTTAAAATAGGCAGCCCAATCTCATGCATCCAGTTTCTCACAGATTCTGTCTACTTAAGAGATTGCCATACTTTTCGTATTTTTACATCTTCACTATATTCAGTGGGGCAAGAGTCTCTTTCATTATCCAAGGCAGTGGGAGTTGTATGTATGACAAATTGAAGTTTGGCCTCAGCTCTTTTAAACAGTAGACAGACTCTCAGATATCTGAACTTTAAGGTCTCACACACTGACGAGCTGAGCAGATTTTATTTTGGCTCTGCGCTCTCTCCCTGCCACCATATGGAACTAGTTTGTCTTTGTTACAATCACTTGAAGAAAACACCACATGACCCCCACTGCTTCTCTTTCAGAGCCTGGTAGCAATGACTCAATCCCAACACGGCTTCTCCTGCTTGATGCTCCAGGGCTGTCTCTGCTTCCACCGCCCACCCTTGCCCTGCTTCTGGGCTAGGGAAATGGCTGGACACCATCCACAAAGAGGGATAGCAGGGCATGTCTCTTTGTACTGAGTTTAAATGATACAGATGGCATCTTCTGATGGAAATAAAGACAATATTTCTCTTGTCAATCGATATATAAAGAAAACGGTGTTTGCCTTACTGTAGACTTCTAGAAAGATTGGCATTTGTTTGCCTTATGAAGACGTATGTCATCGGGAGGTGTACAAATAATTAGTATTGGAGGAAATAGGGTATGGGAAAAATTCAGGAGATGCTAAATGGCTCACAAAATTTAGTGGAAGAGATTAGCTTTGGTACTGTGGAGAGAATGGACTTTCGGAGAGGAATGAGGAGGATATCTTCAATATAAGGATTGTGAAATTCACAGCACAATTATGTTGTGGGCTTATCTAACATCAAAAAAGATAAGAATGAAAGGGATTCCATCAGCCATTTGAACGTGTTGGGAGCGTCAAGTGAAAAGGCAGAGAATAACTTTATTAAACACTAAACATTTAAGATAGATACGTATTCCTTTTTTTTTTTTCCTGTTAGTATTTGAAGCTGCAATTCTTTATGTTTTCATAAAATGCCTTTTTTGTTCAGTATTTAGAGTTCTACAGTGGAAATTACTAGGACTGGAAGCCTTGAGATAAAGGAAAGAATATAAACTTATTTTATAGCACAAGGGGAGACTTGAGGCCTATCTTAGACTTTGTTAATGTAGTAAAATTGTGTCTAAGTAATATTTTTTAAATTTTTTTCAGAATACTATCTTCGAGGTGAGCATTTTGTTCTCTGTAGTTCAGGACCGTCCAAGTGCATCCTTTGCTTATAAATGACCAGCGCTTTACTGAACTGATCCTTTTCTCCCTGTCTTCACAAGTCCAAAATCAACCACCTTTCAAGGCAAGCTCAAATATTATACAGGAAGTCCCTCTTCCTTTGCTTCTTAGCTGTCCTTGCACAAATAAATTGTTTCTCTTGTAGCACATCTCGTTTTGTCTATTGTAGTATTGTTACTTATATATGTGTCTTCTCTTCCTCACTTAACCTAATAAGAAGTGCTCATGTCTTAGCCGCCTTTGTGAACTCCATATACTATATACATAATGGACATTTAATAAATATTTAATGAGTTGATTATAAGCTGAGTTCAAATTGTTTAGGATTTAAGTTTTATTCATCTCAAAAGATGGTTCATATGTAGTAACATTTTAAGTGTAATAATAGAATTGTGTTTTACAATTCAAGTCCCATGGGCATTTTTATTTTCCTGAATTTAAATGTGTCTAATATTAATGACCTAATGGCCTGCTCAAATCAAGTTGGGGCACTGCTATAATGAGGCGGAAGTTAATTTGTGGCTGCCAAGAGACATCTGAAGAAAGAGGTCATAGGATAACCCATTAACATAAATACAGGGAGTCCATATAAGAAATGGGACCATCAAGCTTTACAAAGGGACCTATAGCTATACATGTGTCCATTCTATTGTAAAATTCCCCCTGGAATGTGGGCATTTATTTAAAAATCTGTTTCAAAAGCTTTATCTTCCTTATTAGAGGAGACAGGATTTGTTTTCCAGTATTGAATCTTAGGACTGTGGTTTCTGTTGGGGGAAGATCTATTAAGTTTGTGTCATTACGTGCAACACTATTTTTTTTTCTTTTTTTCGGAGGGCAGTGCCACTGGCCCTCACATGTGGGACCCGAACCGGGGCCACTGCCTTCCCAAGCCAGCTCTTAACCACCGCGCCACTCGCCCGACCCTGTGCAACACTGTTTTTTACATGCTGGAGATCAATTCTATTACTCCATCTTCATAAATAAATAGAATTTACTTCTTTCTTTCTTTATTTGCAAGAGCCTGTCATGAGTATGGGAGAAAACAATAGGGAGGGCCGGCTGAGTGGCTCAGTTGGTTAAGAGCTCGCTCAAGAGTGTGAGCTGAGCTCTGAGCAACAGCTGTTCGAGGCCAGCCCGAGCTGAGTTGCCGTTGAGCCTGTTGGCAGGACGGCTCAGCTAAAAAAACAAACAAACAAACAAACAAAAACAATAGGGAAACATAGGAAGCAAAGTTAGTGCACCTATGAAAAAATGGGTGAATAAACATCTATGATAGTTTTTTTGATGATGATCTACCTTTATAGGTATAAAAGTATAAGTACAAGAAAAAGTTCAAATGAAGTTTCAAAAGAAAAGAGGGTGTAAGAAGATTAAAAGACTTAATAATGTACAATTTGATTAATCAAGAATTAAGGCTACAATAGAGATTTTTAGATAACCTAAAAAGACATAAAGATTAGCAGATATAGGTGGATTGGAACAAAGTAAGTATGAATGAAGGAGATAATTGACAATAAAGTTATTACCTAAAGTTCTTTCTTTTTTTTTCTTTCTCTCACCACTCCCACAAACAAATAATAAATAGAACATTAGGTTTTGAAGAGTAAGATTGTGTCATGCACACTTGTGTCTTGAGAGAGCGTGTAACAGAACAGAGCTTGGAGCTTAATTGTCTGGGTTTGCAACCTAGCTCTTAACCTTTCTGACACTCAGTTGCTTCATCTGTAAAATGGCTCTAAGACAGGTAATGTTCTTCTAACACTGTTGTGAACATTAAATGAGGTAATACATATAGAGTCCTTAAAAAAACTGTCACATGTAGGTAAGTGCTAGATGAGTATTAATGAAAAATAAGCAAAAAAAAAATCAAGCTTCTCTAACTGATAGCTATAAAATACACAGTAGTTCAGTAAACATGAGTTATATAGATGAGTAAGTCTAAATTAAACAAGCGTCAATGTGAGACAGTGATAGATATACATAAGCATACAGAGAGTGATGAAAATAATGAAAGAGATTCAGCTAATTAAGACATGCATGTAAGCAATAAACTGGAGAAGTTAAATATGAAAAGGAACAATTTTCTCAAATCCATGAGGCCCCATTTCCTTTGAAAGATTTTTTTTCTCATTTTATATAGAGAAAGGAAATACCAAGTTCAAAGAAACCAAAGGGTTGCATTGCCGACTACCTAGTACAAGGGTCGACTTTATTTTGAACCCAGATGACTGAATAACAATCCTTTTAATTCAAATGTTTATTCTTTAATAAATTAAAATTCCAGTCTTTTGAGAAGCCTATGTGTTTCTTGCCATATAATAAGGTGCTTTATTGACTGAACCCAGCATGTGTCTTTCTTTCTTTCTTTACCCATAATTGATACTGGGGAAAAAAATCCCTGAAAGTATCACCCATGCCAGCCTACTATTAATTCTCATGTCTATTTCCTGAAGGTTCTCTTTATCACATTCCATTTTCCTTATTTGGTGTCATTTATTCTCATATGGGATCCGATCACTGGGGAATCATGGGAAATTGTGTATATTAACCTAACCAGTGTTCTAAGAAGAGGTCTACTGTCTTATTTGCTTCTTCAGCCTCAGATGCCCTGAGGCAGACACATTATGTATCTTTAAACATGTTCAGTGGAAAGTGTGCAAATGTGAAAAAAATGCTCAAGATCGTGAGGGTCACAGATATCTGTGCTGCGATTAAGATAAATTTCCAGAGTTACAGAAAACCTCAGCTCAAATAATGAAAAACTTCAGCGAATCCAGTTTCATTTACCCTCTAATTCTATTATGGCTGTTGTATATATTAGCTGTTGTTACACAAGCATAAATTGTACACTAATTTTTCATCTGTGTAATTTTACAAGGTATACATTTTAATGTTTCTCCCTTGATTTACAAATGTTTCTAGCATTATAGAACTTTGAGAAGAACGAGTTTATCAACCACCCAGGTCTTCTCAAACTCTTAACATGAGGGTCATTGTTATCAGTGTCTCCAGTTTCAAAACCCCAGTACTACATCGTTCACAGTGTTTCTCAATGATGTGAAGATTGCATATGTTCAAAACTCCTGATAAATTCTTCCTCCAAAGAAGTTAGAGAACTCATCTACTGTTGTTATCTCTGTGTGCCTTTGCAGAGTGCTGAGAGAGTTACTCTTGTCTGTAAACTTAAAACAGAAACAACTACTTTCATGAAATCTGGGACAATGAAACCATACTACCCAAAGCTCAGAAATGCACACTGTAGTGATTTTGTCTTTAGTTCTAAATAAAATAAAGTTCTTCCAATATTCCTCTCCTTTTCTAAGAATACATTAAACATTTCAGTTCCAAAATGAACTACATTGCATTAAGACCCCTGTAAAAAATACAAGCAGTCCTTTAAACATATTTCAATTCTCTTGGAGTCATGTGTGGCTGAGAGTCAGCCCCAAGTAAGCAGCTCAATGACCAGACGCTTCTCTGGTGCCTAAAAGACCAGGCCAATGGCCATCTCTGAGACTTTATGGGTTTGCTTTTTAACCAAAAATTAAGTCAAGACCTTGTAAAACTTGTGTTCAAAATTGGTGACTTTTTTTAGTATAAACAAGTTCAAGGGTGGTAGGTTTGCTCTCATTTTTATTTCTGTTTAAAGAGTAGCAAGAAACTTTCTTTCCAGCATCCCCTAGAGAAGACAGAGAGAGAGGAAATGGTGAGTAGAATGTTGAAAACCATTGAGAGAGACATCGTCTGAGGTTTTTTAGCAAAGAGGAAATACTTTCTCTTGTTATAGTTGGACAATGTGTTGCTATAAGTTCTACAAATAAGGCTCTAGCATGCATAAGCAGATTCTTCTACTGACCAAAATCATTATTGTGCTTATTTCTCTCCACAATTGGTGTAAGATAGAGTCCAAACTCCTTATCATGGAATATGGCCCTCCGTTTTCTATGAAGCCCTGCATAAAAAGATACTTGCTATTCTCTAACTAAGGCAAGCTCTCGCTCACTTCTGGATCTTGGCTTACATTGCTCCTTTTGGCTGGAATGTCAAGACTTTCCTCCTTTTGCCACCATCCTCCATACTTGCCTCATGAACACTTATTACATGTCACAAATTCCTAAAAATTTCCTCAAGGAGGCCTTTCCTGGGCCCCTCAAACTCTTCCAGTATACCCCATCCATCCTCAACCCCAGTCGATTGGCCACTTTTGTTTAGAGTCCAACTATAGCCTAAGTTTAAGGGTTCTTATCCAGGGACTGTGAGTGTGGAGTTGAATCACAGATCAATGTAAGCAAAATTTTGTGTTTGTTCATTTATTCTAGGGAGAAGATCCATAGATCTGTCAAATGTTGTAAAAGGTCCATGATTCCTTGATCAAAAACCAACAAGATGAAACAAACAAAAAAAAACCAAAAGAAGACATGCTAAAACATATTGCAGCTAATGCTTTGTTTCAAGCAAATTATCCCAGGTTTTCTTCCTTCTGCTAAATTAGTAGCTCGACAAGACCAGCAAACATGAGGTCTCCTTTTGATGCCAGTAAAGTGTTATTTCTGAATTGGCATTGCCTGGGTGTGCTTTGTAGAATCAAGATGTCTAGATCCTATCTCAGGATCAGGGTCTCTGGATGTGGGATTCATAAATCTAACTAAAACCAACACCCTACTTAAATATATGAACACTCAGTTTGGAAATGACTGAATAATACCAGAGAAATAGTAGCAATGCGATAAAAGTCTGGTGGCTGACTAGCTGGATAATGAATGAATGCAGTCTCTGATTTCAAAAGAATTATAACAAGTTTTAAGAAAGTAATTTTAGTAAAGTTATGTAGATTAATTGAAGTAAAACTATATCCAGTTCAGAGAGAAATAAAATTATTATTGATGTTGTACAACTACATATTTAGTAATTATTGTTTATTCACAAGCCAAAGAAATATTGACTTACTGTCTCTAATTATCAGCATATCTTCTAGGTCAGGGGATGTTAAAGAAGCATACAATAATATTTAGATGTAATTTTTCTCCTAAGAACACTGTATACTTTAAAAATCAGATTATAAATAGGTACTAGCTATTCATTTGATCTTTAATCACATCTATTATTTTAAAGCATAGTTCATTAAAATAATTATTTTATGACAATGATGTGACCTGCAATTGTTTATATAATTCTTTCTTTTTTTTTTTTTTTTTTTTAGGGCAGTGTCACTGGCCCTCATATGTGGAACCGAACCCGGGCCGCTGGCTCCGTAGGCCAGCGCTTAACCACCGCACCACTCGGCCGGCCCTATATAATTACTTCTGATATTCAGATCTAGAAAACGTTCTCTGGAATTGATCAGGAAGGTGTGTGAGGAGAAGGAAGTTGTTTTTCATTTGCAGCCTAAAAATGCGTAAGACTAAAATTATTCTTTATCCAGCTGTTTATTTGAGCTTCTAACTGAGGCAGATAATAAAATAATACTTTTAAACGTTTAATTCTTTTAATAGAGAATGAGCAGACCAGCATAAATATTGGCATTTGTGATGTTAGTACCAAAAGAGACATACCTAAGTACTGCAAATACTTGGAATGGAGTAAATACTTGATTAATAGTAATTAAAGTTGAATGTTATGATGATACTATCAACATAGGGTTTGCTGTTGATGCTTTTAAGGTTGATACTTATTGATACTTGGAATAATTATTTTAAATGATTTTATGATATTTATGGTCAAAATGAGAAAAGGCTCTTGTAAAAGAAATAAATCATCTAGACAGAAAAAGTATTGTATAAGTTATAGATGTATTACTATTTTATGTTATTACCTTCATTATTTTGAAATTTTTACTCAAAAATATAATGAACTAAATCATGTACTTGATAAGCTCTCAGTTGTTCACCCATGAGTTCTATAAAATCAAAATTTACTGTCACCTAGGGGCAGCTATCAAAATTGCAGGCAGAGGACCTAGACTTTGTAATTCACAAACTACTTATCAGTGATAGTAACAGCATCTTTTTTCCAAGATCAGTTGGCCTAGAGAATAAGATATGTTGTGTGTCTATCTTGTTAACATTTCTTTTTTCATTTCCTTGGCATCATGCAAATAGAAATTGTTGCATACATTTTGCAGGTAAATAATAGAAACTTGAGCCAGTGGTTGAATATATCAGGGAAATTAGTTTCATTCAAGCAACAATCTAAGAAACTAAAGGATATGACACTTTATTTAAAATCTTACATGAAAACTATAATGAGCTGCCATTCTATAGCATGAACCTCTGGGGACAGAAATTTTGACTTGTTAGTCTGTGAATTTCTGGCATCTATATCAAAATGGGTTGTGTTTGTTGATGCATAAAAAAATATCTTTGAGGGCCGGCTGAGTGGCGCAGTGGTTAAGCGCTGGCTTGGGAAGCCAGGGGCCCCATTTCGGTCCCACATATGAGGGCCAGTGACACTGCTCCTTCTAAAGCTAAGATGGTGAACAACAGCTCGACCTGGAGCTGGGCTGCCGTGTGAGTGGCCGGTGACAGCGTAGGCTGCAGTGGGGCTGCCGTGAGCTACCGTGAGTGGCTGGCAGCTGGTGTGAGTGGCCGGCAGCCATCATGAGCTGCCGTGAACTGCTGTCCAATGGCCGGCCAGGGACTGCATCACCTGGGAAAAGCACAATGATAATAACAACATGGGCCAGTGAAGCGACGTCCTCCACAACTAGACTGAAGAATAACAACAACAAAAATGACAACAACTTGTCTGTTCCCCTTCCCCGATTCCCCAATGCTGCTCCCCTCCCCCAATTTCCCAATAAAATCTTAAAAAAAAAAAAGAAAAAAATATTTGTTGCTATGTCTTTCACGTATTTATTAGAAAGTGCTTCTCCAGACACAAGACGAAAGATTCTGGAGGGATCCCTGCCCTCCTATATGTGGTTGTCTAATACCAGGGAATAACAAATTACTACCCTATGTGATATGATAAAGGTATGCAGAGAGCCCAGGGGGAGTGCATAGAAAGAGATCCTTAACCAACCTAAAAAGCAGAGCTCTACAGGCCGAGCTAAGACTTAAAAGATCAAGAAAATCAAGTCAGACAATGATGTTAAACTCGAATAACTGAGTTGAGCTCTGTAAGATTTTTTTTGCTTCATCTACAGTGTATTGCATAGTATTGTTGCTCATAATTAATGAACAGAGGAATCAAAACATTCAGTGAAAAACATTGTTTGGGATGTGGTGACAGACTATTTTGCCTTCAGAGACTCTCACTAGTTTCCAGTCCACAGTCTTCCAGATACTGTGAGTTGTCAGGCTCTCTTGGCTCCTGGCATCATGCTTTGTCATTACCCCCTCATATTCTCTGCCTCAGCAGCACCTTACTACTTGCAGTCTGCCTAACAAGATATGCTGGTCTTACTTAGAGCCTTCACATATGCTATTCCCACATCTATCTCCAACTCTGAACCATTTTTCCAGCTAATTCCAATGTACCATTTTTATATCAACTTAGGCCACCCTTTGGAATCCCTCCCACCTTCCCCAAATTGGATAGTTCCCCCTATTCATGCCATACTTGTTGTTATTAATAAGCTTTGTTCATGGCATCATAACTTCCTGTCTGCCTGTGTACTATCTGCCTACTCGCCTATCTCATTACATGTGTGTATGCGCATGCATGAGTACACACATGCATGACAATACTGACATCTCTGTGGACAATTTATTTTAGGATATCCCATAAAAAAATAACAAGTATTTCATTCATTGAAGATACAGCCTTCATCTTTTCAGTGGTGAGCTGTACTAAGAGAACCCAGAGCCATGAATCACATGACATCCCCCTAGACTATTTCCTAGAGGCCATGCTAGATGGCTCTAGCAACCTCTGTCAGCGTGTAAGTTTCTAGGCCAGCAGCTGTCTGAGTCCTGCCCAGCGTTATCCATTCCAGAGCAGGAATCCTCTGGGAATCCTTAGGCCTAACAGCATGGGGACATTTGTTTTTGTCAGCTTGGAAAAATACAAGACTCTAGAGACTGACATTAATCTGCATTAAAGTCAAGAGATTTTTCTGACCCTTAGAGGACCTGAAGAAGGTACAAAGTGACTCTGTAAGGCCATGCCATTTTCCTCGTGAATATATCATCTCATTCAAGGAATATAAAATATAAATTTTGTTGAATGAAACAATTCCTTCTCGGTGATAGGAAGTAACCATAACAAAAATCATAGTCTCGATAAAAATAATACACCCCCAAAATTGGAGAAATGATTTGAAAATACAAATAAAACTACTTAAAACTTTGAGCTTCATATCTAGGCTAAACATTCAACAGGGTAGAAACTGCCAAGAGGGTCCCTATATATATTTTTTCTACCTTGATCAGTCCAGAAATGCTATAAAAAATAACTTTCCTCTTAGCATTTCAACACATCTGCTACTGGTTCCAGCCAGGACCATGCTGCCCAGAGGACCAGAGAAATGAAAAACATTTCACTGAAAATAGTGAAACAAGTTTTGCAATACCTAAAAAAATACACGGTTTAAGTTCACATGGGAGGCTCTAGGGAATTCTTTTCAATTCACACTAATTTGTTTTGTCCTTGAAATACATACACAACGTGAGATTGCTTTAATGATTTAAAAAAAAAAAAGGTTCTGGAATTGGAAAGACTTTGTCTTTACCTCCTCATTTTACTTCTGAGGACATGAGACTTGGAAAACTAACTTGTCCAAGATCATTCGAAAAGTAACTATAGATACAAGCCTCGAGTTTATATCTCCTGGTTTCCAATACAATGCTTTACTCACTACACCAAACTTTTTCCCAATAAAAACCTTGGCCAAAAATAAACTTTTACAGAAAGACATTTAATGGCCAAATTATTTTCAAGGTTTTTTTTTGGCAATTTTGTTTCCAGTATTCTGTTCATGTTTCCATGTGACTCTCTTCCAAGGCAAGGCTTTCACACAGCCACAGTCAGTTCTAACCTGAGGTACTCCCAACAAGTAATATAGAGATAAAATACAAAGAATATTCCCAAATTATACCAGGAGTGCCAAAAAAATGGGTACACACAACTTGTATTCATCTTTTGTTATCTGTATATATTGAGTATGACAATTTTAATACAGTTTTTTCCTTTCTTAAAATGTGTATACATATTTTTGGCACCCTCTGTATAGTATAAATATTATAGAAAGATTATAATTATAATATAGAATTTTCATTGTAAATGGTTAACATTATCATTCAGATTTTATTAATACAAATTTTCTATTGGTTCAAAGGAGGGGCTATCTTTAAGTTTGTCATTATACTATCTGTGACAAAGAATTTACTAATCAAGTTAATACTATAAAAAAAAGAAATTAACTTTAGGGAATAAACCATAACAAAGATTTGAAAAAAATTAACATGTAAAATTACTTTATATAATGAAATACATTCACTAAAACTGTGCCCTTCTAATGAGTCTAGAAATTTTTAAATGTAATTTCTTTTCTTTCTATATTTGAAAGTAGTACAACTAAATTTATTTCCAATTGGTAAACCTTTACTTTTTTAGTTATAAAAATAATATAGAATGGTTTCTAAACTGTGCTCTACAAATATTTGAGGCACTGCCAAGGGAAGGGGCAAAGAAATACTGTACTAGGCCACACAACAACTTTGACCAAAATAGATCACCTTTATACATTATATTTTGTAAGAATTTTATTTAAATGACTGCATATTCCATTGCAAAAGCAAAAAAGCAAAGCCTTAACAAGTGAATGAAACTTAGCCCAACCAATAATGGGACAAATTGGCCTTTTGTACCTTTGGATTTGATAAAATGGGAAAGTATGCAATATTGGTTATATAGCATTCTTGTCAAAATATCTAATTTGCATCTTATCACAGATAAATAATCAGATAAATCCAGAAAGAAATATTCCTCTAGAAAAACCAACCTGGTTTCTTAAAAAATATTAATGGTGCGTGTGTAGTAGGCTATTCTAGGTAAAAGGTGACTAAAGAAACCACCGATACAATGAGTGAACCTGGACCGGGTCCTGAATCCAAATAAATACATAGATCTGGGAAATGTATTTTGGGGACAATGTTGGGGTGGATTTCAATATAGATATCTAATTAAAATTTTTATTGACTCAATTATAAATTTCTCAGGTATGATAAAAATTGAATTACAAATATCTACATATCTTTCATAGTTGCACGGAATTTGAGTTTGTCCAACACAAAGTATGTTTGCATACTCTTTCTGATTGGGTCCCTATAAGAGAATGATCCAGATGATAAGAAAGAGAATAATTCCACTTAAAGGTAAACAATCTGAGGTATAAAAGTAATAGGTGGGGCCGGCCGAGTGGCGCGGTGGTTAAGCGCTGGCTTGGGAAGCCAGAGGCCCCGGTTGGGTCCCACATATGAGGACCAGTGACACTGCCCTCAAAACAAACAAACAAACAAAAAAGTAGTAGATGATTTGCCCAAGTAGAGGTAGATTGTGCTACTGTCCCCTTGGTTAGCCTGAGAACTCTATTTCCCAGAATCTCCTTCCTTGTATAGTTCCAAGTTAGAGTTGGGCAAAAGAGGACTTTGTGTGAGATTTGGAAGGTGGAAATGAATCAGTGGCCTGACTCCCAGACCATCATCAGATACAGTGATGTTCAGGGGCAGCACCGCCTGGCAGCACCCAGCTTTTCCACGTTTCCTCTCTGCCTCCAGCTTGCCTCCCTGCTGCTGGCAATGCCTCCTGATATACTACCAGAGCACACAGTCAGATGCTTGATATACTACCAGATGCACATTCCCAGGGGACAGAGCTACACAGAGGCCACAGCTTTCCTTAGGTCTCCCCCGTTGTGGTCCTACTTTGGTGGCTGGACCTGTTTGATTTCTGGGATTTCCCTATAAGCTCGTGGTTGTCTACCACCAACAATGCGGGGCCTTTACTATCTGTGTTACAGACTCTTACTCTGATTTTCTATCTTTTATCTTCCAGACCTTCACTTCGGGAGCGCATCTCGCATTTGCCTAAAGTCAAATTTGTATAACAAATCCCTTATTTCCATAACACTCATCATGGCTCTGTTTCCCTGACTAAACATTGATACAATCAACTTGGTTTAATGGATAGTGAGACCAGACATCACTATTTAATAGTTTCCACATCTTCTGATTCCTATTCCAGAGGTCTTTCCAGTAGGTCGTAGCATCTCTCCAATCCCACAAATAATCTGTTATTATTTTAAGCATTTGTTTGGGTAGTGGTGGTTATGTATTTGTTTTTTAACTCTAAGTACTGGGACCAGCAAGTTTTCATGAGCAGTAAAAGGCCACTGTAAGCCATAAACTGATGGGAACTCTTACTGAAGTATTTATTATAGAGATCAAAATGTAGTCATTTATCAAAGAATTGAAGGGTCATAAAATAAAAAGGAAATGTATACATAAAGGTAATTCTATTCTAGAAAATAAGTTCTGAGCTACAAGGAGCTTTACAAATACTTTAATTTATAGGACAGAAAATTGAGAACCAGAGAAATGAGATAATGTATCCAAGAACAATGCAGATTATTAAAAAGAGAAATGGAGTTAGGGGAAACATTTTATCTCTTAGAAGATGCACCTTGAATGTATTTAATTGTAGAAATTAACTGTTGGACTTCCCTTTATTGAGGGATGAGCATATAGTGGGCAGTTATAAGAGCAAAGCTCAAATCTTGACTTCTACCCATCATAGTACCTCTGACCTTGTACAAAGTACAATGTCTCAGTTTTCGCATGTGAAAACAAAGTATCTGGTGCATAGTATGTATTCACTAAGTATTAGCTGTTAACTATTAGTTAATAATTTGGCTAATTTAGGTGTAGACTTTGAATTTTGATGAAAATGGTTTCTAACTTCTAGAAGCTTAGACACAGTGGGAAAGGACATACACACACACACACACACACACACACAGGATTATTTTAAAAAACACTCATTAATGACTTCAGGATAGAATGTGGATACTGAACAGTTAGCCATAGAGTATTATGGCTGTATGGTAGCACAGAGCATCCAAATTTGCCTGAGAGTGAGAGTGATGCATTTCTCTGGAAAATCAGTGTAGGGAGACTTACAAGGCAGTGCTCTTAGGATCATCCTACATGGCAGAGTGAAGAAAGCAGTGCTGAGCACACAGAGTGAGACCTCAGCTAATCTCAAGTGGAATTCTGGACTCTGGGTAGCCTTTCATAATTGCCCCAAACTAGGGCAAGGGATCTTTATAAACTCCTAGATTGACCAGTCATTGGATGCAATCTGTCTGCAGAAAGGAGTGCGACTCTGGGTGATGGGACTTTCTCCAGACACAGGCAATGCTCAGGGCAGGGGATCTTAGCTATACACTGAGAGCCAGCAACACTCCCAGGAGGTAGATAGAGGAATGCTTCAGTCCTGAAGGGGAGCAATGGGTGAGTACATCGCAGCATCTACCATAATAGGTATTGGGGAAGACTCCCTGGAATAATGGAGACTTGTAAAGACCTAGATGTATCCAAAGCTGGATTTATGTGTATAGGGTAAGGGTATATATACACAAAGGCATGGAAGGTGTAGGGAAAGTGCAAGTCGTTTCTGGAACATGATTATAGTGAGGGAGTGTCTGGTTGGGTGAGGTTGTGGGAGAGTATGACAGCCCTAGCTGAGTAAGTAAGTAGGGGCCAGGTCATGAAGACTTTTGAGGGACAGACTTGAACCTGTAGATATTAGGACATCGTGGAAATATATAGAGGGCACAGACCAAGTCAAATTGCGTTTTAGAAAAACCATGCCAAACAGTGAAGAAGATATATTTGAGAACATAAAGACTGGAGGCAGGCAGGCTCTGTAATAGTCTGGGTGTTAGATGATGAGAATCTCGATAATACTAGCTCTCTAGAGGAAGTACTTAATCATTTCACATTGACTGCATGCTATTTCACATGATGTGTTCATCAGGACACTCTTACATTATTATTTTTTCTTATTTATATTCTCCTGGGTACTATAGATTTTATTTTCTACCTGAGAAAATCATGTGGAATTTCCTTAGAGGATAAAATGAAAATATGTGTATTACGTATTTTACATGTACATTTGTACATTTATTTAGCCATTCACAGCACTTACTTTTAATCAGCATGTGTCTCCAACATGAGATTTTTTTTTAAAAAATTAGATTTATACATATGGCCACAGCTGTTACAAGAGTTTTAAAAATACAATTTCTGTTAAAAATAGAATATTAAAAAATAAGCCTCTCAAAGAACTTCTAGGTTTAATTTGAAAGAGAAAAAAATATATAACAAAAAATGAGCATGAATTCCATAGTTTTGATTTTAGTTGAAATTTAGTTGAATTTGAGCAGGTCAATTGACCAAAGTCTCAATTTCTTCATCTTCAAAATGTTTCTAATAACACCTACCTGAAAAAGTCATTGTCAGGATGAAATGATTAAAGTGTTAAAAATTATTTCATAAATTATAAAATACTAATTTAATACTATTAATAAGTAAATAGAAACGTCAGCATTAATACTTTTAATAATGTATCACAATGAAGCATCCTAATTGGAGGGAGGAGCAATGAGTGTAGAAGCACAGAAGGCAAAGCAGGGCATCCGAGCTGTAACTTGGGCCCACGTGGCGTCACTGAACCTGGTGTATGGGCACTGGGCATGACTGAGTGACTGGACAGAAGGAGAAGGAAGCCATAAGGCACAACTTCCCTTTCTAAGCTTCTGTTTGATTCTCTTTGAAAGAGTGAATAACACCATTTCCTAGTGTGATTATTGTAACTAAACTTTCACTGAAACAGGCATTATGTTTTAATGAGTTCTATTTCTCGTTGGATGCTAACATGAATCTTCATACTTAATTGCATGAGAAGGTGATAATTGCAGACCTACTTTCTGCTGGGTCTTATCAGGAAGGAGAGCTAGAGCCACCAGCTTTATTACAGCAGCATTACAGAGTGGGGACCACACTGAACTAGGTAGGAGTCAAACATCCCCTATTCAAGTCTTTCTCCCTCGTTGGGCAAACTACTGCATATGTCTGGACCTCAGCTTTCTTTTAATTAAACCTGGAGATTTAGAATTAAGCTCTTCAGTTTTTTCTGGATTTACAGCTCTGATTCTCAAGGCTCGGCTCACAGTACTCTCAACAAAGAAAAATGGGGATCACAGAGTGTATGCCTCACTCCGGCAGGGAAGACTTATTTTGGAAAACATCTGCATCATATGGGTAGAGATCAGAATCACAGAGATGTTGAAGGAAGAGGAAAAGCACAATGAGAGCAGTGGGGAGGTAAGTGCTCCTTCCTTATGCAGGTGCCAGGATGACATTCATACCCTGCATCTGAAACCTGCTTTGGATGCCCACAATCCTCCTAAACCTGTGCAAAAACTCTTTGTTCTCTTAATGCCAATCTCACCTTGCAAACACACATGTGCATGGACACACACACACACACACACTCACACACACACACACACGAACTGAGAGGCACTTTGGAAAGGAACCAAAGAAAATTCTTCAGGAGCCTAGAAAAAGACTAGACTAATTATTTGCTAGTCCTATTGTCAGGCTGTCTGACATTAGCCAAGTTTCCTATAGTTTCAAATTTCAGGTCAAAACATTTACATAAGAGTACCCCTGATGTTTTACAGTGGTTTTTCTTGTTATAAAACTCTCCAAATATTGACCTCCTTCAAAACATTTCTTCTTACACTCCATTGCATTTTATAAATGTCTCTTCTTTGGTTTCTTGAGTTGCCATTATGCACAACCTCACTCCCCACCTCTCCCCGTGGGATATGAACTCTTTAGATCTATTTCTCGTCCTCTGTTGTGGTGACATCATCGCTGTTTGTTAAGAAAATGACTATTATGTCTCCAAGGATCCAATACTAAACACAATGCATTACAATAAAATGAGATGTGTTCATGGAAAAAGTTGTAAATTCAAAGTCCTAAAGGATGGTATGTCTCAAAAAGACAAATAAGCAGCCAAAACAGTTGAACTATGAGGAGATGGCCACACAGGTTGGAAGAAAAGCAGAAGGCATTGCTTGCTGTCATTGCATTTTGCTTGTTGCAATATGCCAGCCCTTCACTGCACACAATTGCATTTTCATTACCAATGTAGAATGGCCACACAATTTAGAGTTTGAAGTCATTGCAACTCGAACTTACTGATTACAAAACTGAGACACACACAATTACTAAAGACCTGCTAAGTGCAAATATTAATTGTATTAATGAGTAGTGAGTAGTGATATAAAAGTAACTAAAATATATTCCGTGTTCTCATAGAATGCCAACCAGGTATTTGGTGAGCTAGTTAGTAACAAACTGGACTGCGAGGTATGGGAGGCTAAAGATCTTGTCACTGACTGCAAAATCTGTTAGTGCATGGAGTTCCTGGAACAGAGAAGTAGCACATTGTTTGTGAAATGAATTTACCACACTATATTACATGTTTACCCTTTTTAAATGTTTTTTTTCTTTTCTTAGTGTATAAACTGCTCATGAAAAAAAAAATCAGAGATTAACTGTATAGATTATCTATCTTTACATCTGTAATGATGTCCTGTGTGTATTGATGTCATTATTTGGATTTATTTTTGCCTATTACATTATTTACCAAAAAATTCTAAATTATGCCTTGACTTATCTTTTTTGGCAATCATTCAAAACAAATAAAAATGCACTCCTCTTTTATCACTTCCAAGAAAATGCGAAAAAGTAATAATTTAAGACAGGTAAATAAAGAAAGTATAAGTAAGAAAATTTTTGAGAGAATGAAGTCAGTATTTATTTCAAGCCACTGAGTTTCAGTCAATTCTCTGTCATCGGTTTATATGCATGAATCCACTACACCTTCATAATAATAACAGGAATAAAAATACAACAACAACAACAACAACAAAAACAATAATATTGTGCTTGACTTAATTCCCTATCTTCTGAATTTTGAGCCAACATCAATACAATCAGTCTATGAAAACTGAAATTTCAAGCGGAAGGGGAAGGGATTAGACAGCATAAATAGACAACTACAATATTGCCACAGGGATATGGAACACAGTTCGGTGAATATAATAATGTAAAAATTTTGTGGCATGTCAGATAGTCACATGTCTTGTTAGGGAGACCACTTCATGGATGGAGTAAAGGCTTGATCACTGCACTGTACACCTGAAACTGATGTTGTATAGTATTGTATGCCAAGTGTAACTGAATATGTGGATGGTCATGGGATGTGGAGTATACTGTGGAGGGGAGTCAGGGGAGTTGTGATAGATGTGTATGATATGGGTGGGGGAGTGGGGTGGCGAACTGGGGGAGGGGGATAGTCACTTTGGGGGATAAAGAGTATAACTATTGCATTGTGTTGTACACCTGAAACTAATAAAAATAAATAAATAAATAAATAAATAAATAAATAAATAAGTAAATAAATAAATAAAAGAAGTTTTTAATAACTCTTTGTAATAGGCCTAGAAAAACAAACTGACCTTGCATTTGAAGGATGACTTTCATCAGGACTTTTTTTCAAACTTTTCCATATTAAGTGGGTAGGCTCAAGGTGCTGAGCACTGCACACAAGGAGGACTTACCTGTAATTTTGTTTTTCATTTCCTATGTGGAATCTGTCATACTGTGAGTAGGCTCGGTTTCCTTCCCAGTCCATTAACTCGATTCTTAGTGTGTACTGCCTCTGGCTGGTTATAGCAAAAATAAACTCATTCCCCAGCCAGTATTCACCAGAGGGATTTCCAAAACCCTGAGAAGGAAGACAGAAATGCAGTTGTTACTTCAGAAAGAAATGCTGTTCATGTTTGGTATGTAACTGTGTTCCAGATAATAATATAACACTTTTTAAAAGTAAAGATATTTCTTGCACATTTTTACACTTTTTTTTTCAATTACTTACCCAGTATTTTTCTGCTGTGTCTCCCCTCATCTAATTTTTATTATAGTAAAACCTGATATTCCCATCTGTGTAGATGAGATGTCGTTGGGTTACATGAATCTAATAGGTTTAACCAGTAAACACTTCTCTATCACAGATAGCTTTTGAAAATGTTTATAAAATTCTAGGTAATAAAATATTTTGAACATAATTTAAATATTTTCCAATAAACATTATCAGGGTAGCATCAGACAAATTATTTAACAATATTATTTTTTGTGTTTTCACTATTATTCAGGAGTCAAATTATGTTCAGATAATTTAAACAGGTTATTAGACCTTTGACTTTTCTAGCTTTAACATTCTCACTTTTAAAAAAATTTATTTTCAGTTACAATTGACATACAATATTAATTTCAGGTATATAACACAGTAATTAGACATTTATATACCTTATGAAGTGATTACCCCTATAAGTCTAGTATCCATTGGATATTATACATAGTTATTACAATATTATTGAATATATATCCTATGCTGTACTTTACATCCTCATGACTATTTTTATAACTGGCAATTTGTACTTCTTAATCCCTTTCACCCCTCCAATCCTCCCCTTCATTTGGTAACCTCCAGTTTGTTCTCTGTATCTCTGAGCTTGTTTCTGTTTTGTTTATTTTATTTTTTAGATTCCACATATAAGCAAAATCATATGGTATTTGTCTTTCTCTCTCTGACTAATTTCAGAAAATATTTGCCAATGATACATCTGATAGAGGGTTAATGTCAAAAATATATAAGGAACTGTTATAAGTTAACACCAAAAAAAAAAATCCAATTAAAAATGGGCAGAAGACCTGAATAGACATTTCTCCAGGGTACATACAGATGTCCAATAGAAATATGAAAAGATTCTCAATATCGCTGATCATCAGGGAAATACAAATAAAAACCACAATAAGATATCACTTCATACCAGTTAGAATAGCTATCATCAATAAATCAACAAACAACAAATGTTGGCGAGGCTGTGGAGAAAAGGGAACCCTTGTGCACTGTTGGTGAGATTGTAAATTGGTGCAGCCACTCTGGGAAACGTAGAGGTTCCTCAAAAAATTAAAAATAGAACTATCTTTTGACCCAGCAATTCTCTTTCTGAGTATTTTATTCAAAGAAATCCAAAACACTAATTCAAAAAGATATATACACCCCTATGTTCATAACATTCTCACTTTTAAATATCAATTAGCCACTCTGTAAATCCAGAGCTATAACCATTTAAATGCTTCACCAGCATGGATTTGGATTTTGAGGCAGAAGGCTGCCAGTAAGAGCTAGTGAGCAAACCTAGCTGGCTGCTCTGCACCTGAATCTCAATATGGGGCCTATTGTTCTCTTTAGGGCAATCCCAGTCATGGCTGTTAGGTGTTCAAAATGGGTTCTTTGTGGGTCCAAAAAAAAAAAATAGTTGACACCAAAAGAAAGCCAACTTTTAATGTTCGAGATGTCTGTGATAGGAAAATAAAGAACCCTAAGAAACTACTGGCATTCTAGGTTGTGTGTATTCACAACTGCCTCAGGAAAGTATTCCTTGGTAATGCTTGAAATTCAATGAAATTCTCAATGTACACGTTTGTCTTACTGACCAGACAGCAATCTCCTTGAGGACAGAGTTTGTTTTGTAATGTGTGAATCCTTAAAGACTAGTGAAATGCTGGCATATACTGGGTATTTCATATGTTTCACTGAAGTTCAAAGAGGGAGGAAGGAAAAAAAGGAAGGAAGGAAGAGAAGAAGGGAGGGAGGGAGGAAGGGAGGGGAAAGAGAGGGAAGGAAGGCGGGAGGAAATGCTATAGCAATTTGTGATAACATTCAGAGAAGTAACCTTAAAGCAGAATTCTTGTGGTAGGTAATTTGGTTGAATCTCAGAGAAGTATTTTTTAAAGTGTTCAACAAAATCATAATCACTGGAGCTCTGGTTGAAAAACAAAAAATCCTAGCTCTACACTGAATTCCAGCCAGTTCCATGAATCTTTATTTGAGCAAGCTCCCAATTTATCCGGTGCACATTAATATTTGGAAGACATACCTCCAGTAATCACAGGATATATTCTGATGTTTCAGAAACAAACTTTCTGGTTAATTGAAGTATTCATTAATAAAAACTTTGTCTATAGTAAAAAGAATTATGAGGGAAGTAGTGAAATCATCACAGCGATCTTTATTTTTTTCAACACAGGTGATAGAATTTGGAAAACTTTTATTTCCTTTTAACTTTAATGTATATTAACTAAGTAGAATAATAACTGCAGAAGTGTCATGAACTGTTTTCTTCTTTAACCAGTTTCACACATGAATAAGGGTTCTGCATTCCCTTTTTCAAATATGTTGATACCCAGAGTATACTAAACGTATTAAATGTATTTGTGTACTACTCTTCCTGCCAAATGAGTTACTTACCAAAGCCACAGGTGTGTTTGGTCTGAAATCTGGTATGCCAGTCTGCTATTGTAATAATAAAATTTATAATGTTACGTAAATAAGTTAAATATTAGTGAGGAAAGGGTTTGTTTGTTTTTTTAATAAAACCTAAGTTAAATATTTAGGTTTGTTCAATAAAAGCAAATCATTAAAAAATTGCTTTTGAGCTATGTGTTGCCACAACTCTAAAAGACTGGGAAAAATAATAAAGCATTACAGGATTACATTGCTTTGGACATGTCTTACTTGTTCTAGTTAAAAAAAAAAATGGAAGCTAGAAATTTGATGCATTTCATTATGGGAAAGTTTTATGAAAGAACCACTGACCAAGAATTTTAGGGTTTGGCCTGACATTAAAAAAAAAAAAAAAAAAAAGAATGCATCCTTGGATATTTAAAGTTAACAGAAAATGTATTAGTATATGTAGGTACACTTTGAGAGTTATTCTCCAATGTAACTTAGTGTTTGATTAACTGAACACTCTTTGTTCAGACTGCACTGGGTATATGTCCCCTGAAGACCATCTACCTGTAGCTCAGAGCAAAAAGGTAGGACCCAGTGGGGCCAGGATGCCAGTGGCTCCTTTCTTCTCTGTGCCTAAGATGCTCAGATTACACTTTGCAAAAGTCCTACAGTGGCAGGAAATATTAGAGCAATTTAGGATGTGCTAAGAATTTTACACATTCTAATGGCAGTTGGTGCTACTTAGCAGGGAGAAGAGTGAAGCTTACCTCCTCCAATGATAAGCAAAGCAGAAAGTTACAGAGAACTGTAGTCAAAGAATTAGCACATTCTCAGTTGCAGCAACCATTGGGAAGAAAAAGACAGTTGGGATTTTCCTTGCATTTCTTCTCCCTCTAGCCACTTGACAATTTCCTCTTCTGTGTAGTCAGTTAGAAGGGACTCGGCAATTATACTAAATGTGAATAAGGAGGCTGGGAATGATGAAGTGTTATGTTTTAGGTCACATACTTCCATGCTGTTGAAAGTGCTGCATGGATAAAACTCTCCAGCTTCCCCAGGGAAAAGTGCAGAGATCTCTGGCGAGTCTCAGAAACGGACAACCATTGGTGTCATTCCTATAAGCCTCCATCCCCATCTTGGCATGCAGGCTTGTACCTCCCTCTAAGTGAGATTAACATCCCTTCCTAAACAGTTTGTTTTTTTCTGACTGAGAATAGAGGTTGAAGCAACTGAAAAGACAGCAACAAAATCTGTTTTGAGAAACCAAAATTCTATTTCATGCACCTTCCTGAAAAATTATCTACATATACTCTGCTACAGGAGCAAAATGTTGGGCTACGATGAATCAAAATGTCCGTTAGAGAGATAGTGGAGGGAGGAAAGCATCTAATAGCTAAATGTCAGTGATGCAGAAACAACTCTTTCATCATAAAGATGAAAAATAAATGAAAGAAGGGAAAATGGGTTCCCACATTTGTAAACTGTCTATTGGATACTTTATCAGGCAGACCACGAATCTGATGCCTAGCAACAAACACTTGGCTTTGATTAAATAACTTCTACTCCTGTCTCTGTTCCAATTTGAAGCCTTCCTGCCACATATTTGCTGTGGACCCTCCGACATTATTTCTGAGCCTCAGTTTCCTTCTGCAAAACATGGTTAAAAAAACAATGTTTCCTTACAGAATGTTGTGAGAAAGAATGAGATAACATACCTTAATGCATTTAGCTCAGTGTGGACATATGAGAAGCACTTAATGAAAATCTAGTTGTTGTTATTACAGTTAGAAGAAATTTCCCAATATATAATAATTTTCTGTTTACTTGCCACTCTCCCACGAGACTGGGAGCTATTTGAGGGTAAGCAGGTTTATACTTTGTATGAGAAAGGGAACAAAAATCATCCAGGGTCTTATCTTAGCCTGAAAAGTAATAAGGGGAGGGGGAAACAATTATGTAAAAGGCTTTCAGATGGTAGGAGTTAATGTGTTCCTAATGACAACTTGAGTGTTGGTTTATACAAATGAGTACTGTAATTTTAATCCAAGAAGTTAATTACTGAGTAAAAAAATGAAAACCAACTGGTTGCAACTGAGCTAAACTGTGACCTAAATTGTGACAAAGGGTAGCTACTTTCTATTCTTCGGCTTCCGAATGCTGAAGAGAAGCTGTCACCTTGCCCTTGGTCCTACTTTTTAAGATCCCTTTCTCTTTATATCTCAGAAGTTTCAGGATCTATAAAAGTGGTAATTTTTGAGATCTTAAATCCATGCTAATAAATTGATAGCTCAGGCTGACAATTGCTTTCAACTGGGAGTGCATATTAAAACCAGCTGTAGAGATTTTAAAACATATAGATGACTTGGAGGTTCTGACTCGGTTTGTCTGGAGTGGGTTTAGAGAGCTGTACATTTAAAAGTTTCCACTGGGTTTCACTGGTGAGTCTGCTGTATATCTAAGGTGAGGAATTATATAATCATGAGGCAAAATAGCTATTCTGAGGGCACATTAGAAGGAATATGTTAACTAGATCAGATGATCTGAGTAATACACAGGGAAAAGACAGGCATAAAATCTCATCTTCCTACTCAGCTCCATACTAGGAGGCAAGCTTTGATTATGTATTATGGGACTATTCTTGAAAAAAAAGTCATATTCATGCCTAAAATACAAAGATGGCCAATGCACATTAAAAAATAGGTTTACACATCATTACATACATACCAGCTTACCATAGGTCTATATGCCACTCCAAATGGTCTACAACACCCATAAAAATAAAAATAAAAGCCTATACAAAATTCGGTGCCGATACTGAAAAGGCAGTAAGTCCTTATTCAATTAATAAATAATAGTAATAAAAATAGAAATTCTCCTTTTTCATAAATGAAATCTAAGGATGTCATACCATATTATTTAATGAAAACTACTATATGCATAGTTACTCCAATCACAATCACAAGGTTTTTATACCATACTTCAGATAGATTGTTGATCAATTTTATTTTTCCTTTAGTGCTTTAATAAAAGGCAACAAAAGACACTGGAATTTATCTTAAACTAATGCTGACTTTGAATTGGCCTTAAAACCACATTTTGCTAAAAAAAAAAAAAATGCACACAGAGGAAAAACCAATATTCGTTACTTTTTGCCAAAACCTGAAGAAATGTCTAGTTGTGGTTTGTATTTTTCCAAGTTAATCAAATAATTGCCTCTGATATTTCATTTGTTTTGTCTGATAATGCTCACAGGAAGTGTTGACTTTTTATAGCTGAACACAATTGAAACCAGACACAGTCCAAGGATCCTATGGGTTTCATCTCTTTTCATACAAATAATTAAATAAAACAGATAAGAAGTCAAGGTTACAACGTTGAGGCTTCCAAAAGTTCTTTCATTCACAATTCAGTCATGCATTTCCTATAACTGCTCAGACACTCAAGCCCAAGAAAGATCAAAGGAATAATTTCTTTCCACAATTTAGATTTCTTATATATATTTCTCTTTTTAATGTGAAGATGTTAAAATGCAGTTGAAAATGTGCTCTTAATTTCTCTCCAGGAACAAAGAACTCCCAGAAGATCCGGTGCTCAGACTGAAATATCTGTGTCAATAGGAAGCTCTGTTTATGAGGGTAATTGTTTTCAATACAAAGCCAGGTTGTCTCCAGGGCATTAGTCACCATCTTCCATAAAGTTAGGCCAATAGAGTACTTACTATTTGGAACTCCTAGCTTGACCGGGCTTTACCTGCGAAAGTACTGCTGATAAGTGATATTGCTGGAGGCCATTAAATAGTATCTTCATGGCCTGAAGGAGTTAACATAGTTCCCTAAGTGCCTCATTAAAAAGGTCCACTCCAGACTTCCTTCCCGCAAACATCTTTACACATCCATAAACCAGATTTTGCTGAATCTCCCCTAAGAAAGGTTAAGTCCAAAACAAAGTGCAGCTAGGCTTTTGTAGGCTTTAAGCCTATGTTGAGAATCAAATAAGTAGCAAATGGTCTATGTTGAGACGTTTAAAAATCGTAATTGTAATACATAATATACATTTGTAATTTCATGTGTTGACAATGTTAACATATTTTTTTTTTCTGGAAACCTTAGGAGGCAAGAGGCAGCCCTTAGGTATCAATCAGTATGAAGGAAGGGAGAGAGGAAAGGCAGAAAAAAAAGGCAGGTTGAAACTGTTTCCACACTCAGTGCCCTAGAAAGAAGTCAGGTGTCTTAGGTCCTATTCTAGTAGATAAGAGGAGATTGAGGAGGGAAGTGGTGCATGCCAAGACGCTCTTGTTTTCCCAAAGGGTGTGCACCCTCACAGCTGGTTCCTCTAATGCAGGGGGCAGAATTGGGTATGACTGATGAGAACTGGCATTGGGAGTCTACATCCATCCTTTGTGGAGTCAGGTTATTTTGTCTTTAGGTGAAAGAAAAGCTCTGGAGGAAACAACTGAAACACTTTCTACCATGTGTTTTGGTGAAAGTTAACCAAGTTGTAACATATGATGAATTCTTTTAATTAAAACAAAAAAAGTCGCCAGACTCATTTTTGCCGAAGTGTTTCAGAAGTTTGGAGCCTAACTCTCTTTCTGACCATGCAGAATTGACACTCAGCTGATAAATTGTTCTAGTTTGAGTAAAACATGAGAGTCATTCTATTTTAAAAAGGGGGAGAGGAAACTTTATAAAAGCTATGATTAAAGAATAATTTTGTCTCATTCCAATAATGAAAAAAATGCATAATAAAAAATATATAGGGTAAATACTTATAAGACATAAATTGATGCCATATTCCATGTCCGTCTCTTTTATTTAATGTGCCTAGTTTGTGAATGCAGCAGATGCTTACAGTTAATATTTCACTATTTTGGAAAGTCACCATGACAACAATTTTATATTCATTTTTCCATTATAATTAATATTAATAATAATGGATTACAGATTTGCCTAAATCTGTATCTATAGTCTGATTTTCAGATGATTTCTTCAGATCCCATTTTAATGGTGAAATTAACCATGAGTTAAGGTGGTTTGCAAAATATTTTTGGCAGAGTTAAGTAAAAATTTTGGAGTCTTTGATGTTTTAATCTTGGGTAAAAATAATAACTACTGCTTATTGAAAATTCAGTGTGCCAAGTGCTTTACTTATATCTAATCCTCATAACATCCCTGCAAGGCAGGTAAGATATTATTATTAATGTTTTCTTTTAACAACTTAAGATATGGGTTAAATGATTTGCCAAAAATCACTTCATCTATAAATGGCAGAGTGAAGACTCAAGCTGTTAATTTAGACATAATGCAAGGTCCCATTTTAGACCATAGGTTCCCTATTTTCTCCTATATGTTCTTAGAATCATGGGCAGAAAGAGCCCTTAAAATCAAACCAACATTTCAATTCTCCATGACAATCCTGAACCATGGTGATTTACCTTCTACTGGGGTGATTCTACTGAAGAGGGGTCCTCGCCATTTAAAAGGCCGTCTATTCATGCTGGTAAGTAAGAACCATTTAGGAGTTGTGTTCATATTCAGTCAAATTTGGTTTCTCTGGAATGTTTCTCTATTCATTATGGGGATTCCTTCTCTACAGCAGTGTTAAAATGCAGATTCTAATTTGGGAGGTCTGGGGTAGAGCTTGAGATTGCATTTCTAATAACCACCCGACTCTGCTGGGCTGCTGGTCCCAGACCACACTTCGAGTAGGAAGCTCCAGTATCACATACCTCCTTCCAGTCAATTCAAACAGCTGTCACACAGGTTTACACATAATTCACTTTTCTCCATGTTAGACAGCTGACCATTCACCTGCTCTAGGTATGGCTCCTGATTCCTCCCATCCTGTTTGTACCCTCTGGGATAAGTTCAGTTATTGTAAAACCTCTAGAATTGGAGGCATATTTTTTATATAACCAGACCGTGGCAGAGGCCAATGAGTTCTGCATTTTTTGCAATTGAAAACTACTATTAATGTAGACTGTGTATATAAGTCTTTTATTTTTAGTAGTCAACAACATAAAATGAGCTTATAGCCAAGTAAATCTCTCCATCTTTAAAATACTAGATTCTTAAGCTAATTAGTCACCTTTATTCCACATTCTCACAGTTAGTTTTGCATATTTTTGGTCCAGGTAAGACTTTACATTTATCTCTGTAGAATTCCGTTTTGTTGGCTTCTGCTTACCTTTCTATCTTGAGTTTATCATTTATTGAAGACATCAGGGTTCCAACTTTGTGTAACTCCAAACTTTATTAACCTACTTTCATAGTGTTCAACTGAGTTTCTGATAAAAATGTTGTAGACAGGGCCAGCCGAGTGGCGCATTGGTTAAGAGCTGGTTTGGGGATGCCAGCGGCCCCGGTTCGGATCCCACCTATGAGGGCCAGTGACACTGCCCTCTACAGCTAACAACAGCTCCACCTGGAGCTGGGCTGTGCGAGCCCCGGCGATGGTGTGGGCTGCAGTCCCTGCTGCAGTGGGCTGCCATAGGCTACAGTGAGTGGCCGGCAGCCAGTGTGAGCTGCCAATAGCCACGGGGAGCGACCATCCAGAGGCCGGCGACGGATCTGCCTCATCAGGGAAGAGCGCAATGGCGATATCAACATGGGCCAGTGAAGCAACATCCTCCGCAGCTAGACTGAAGAACAAAAGGATGGCAGCTTTTCTGTTCCCCTTCCCTGATTCCCCAATAAAATCTTAAAAATAAAAAAAATGTTGTAGACACAGAGACACTACAAGAGACCTCCCTTTATTTATCAAATCTCTTTGTTTACTGTCATTCAACCAACTATAAACCTATTAATGGGTGAACTGTGATGTCAACCAACCACAGTTTTTACACATTGTTTCAAGAACATCAAGACAGAACTTAGGCTAGTAGAACATTTCTCTTCACCTTTTTCTTTATCTCCTGAGAGGGGAATTTGTCAAGAGAAGAATTATCAAGAAATTGTCAAGAGAAGAATTATCCAGAAGAGTTAGATATTTTAAAAAAATGAGAATTAGCCCATAAATGGAAAGCCTGTGCCAGTATCGTGCCTTGACATTCTGTCAACAGATTTTAATACCTAATATTATAGGCACTGGCTATGTGATTATTGGATTATGAATTATTTCAATCATCTACTATATTATCTTGGAAAAGTGCATCTCCCAACTTGTTCATTTTCCTCTTCAAGTGGAGGCAGTATTAGCTATAATTAGCTATAGGTTTGATGTAAAATATTAGATAAGAATTTATGCATAGGGCTGGCACATGTTAAGCATCAAGAAGGTTAGCTAGGAACATGGTGATGACGGTAATGATGTCTGTTATTCTGGAGACCCCAATGAGCCATGCCTCACAGTTCACACCCTGTGTGCCCCTCTCACCTTGAATCTAACTAGCTATGTCATCCATTTTAACAACAACAACAAAAACATGCAGTGAAAGTGAAACCATACTATTCCTGGATCTAATAAACCTTAAAAAGGCCTGGAAGCTTCTATTTTTGGGGTTTGAGGGATGCCAATTCTCACATAAGTCTGATGACCCTGTATTACCATATTAGGAGAAGACCAACCTAGCTAGATGGAGGAGTGCTCCGTCAACAGCCAGCAAGGACCTGCCAGCCACTGAGGTCACTGGTGGCAGCTGTCCTGCTCCACAACCCATAGCCCTGCTTACCTCCCTGTCCTTACTCAAGCACCCAGCCTGGGTCTGAGTTCTAGCTTCCCCCACCCTCATTCAACCAGGAACAAATCCAGGCAATACCTAACAGTTCACTGAAGAACTTCAGTGATGCTTTTCTCTTTCTAAAGCACACATGGGGATAATTTACTGAAAATGATTTATGAGTGTTTTGTGTTTAATGAAAATAATTTCACTAATTTATCATTTTATTTTTAAAATACCTGAAAAACACCTCACAAGGCTTTGCCACATAGTGTGGTGAAGGGAACCTCATAATGAAACATAAAAAATTACTGGGCCTGCCGAGTGGCGCTGTGGTTAAGCGCTGGCTTCAGAAGCCAACGGTCCCAGTTCGGGTCCCACATATGAGGGCCAGTGACACTGCCCTCAAAAAAAAAAAAAAAAATACTGTTTTTCCGTCTTACCATTTTATATTCTTTCCAACTTCTTTGGAAATCCACACTTCCATCTTCACGATGCTGTATTACAGTCCAACCTCCCCCATTAAGATCCATATTGCAAAATACCTTAAGAAAAAAGGGAAAATAAAGTCAAGTGAAAATTATGTCTGTGGTAGTGAAACATGTATCAGATATGTTTTAAAATAGAACTCTGTAGGATGAATAGACCTATAGATAAATAAAAATTACTATGTTGAAAATGTTAATTTAGACATCTTATTGGTTATTCTTCTTATATTTGAGTTGTTTCTGATTAAATTCCATCAAAAATGCATAAATTACTTATAAGCATTCAAATTAGCTAACCATTATCTCAGTCTCAGACTATAATTTTTTTTAAACCGTTGTTTTAAATAATTGGCATTTGTTTTTGTTCAATTTTTATCTTATTTTATCTTATTTTATTTTTAGCTGAGCCATCCTGCCACCTGTTGGCAACTCAATGGCAATTCAGCTCAGGCTGGCATCGAACCGCCATTGCTCAGAGCTCAGCTCGCACTCTTGAGCGAGCTCTTAACCAACTAAGCCACTCAGCTGGCCTTGTTCAATTTTTAAATATGCTATTAAAGTTTCCAAAAGTACAGACCATTTTATCACCAAAACATAAGACTTGGAATTTTTAAATCTTTAATTAATTGAAATGGCAATATAATAAAAGTTTTGGAAAAAGAATTTTAAAACATCATTTATATTTAGCTATTACACATTTCATTGCGTATTAACTTCTATACACTTACATACTACAATAATTATTCTTGATGGTTCGGTGTTACGGTAGAGGCAAAATTTGGTTCTTGGCATACGGAGAACACATGTATTTGCATGAATTTTCATTGTGAACAATAAGAGGAGAACATGACATACTATATTCCTTCTGACTGCAACAAGCATTTCTTTCCCATGCGGAAAATATATCCAAATCTTTCAAAGACTTATGCTTATTTCAATTATTCTAAATACAATAAAATAGTATTTATTTAGAAATTGATTCATTTCCCCCAGAATCCACCCAAGGAGAGAAACATATCTGTAATGGGATTATATTTGGAGAGCAATCACTGTAATTGATGTAGCATGAATGTGGCAGTTTGATTATCCAAGGGCCCAGCTATGGGGAACACCACCACTCCCCTGGCAATTGACTACTAAAGCATCTTGGAGGCTGGCTTAGAGATACGATGCAACAACAGCAAGCAGGCTGTGTGGACATAGAGTTAAGCTCTGATTAAAGGAAAAAACTGAAGTATTTTCTCTGAGGCATTAAATTTGGAGCACAGATAGGTAATGGGTAGGAAAACATTGACAAGAAGTGTCATTCAAAGGATAAATTATCCATGTACTTCCTCAGAGCGAAAGGATAAAAGATACATGCCTATTTGTGAGCATATAAATAAGCTGCTCTCCTGAGGGCTGGTTCTCCTTCTGTTTTGACAACAGACACCCATCAATATGTCTTCATGAACCCTAGGAATTTAATTAACCTTCAAGGTTACAAATGTGAAATTCCCCTCTCTGTCTCAAGGTTCCCCCTCAAGTTTCCCCCCTTAACCTTCTGTACCTGCTCATTGTCCTCAACATAACCTCTAGCTAGTGTTAGTTTAAATTCATTTCTTCACTTAGTTTTCACTCAACAAGCATTTTTGGGGCATTGATTCCATATTACAACTGGAGATATTACAATGAAATATGGTCATGTCCTGAAAATGCCTAGAAGTTTCAGTAGTGACTGCTCCTGTGGAATTCAGGAGATGTAGGAGTCCACAATTTTCAACTCCTGTGACCTGAGAATGATAAAGACAGTGATCTAAATGAGAAGTTTAAGGGAGAGAGCTAACGTATGAGTAAAGAAAAGTATCATGGTTTGGGATGTATAGAGTTTGAGGTAGCACAGTCAACCAAAAGGGGAAGTTTATTGATCTGTTAGAGATGTTGTACTGGACGTAGACCAAGGATAAGAATATGGACATGAGAATAAGGGAATAAGAAAGGAAGAGCCATGAACGATAGCAGCATGCTTATTAAATGCCAGATAATTTAAACACTTTATATGCATTTTCTAATTTATCTCACAACAACCTTATGATGTAGGTATGATTATTATTCCCATTTTACAGATTAAAAAAAAACCCTGAGGCTTAGAGTATTTTTGGTAACTTACCAATGGTTATTATTAATAACAAGTACTGGATACCAGATTTGAATCCCATGTCTACCTAATTTAAAATGGTAATGGGAATAATATGCTTGAAAGTAGTAGTTGATAGCTTGAAGATGTATTATTTAAAGAAGTAAAGTAAAAAGTGGAAAGAGATGTGTGGGGAGGGGCGAGGGAGGAGGACCCAAGAATGGGCTTTGGTAAGCAACTGATGGAGATAAACATATGTCAGTAACCTTTATGTAATCAGAAGCTTTATTTTATTTGCTACTGTCCCCAGTGCCTGGAGCAGTGCCTAACCTACAGTGGGTACCAAATGAATATTTTTTGAGTAAATAGAGATACAAGAGAAGACAAAATAGAAAAAGTTGATTAATGGAATGCAATAAAAGATGAGGATGGATTTTGAGTTGGGGAAGTGATCAACTTAATCAAATATTCCACAGAAGTCCAGACAAATAAAGATTAAGAAAATACATACTTTAATTTAAAATGAAGGAGACTTTAGTGACCTTGAGGAGACAGAGTACAGGGTTCCTATGAGAATAAAATCCAGATGTCACAGTTTAAAGAGGGCATAGGACAAGTGGTCAAGCTGGAAACTTACTGGTGAAACTTAAATTAAGAGTAAGGTAAAATGTCAAGGAAACATTTTGCTATGGGAAACTGATGTCACTCGTTTCTCTATTAAATTTTACACTACCTTGACTGGTTAATCAGAATTGTTTTTCCAGATTTTTCTATCTTCATGGACATTGATTGCCTGAAATTTTGCTACATTGTATTTGCAAACCTATAAATTCCATTTACATAATCAGGAAAAGAAATAACTACATTTATAAATATAGAGTGTGAAGACAAAACTGTTCTTTACATTTTTATTACTATTATTTATGTTATTAATATTTATGCAAAGTTTTAAAATCACTCACAAAGTTTAGGAAAAGACAACATTCCTTTCAAACAAAGGTATCCAGTGACTTGAAAATGTTAAATGTGTTGAGAGCCCTTCTTAGATAAAGTCAGGGGAAGTCAGAGCTACACAGAAGGTAGAAGTTTCCCGGGTAGATGACTGTGTTGGAAGCTGAGGGGCAAAGTTCAGAGGTTGGACATACACTCCACAATTCTTATTAGGACTCAATAACAGCAATGATTATAGGGACCATTCGTGGAATATGGGCATAACAGAACCAAATGGCATGGCCTTGAGTGCTAGGTTACTTACGTTCAATCTCACATCTGTTCCCTCTATTTCTTAGATCTTTTGCAAGGATTAAATAAATCAATGCATATAGATTTTTTTAGAATAGTGTTTGGCACATGACAGGCTTTGTCATTACTCTTATCTCTTAGATGCATGTTACATAGGAGATAATATGTATTTATGCTGTGCATAAATATATTCTACACATACATCTTATACATTATAGATTACTATTATATGTAACTGCATATAATTTATTATTCATTATAAATAATATGGAATGTACAAAGCTAAAATATGTAGAAGTTCAATAAATTGTGCTTATGATTACAATTACCAGTTTGTTGTTAATAGTAGTGATATTATTAATCTTTGCACATGCTACTTTTTTAGCACATATGGTGCTAAAAAACATATATACACATTTCAAGAAAGGAAAACTGTTTAAAAATTGTAATACTTAATACATACCAGTAACAAAAAATGAATACAAGTCATGTTTGACTTCTGCAATTACAAGAGGTGCTCTAAGTGGTTACCATCAACGTCAAGACACTTGTGATTATGGCGAACTACTGTTGGAATAACGCTGACCAAAGTGTCCACTTGCATACATTTGTTTTGGTACCGTATGTATGTATGTATGTATATATTTAAGAACTGACTCTGGGTGGTGAGCACACAATGTGATATATAGATGATGTGATATATAGAAATGTACACTCAAAACCTATGTAATTTTACTAACCATTGTCACCCCAATAAATTAAGGGAAAAAAAAGAAATTGGATTTACTCTTTTAGAAAACAAAAGACCATGTTATTTCTAGTCAGAAGAAAAATAAAAAGCGTATGTTTAAAAGATGAAGGACAGTCCAGAAAATAGGTAGTTGGTTTCAAAAGATTTGAGAGATGAAAGGATTTAAAAAGTTCCTTTGCCAGTGTTGTGTGGTCTGTGCTATCTGGCAGCGTCTTTCCTGCAGACAAGGGCCCTGCTTCAAGTGCATTTACTATGCCGGTTGCATTTATCGATCATATGACTCAGGCTTAACTCTGTCCAAGAAAAGGTTGAACTGGCTCCTATCCCAGACAAGGTCAAAGCTTTCAAACATTAAATACCTTTTAACATAATATGGAGATTTAAACCCAAACAAAAAGGGGAAATTTGATTCACATAGTTCTTATGTTTTTATGCCCCATTCAAGTTAGAATGATTAGGCTTGTGGAGATTAATTACTTTTCCATAAACTTAAAATAAAAAAGACTCAACACATTTGTTATAGTCCTTTTCTAAGGATTAGGGGAATTATAAAGTCAGAAACAAATTTTTAATATTTTATAATAAGAGTTATGATTTAATGGTTTTGTTTTTTTTTTTCCCTTGATGAAATTAGGCCAGCTATAGGGCATTTGGTTTTAGAAACTTATGGAATGAAAGGAAAAATTTCCTACTATTATGCACTGAAGGGAATTCAGAGAGGAAAATATCCACATGCCATTAATAATATAAAAGTAAAAGATAAATATATAAATAATGTAATTCTCATTTTCTATCTACTTGAAAAATTAAATTGGGCTGGCCGAGTGGCGTGGTGGTTAAGCAGCCAGTGGCCCCGGTTTGGGTTCCACATATGAGGGCCAGTGACACTGCCCTCAAAAAAGAAAGAAAGAAAAGGAAAAAAAAGAAAAATTAAATATTCCTAGAAATCCATCCTTGGCTTCCACATTACATTGAAGGGATAACACTTTTCTAACTTTTGCAGACATTCTTTCCTGGCAGGGAACCATGTTGGTCAAAAGAGTAACTGGATACTTATTCTGTATACTTGCAACTCTCACTGTGTCTAAAAGATGAATAATTCTTGTTAATAGTTTTCATCAATTGCCTAACTAGCCCAATTTTATTGATTTGCCCATATCCCGAATCATACTCATACTCGTACATATTTGGACATTTTGTTTTCTTTTGTTTTTAGATAGGATTGCCTTGAGTTTCTACTCTTGCTAGAACTTCTGCAGCAAGCATTACAGTAAGCAAAGCTTTTGCTAATATATCCAAAAGAAGCACCAAACTTTTATCGACAAAGCATAATTTACTTGGAAGGGTGAATGCCCTGAATGCATTTTCCAAGCACTTTTTATAGGATTAAGAGAATGCCAATGATTTATATCAAAATAGGAGAAGAAAATGAGATTATACAGTGAAAGGGGGTGAGGTGGCTTATAATTACAGCATGAATCAGTTTTACATAATTTTCTGATAATAAACTCTTTCCTGTGTCACTCATATAGCTTCAGACTCAAAAATTGTGAATGGTGCAACTTCAGTCATCACTAATATAATAATGATCTCTTTTAGCCCTTTTTAAGATGCTAAAAAGTCTGCAGTTGATTCCTTTGTGGCAAAGCCTGTGTTCAATACTTACTATGTGATTTGGGCAAGTTACTTTTCTAAAATAGAAATAATGGGAGCAGTTATGTCACAGAGAATATTGAAGAGTAAACCAGTGAATATATGTCTAAAATGCATAGAATAGGACCTGGCAAACTGTAAATGCTTGATACATTTGAACAATTGTATTAATCAGCTTCTAAATTACATTGAGGGAATTCACACAATATTTATTCTTACTAATGCCCAGCTTTGTGAATATAATAAGGGATTTTAAACAAAATATTCTATGTATGAAAAAGCACAGGTATTATCAGTCTAAAGTATCCATCTCCATAATAGAACAGTATTACTACTTGTGAGAGGATACATGATCATAAAAGGGAACAGAAAAACAAGGGGATGAATACCTAAGTCAGGAAGAAGGCTAAAGTCTTTCTCTCTTCTGCTCAGTTATCTCCCTCTCTCACCATGCTCTGCTATTATTTTTAATAAAACTAAATCTAATGACAGTCCTGAGCAGATGGGGCCATTTCTACAGTGACAAAATGTGCCTGTTACAGGCCTGTACTAATATTACTGTGAATCTGCTCAGGCTACTAGCTTTTCATAGGCCCAAATCTCAGAAGTTTTTAAATTTAGCAGATATTTAGCATTTGCAGGTTTAATATTTCAGATTTTGTTTATGACCATGTCTGGAGTTCCATAATATGTAAAATTCAACTTTGCAGAGGTGTAAATTTAAGTCATGCTATCCTGGTGAAACCAGCAAAGGAGCCAGCCCCGAGGTACTGGGTCCTCCAACCCACTCTTTTATGTAAATATGAAAAACAAATTTATTCAAGTTCATGAATAATATATTATTCAAGTTTATGAGTTATTCAAGATAATGAGTTGAGATAGGATGTTTTTCTTCTACCCTAATAGGAGCAATGGTTTTGAAAATAGTCTGTACATCATTAATATCTCAAAACATTTTAACTAGAATAAAGTGGTTATACATGAATTAAAATTCATGGAATGATAAAAACTATATTTGTGATGCCCCCACCAAGGCTACAAGGCTACATGATGACGGAGTGAAAACAATTCTGACAATATGAATGTTAATTTGAAAAATTTGAAAACAATTTTATTATATTCATATGAATCATGGAATCATTAGGAGTCTAAAAGGGTCACTTAATATTTTTAGTTAGCTGTATTTTTATCGTCGAGTTATGTTATAGTGGAACTGACAATAATTTAGGGGTTCTTTGAGGTCTTGGGCAGTGCTGTAGGTAAATTACAGACAATAAGAATATTTATGTTAGCTCCACTCGTCTCCCCCAGGACAGCTCTGGCCATCACTTTAGATGCTATGCGTGTGCTGTGTGAGTGTGTGGGGTGATTACATACATGCCTGTGTGTGTCTGAGTTGAATTTAGGCATGAGTATGATTTTAGGAGATGAGCAAGCAAAGTAGGAAGGCTTCATATCACATGATCCAAAGGATTCAAAAGGATCCTCCTTACCCTAAGTTATCCTCTTTTCCTTACTCCTAGACTTCCCATTGCTATTTCACAGCTTTTTTAAAAAGCCATGAAATCAGTGAAATCTTGCACATAATCCCCAAATGAAAATCCCCAGCTTCTCTGGCCCAGGTAGTGATGTGCAGAACTGTGCCTGCCACCTCTTCCCTGCTGTGTTTTCTCTACCCCTCCCTCCTCTTACAGAACTGCTTACAAAGCCTCTCTTTAGGGTAAAATGTAGTCCCAGCAAAGGGGGAAAAAATACCTTGAGCTAACCTAAACCACTAATCTTTATTGCAATCAGGAGAGATAGAATACTGGTGGAGTCTAGACTTTCCCTCTTGACAACTGCTTGACATCTAACAAACTGGTCTCCAAGATGCATTTCCCTCACCAATCAAAGGAATCTAACAACCAGGAAGACTAAAGAAGTCAGGCTCACTTGCTATATACCACATACAAGTGTTAACATTATCATCAACAGGCCATTCATTCATTCATTCATTCCAGCACAGATTTATTGGGGATGTTCATTGTGCCAGAACCCAAACTGGGTTCCAGGAAATCAAAGATAAAAAACTACATACAATAGAATACTACTTGGCCATAAAAAAAGAGGAAATATTTCCATTTGAACAACAGGGATCTTGAGGGTATTACGCTAAGTATAATAAACCAGACAGAGAAAGAAATATCTTATGATTTCACCTATTTGTAGAATCTAAAACCTCAAACAAATGAACAAATAAAACTCATAGATACAGAGAACAGATTCACGGTTGTCACAGTGAAAGGGAGTTGAGGGTGGGCAAAATGGGTGAAGAGGGTCATATGGTGATGGACTAGACATTGTGGGGAGAACTTTATACTGCATACAAATATTGAATTATTATGTTTTACAGCTGAAACTAATATGTTATATACCAATTTTACCTCAATTTAGAAAAAAGAGGGCCGGTCGAGTGGCATGGTGGTTAAGCGCTGGCTTGGGAAGCCAGCGGCCCCGGTTCGGGTCCCACATATAAGGGCAAGTGACACTGCCCTCAAAAAAAAAAAAAAAAAAGAAAGAAAGAAAAATTAAGTATTAAAAAAAAAGGTACAATTCCTGATCTTGTAGAACTCTGGTAGTGAGAAAGCCAAGCAAATTTGCTTGAAGGAATCAGGGAAGGCCTTCTAAGAGCATTTGCACAGTACCCAGAAGAAACTGGGACATGGTACTGGTGATTTCGGGGGACAAAGGGAGGAGAAAGTTGAGGATGAATCACACAAGCAGTCCTCTTGGGAACTTGGGCATCTAGCTAAAGCTTTGACATGCTGAAGAGTAGGGCTCTTCTCAGGACCTTGCTTCAAACAGACCATCTTCTGTATCCCTACACTTCTGCAGTATATTCTAATTATCTGTGTAATTGTCTGTCTTCACCACTACAGTGGGAACTGTTTGTTCTCTATTATATTCCTAGTTGATGACTGACAAATGAATGGCATATATTAATACGTATGGAATGAAGGAATGGATGGGGGATTTAATGAATAAACAGGGAGAAAGAGGATATCAAAGCGATGTGACAGCAGGAAGATGGTGTTTTTTTTTACTTTGAAGTTTAGTTTGGATCCTGTTCAATGTACTGATGAGTCCTACCCTCCAACCCACTCTTTTAGCTAAATTCAAAAAGCAAATCCTTTCATGAGAGAATGTTTCTCTCACCCTAATAGGAATAGTGATTCTGGAAATATGTCCCTAGCTCCCTCTCCACAGTATTGGGACGGTAGATGGTATGTGCCGTCTGGATTCTTGGGACTTTGGAAGATGGCTTCTAACTCTTCCCCATGCACTTGAAGAACATGTGACTTCGACATGTGATCTTCATAAGGCAAGCGTTTATGAGCAATGGGACATCCCAGGAATAAACAGAGAATGAATAGAAAACTTTCTGTGGAAGGGACGTGGGAGGTGAGGGAGTTGGGGCAGGTCTGTACAATAGGTTTTCATCTTTTATGGACCTGAGACACAGTATTTTTAACTCATGCATATATATTTTCAGTTTAACAAGCTCACAAATCAGTCTGGTTATTCAGCAATTCAACTAGGATCTGCTTTACATCTCATAAACAAACACTTTTGGTTTTTACCTTTTTGGGCTCTGGCATATTATTAATATAAATAGTGTAGATTCCACTTTTATTAAAACCAGCTTGATATACATCTGCACAGTCTCTAAATGGTTTCTCTTCCTCTTTTTTTCCTCCCTTTAGTAAAACTGCAAAAAAAAAAAAAAGGTTGAAATCTGTGAATAAGAATATTAATACCATTAGTACCCAAATAGATTTCAAGTATAACTAAGCAAGTCTTCATTTCCTCCAAAGAAATTTCAATACTGCATTTACTGAAAAGTCAATCATAAAGACAATACTAGATTTTGAGGTGACTCATAAAATTACAAAGCTTAAGGAAAAATCTGTAAAGCAATTTTTAAGTAAATACTTTTTTATTTTCCTTAATTTCTTATATCTTGTTTTTCTCTAAAGGTTTTTCCAGAACATCAGCTCAAGGGATAAATAACATGATTATGCAATACCTCCAATTGGTAACAATCATGTCAATATTCCTGCAAGATTTCTAAAAAATTCTCACCTACATTTTATAAGGAAAGTTTTAAAAAATGTTAAAGCATTTTTGGAGGAGGAAGAGATGAAGATAAATTCAAACAGTATGGAGATTTAAAACACTAAAAGTAAGTATTGCTATTTTTCCATGGCTACAGATTGAAAAGGTCCTAGAAATTTTTATTAAAAACAAACAAACAAAAAACTCTCAAAGTAATTATATTTAGAAAGTAGAAAAGAATCTCTGACCCAATTTAACTACTGAGAAAGACAAGGAAACTGAACTTTATTTTTAATTTAATGCCCTATTAGTTAGATGATACACAATTACAAAAAAAAATAAAATAAAATAAAACCATGTATAAGTTTTGAAATTAAGTTATATAGCTGAAAAACTCAGAAAAGGCCAATTTCAATAAATTTAATTAGAAATAGTCTTTACTGAGAACTTAATTTTTTTCCCTAAGCTTCATCCATGATTAAGTTGTTATTAATGAGATCCAATATAAAAATGACTCATATTTAGCAGCTTTTAGTTAATGATATGGATGGTATATTTATAAAATATTTGTGAATTTGTATATCCTAATAAATATATATTATTTTAGTAATTAGTTTCATTAATCTTTTTCTAGAAGCAAAGATTAATAATATTTTATCATCTTGCCCTTAAAGTTTCATGTTATTTAAAAAATACCTGCTTTCTATCACTGAGTCACAATGGTCTTTTATAATAAGAATATCAGGGGTGACTGGTTATTTTAGTAGGTTAGAGCACTGTGCTGATAGCACCAACGTTGTTGGTTTGATCCCCGCATGGGCAACTGTAAGCTGCGCCCTCCCTAAAAGAGTCAACTATAAGAGCCATTGTAGCATGAAAGCAATGCATAACCAATGACCATGGCTGTTCCCCAATTAAATATATATATATATATTGAGATATATATATATATATATATATATATATATATATATATATATCTCAAAGATAAACTGTGAATCAGTGCTTTTAAATTGATTTTAAATTCTCTATCAATCTAAAATACTAACCTGATTAACCTGATTTAAACTTAAGATGCATGGTGTTATTAATTTATAGGCAATTAACCTTTGTAGAGAAAAGGACTATCTCAATATAAATATTTACAATTTCCAAAAATACTTATGTTTCAAGAAAATAAAATATCCATGTCAGCCATGTTGCCATAACAAAAATATAGAGTTATAACATTTAATAGTATCATGGTTTTCTCTATAGCTCATGTCTGCATTACTGGTTTTGACTACTTGTATTCATAATTACATTTAAACACCACCATTACAATTACAATATCAACACCGAATAAGTAATCAGAGCATTACAGGTTCATATGTTAGTGGAAAAGTATTACATAGAATGTATGCAATAACAATTTAAAAATGAATATATAAATGTTTGCTGCCATCTTTAATGGCATTGGGAATGTCAGTGGATTATATAAAGGTATTACTTTCCAAAACTTCAGTGCAGTGCACGTGTGCTTGCTTATCTTAAGCCAATAGACTGTTATTTTCTAAAACAAAACCTTTCTAAGTTCTAAGTGCTTGATCTTCTGTTGAAAAGCTTAAAATAACCCAATTAGATGTAAGAAAGGGATATAAAGAAATACCAACTAAAATTTATGATCTTTTAAGAGGATGAACAACACAGGAAAATGTGTTCAACAGGAATTCAATGATAAATCCATTTTTCCTTCTTTGGGGGTGAAAGATAGAGAAAGTCACTTATCTAAGGAGAAAGTGCTTCCCCTGTTGCATATACCACTTCCTGTTACATATGTAGTTATGTAAGGAGACTACATTCCCTTTCCCCTTTCTGACATCTCCCCTCCCCTTTTCTTTCCCTCTCCAGGAAGATGTGGGTGAAAAGAGTGTTGTGTGGAAAGAAGGAAACTATTTCACACACATCTTAAATGATAGAGGAAAAAAATGAGTATTACATTGTTTATCTACAAGTTCAATGTATAAAAATGAGGTCCAAACCACAAATTTAAGTCTTAAAACTGGAAAAATGGTTTGACAATTCTACCATAAAAGGTACAACCAGTACTAGGTGATACGATGGATTTGTTGTTATGGCAACATAACTAATACGAATATTTCATTTTCGTGTAATAGTTTGGTATTTTTGAAAAATGGAACACATTCTTCCCAGGAGCAATAGTCTTTGTTTCTAAAAAAGACTAGAATGCTTGTTTTTAATTAGTTGTTAATTAGTAAACATTATGCTTGAAATTGAAAGTTTGACCCAGGCTACATTTTAGAATATTAAAGAGTTTAAAATCAATTTAAAAGCTTCATTCACAGCTTACTTTTGACATTTGTATTATATACTATGGTTTGAAGAAGACTCCTTTTATAAGGGAATGTTGACTTTCAGAGCTTTTCTTCCTTTTTTAATCTCAAAGTGGGGCAGTTACACATATCTGTGAGGCAAATGTGTGAATTATGTAACAGAGCCAAGTGACTAAATTACAGTAAGTATTCTAGAAATGGTAGTAATTATTATTGTGGTGGTGGTAATGTAATAATATTATTAATGGAAGCATTATATTATTATTCTTTCTTATGGAAGGACACTAGCAGACTAAAAAGCCAGCCAGTCCAGTCAATGGAGAGTTGGAAGCTCTTGTCTTCTATCATGAAACCCAAATATTGTAGCTGCCTAAATGCAGGGCACTTACACTTCACTTGTTACATATGGGTTTATACTGAACTGGCCTCTCCTTGTCCAAATTCTCTAACTGGCTTATTTTATTCATTGACCACTACATCAGGTCATACCATCATTGTCTAAAAAAACCCAGGTAATCAAATCTTGCTGTATATCATAAGTTTTATCTGAATAATTAAGATTTAAGGATTATTTCAGATGAAATAATAATGAAGTATAATATATCAACATGTTGATTGTAGAGGTTTTAGTCTTATAACTTAAATTTGCAAGACTAATTACTTTATGTGTTAAGTACCGGAGCAGTTCTGACATTCAGTGTTATGATTAGATATTGTAAAACTGGACACATAATAAACATTCTGAAACACAGAAAGACAAGAACCAAGATGAATTTACTGAAGACTACAAGTGTCAGAACTAAGGATAAACTTTTGTAGCTTTTGAGATTCAATAAGTTAGAAGATTTAAAAAACAATATAAACAGAGTTGCTTTAAAATGGAGCCAGTGGGCCGGCCGAGCGGCGCAGTGGTTGGGCGCTGGCTTGGGAAGCCAGCGGCAGCGGTTCGGGTCCCACATGTGAGGGCCAGTGACACTGCCCTCAAAAAAAAAAAAAAAAAAAAAAAAAAAAAGAGCATATTCCTAGAAATGGACTTTGTCTAGGGGATGTAATTTAAAATGGAGCCAGAACTGCTATCCCAGAGGTTCTGTCTTGCACATCTTACTTCTCAAACCTTTAGACTAGACCTAACCCAACATTGCATCCCAAACAACTTTTTATAAAGGTAACAAAAAATCAGATACTACGACTACAAGACTGATGGTTACCAGACAGGAAATTTAAAAATAATAAAAAAAACCCACAACATTGTTTAGAATTAGAGTCACTATGTTAGCTTACATGCACCAATAGAAATGCCTTTCTTCTATTGTTGTAATTGTTTCCCTTCCCTTTTTCATAAATACTCTTTGCCTTTGTCTCCAATCAAAATGCTGTTTGGATTTCTGCCCACATCAGTGCTTCCCAAATAGCTATTCCTTTTTTTTCATCTCAAATAAATGCTTGTTGCCTCACACTTCGTATTTTCATTTTCAGGTTAACAAAGATTATGTCTCAATGAATGTATGTAAATGACAAAGGACAAATATGAAAAACCTGAGGGAAAAGGATAAAAAGCATCAACTGGACAGAACTGGGGAGAGTGACCTTGAGACCTGACAGAGATGTTCATCTATCTGACAAAGTAAACTGCTTGTGAGTATGGATGACTTTATTCTTCTTGTGTTTTTCAGTTTCCTGTTATATGCACATGTTAACTTTTAAAAATAAATGTTATTTTAAAAACCTAAAAAAATATAATAATAAACTGGTTTAAAGTGTGAATTGAAAAAGGATTATCTTGGGCCGGCTGAGTGGCACAGTGGTTAAGCGCTGGCTTGGGAAGCCAGTGGCCCCGGTTCGGTCCCACATATGAGGGCCAGTGACACTGCCCTAAAACAAAACAAAACAAAAAGAATTATCTTTACATTTAAAAGCTCCCCTTTTGACCACACACTCTTACCTTTTTCTCTTCCATTCTTCACTTCTCAATGAGTTTGTCTTTTCTCTAATTGGGAGTATAGATCCCCACCATTACAATCAGCCCCTTCCTGGCCTCCATTTTCTTTCTTCCTAACTCTGATCTCAGAACCAGGCTTTACAGAACAGTTCAGGCCGAGTTCATGGTGCTCTCCATCCAGTGTCCTCTCACTAACCCCTTGCATGGCTAAATCCTGACACAGGGAAGGGTGTTTATTCAATTTCGAAATTGCAAACACTGCAGTGAGGCTATTTAATCCCACCAAAATGGGTATTTTCTAAACTCAGCTATGTTCTCCATGCTGCTCAGTCAAACCCTTCGTCACTTCTAATAGACTTTCAATTACTTTTCCTGAATAATGTATTTCAAATCTTTCCACTTTTTCAACACTAAATCTCACTCTTATCTTTTCCTGTTCTTTATAAATGACCTTGTTTTATGGTTTACTACGAAGATCAAAGCCATTTGATCCACCCTCTACTTCTATACTACAGAAGTTTCCTTGTATTTTGACTGTGTGTTTGCTTTTCTCTTGACCTCCAGATCCATATTTCTACTTGTCTGTTGGGTAGTTCCTACTGCTACACCAACTTTCATTTGTTTAATATTACCTAATCTTTCCTTCCAAACCCCAAATTCCCTCTTTCTTTTACTGGTCTCACTATCATCATTTCTTTTGATGGTCTCATTGTCATCAGTTAAACTTTAATAAAAGCCTAAACGTAAGACAAATAGACTGAGGCTTTTTAATTGGTCTCTCAATTAAAAGCATGTCTTCTGTCTTAGTTTAATCCATCCTATATTAATTAATTCAACAAATATCGATTGAACATTCATTTGCATGACTTTTCCTAGGCAATGAAGATGCAGACATAAGAAAACCACAACCTGACCCTAATGTGATCACAGTCTGATGGGAAAAAGACCTACTATATTAGTAGGTCTTCCATGATCGCTCATAATAGCTATACCCATGATTAGTGCCTTCCATCAGAGGAGAAAACTCAACTCAAGCTGGTCTAAACAAAAAGATAATTTATTGAATAAGGTAATTAATCTATGATAGAGTTTTAGGTAAAGCACGATCAGGTTTCAAACAACATGAACAGGAATTTGTTTTTTTTATGTTTTCTTGACTCAGTTGTTTCTGCTCTGCCTGGTCACAAGATGGCTAGCAACAGCTTCTGAAGCTATAATGTTACCAGTTGAAATATAAGCACCAAACAGAGATAACGTACACAATTGCTATCTTGGAGGTATGTATCAAGTGCATTGGGAGTATGCAGAAAGAATACACTATCTCTGCCAGACAGACTTGGGGAAGGCTGTCCAGAAGAGCTAACACTTGAATGAATAACACATGTAAACGAGCTTATCTGCACTGAATTTTAAGAGCCTGGTATGCCAGTTGAGACCTTACCTATAACAATATCAGCAAATAAATCGAGAAAGTGTTAGGTAAGAATCGTTATTCATTCTTTTCATTTAGCCTTATCTGTACAACCAAATCTTGATGATCTAAAAGAAAGATAGGAACACAAGCAGGTGTATGTCTGTCTGTCACCAGCCAACATTCAGTCAATGAGTAACCTGAGACCCTAACTCCAGCAGCAATGGCCTTTATCAGGCTCTTCCTTTTATTTGCCTGACCAATTTCAATCCAGATGGTAGATCTGCTACCAGGCTGACTTCAGGGAAGAACTATGAAAGTTTAGGCAGGGGTCATTTCAATTCAGATGAACCCTAAAGAGAAAACTTCCTGGAATGCAGAATTGGTAATTCTGAGTCTCAGCAGACCTAGCAGAAAACACGGGTGGCAATCAGCCTTGCTACAGAAGACAATGTAAAAAGCCAAAGCCCTTGATCTTACTCATTTCCTAATAGTTGCTATAAAAGAATCAATTCTTCAAATCTTTTTATATTTTAGATGTGGCTCATGGTTCACATCTCTCCAGTATTCAGCAAACATCGGAATATATGTGGATCAAATTATTGGTTTAAGGATAACTTTTGTGGTACGTTTTGGGCCATCATCATTAGAGAGCTTGCAGTTCTAGAAATTGACCCTAAATCTATAATTTTCAACACAACAGGTCACTGGTGTTGACTGAGCACATGGATGAAAGAAAAAAAAAAGGCATATCTGACAAGGTGGAAACAAGCAAACGACTTATTTAGTTGCTGTGCTCTTGACACAGGTGTATGTGCATTTCACGCAAAGGCCATTTGAAGACGCCTCCTAGAATGCTAATTTATTTGAAAGGACTTTTAGAGGTGGAAGAAGTTGATTTTTTGCATTTCAAGGGTGTGGCAAAATTAAAAGAAGGTTTGCAGGCAATATTCAATATTTCAATATTTTGTGGATGGGTGTGAAAGTGAGGGAGATTTACCAATAATTTTATAAATACACATCACATATCCATAGCTACATAAATACACAAAATCTTTATGCCTCTAAATTGAAAATTTCACAGTTGGTATTTTATCTCATATAAAACATATGCATATTAACCTAAATATCTCATCATTTGATATCTCAGCACGATTGCTTTAACCTATAAAATGGTAACTGAATATGGTTTAATCTACTATATATTTTATATGTATTTATATATATACATACATATAAATATTATGTCACAGTATAACAAACACATAATATATTCTATTTGTAAATACGTCAAATCTGAAATCTTTGGTAAAGTAGCTAAAAGCTTCCCTTTTCAAAAATCTGTTTCTTTTCCCCACAATCCCCCAACCCTTGTATGAGGGAACACTTGAACATCATTTACTTGCTATATTACTATTTTAATTACTTTTTTTTGTAAAAAGAACTTTTTTACTCACATTTAAATTCCTTATGTGTTATTACTTTTTAGATACTCTGTAAAATTCTTACTATCTATCATCTTGGTGGAACTGTAATAGTCATGACCAGGGAAGTATTGGGTTGTCGGAAAAGTCATGATGTATTTTTCTACATTTTTCACTGCAAAGATGCATCATGACTTTTCCGACAGCCCAATAGCTCAGCGTGCTAACTTCAAGTAGTGGAAGTAGTGAAACTCTTTAACTATAAGCTGAGACTCTTAACTTCTGCAGTAAAGACAAACTCAAACAAAATTCAAAGTGTGTCACAGAGTCCCCAGCATTAGTTATCTCAGCTGACAAAGTCACAACCAGGGTCTTGAGTGAATCAGGACAGGCCTCAATTCTGAATGGGTACAGGCTCTTGGCATGGAAGCAGAAAGTATGTGAGGAGTGACAGGGGACAGGCATGACAAAAAAGAAGAAAAATGTTGAGATGAGGATAGAAGAGAACCACAGGTAGCAGAATTATCTGTGAGAGTGGAACTCTTCTCTTGGCAGAAATGTAACATAGAACTTTAAAAGCAAACTGAGAATTAGGGAGTAAGATATCAGTCACTGAGAAGCCTAATGAATTGCATAATGTGCGTATTTTAAAAGCTATGCTGACCAGGATTTACCCATTAGTTTTAGATACTGCTTTCATAAGCCTAATGACTTGATTTCCCAGCCTTTGTACTATTTACTAGCAGCTACTAATTTAGAGGAAGGGCTAGTGAGGGAGGTGAGAGTAGGCATATGTATGAGTGTGTGTTGGTGTTCAATGCTAGAATCAGGTATGAAAACAACAAAAAATCAATCATTAAAAGCTTTTTTGTGTGTATGAGGAAAATACAGTAAAATGTTAAAAGCAAGCAAAAATAAGAAATGATAATAGTGTGGGTAATGTATCATATACGGGACATATTATATAATTTTCCAAAAGCATCATGATATTATTGTGATGTATATTAATTCAAGCTGATGATAATAAAAAAAATTTTTTAGAAAAGCTTTGATCTTATACAATCTTCTTTTCTTAGAGGAAAGAGGATTAAAAACAAGGTGGAAAACTTACCATCACAATATTTTTAAACTTTCTTAAAATTTTACTAGTTAAGGAGATGCATCTTAATTATGTGAAGAATATATTAACCATTATGTATAATTTTAGATTATATATGCATATGTGTATATATATATATATATATATATATATATATATATATATATACTTTTAATAATATTGAGATATATACATAAGGTAAAGTGTTAAATCTGTATGGACATGCAAAGCACTCTATGGCATTCATAGGTGGATTGCTAGTTTTAGGATACTTTTTTAAAATGTAGAATGATGAACCATCAAGTAATTCTATATACTTCTACTTTAGTTTGATTAGTATATTTAAGTACATTTTCTAATGCTCCTCTAATGTGAAATAACTCATATATATAACTGAATGTACAGTCAATGCATATTATACTTAAAGCAACTATAAATGAAAATAAAATCACTGAAACTTGAAAACAGATTTACATACAACCTCAGTTGAATCAAGTGATTATTCACTTTTCATAAAATTTATTTCTGTTTTCCCTTTGGACACCCTGATGGGCAGTTAGGAGTGCTACATGACCTTAGTCATTCGTTCAGAAGGTCATTTCATTAACCAAGATATTTCAGGTGTTTCATGTGTGTTAATTTCCCATGTAATCTTTTTGGCATGACTGGATTATACTGATTTTGAACAAAAGATTTCTTATGCATGTGGGAAAACTTAAGGGACATCTTTTGTGTTCTATTATAAGTAGACAAATTGGTTTCAATAAAAGCCATTAAATAGGGAATGAAAGTCTTTAGGCAATGCTCTAAAGGTAGAAAGTAGTTGCCAAATGCTTTTGAGAACTGACACACACACAAAACTTCACTTCGAAGCTTTAAATAAATAAAGGCTGACCATAGGTATGTAACGTTGTTTCTTACTCTTGTGGTGACATATACTTGAAGAGCAGTTCTCAGACTACCAGCTGGGGTTCTACTTGGGGTTCTACTCTGAACTTATGGCTTCCTCAGTCATGAGTGATAGAAAAAAAACAAGAAACGATATGAAATTATTGATAAGAGTTATAAAATGGGTGGGTTGTACAGATCACCAAGCAAACTCCAAGGTGTACAATACTGTTATGTTAAGCAACCTGTCAGCAGTGCTAGGACTAGAACTCAGGTGTTCTGATTCTGGTTCCTTCTAGACCATCATGCGCTGCCCTCTAGATGGCATGTATCATAGCTGCTCCAAGACTCTGATGAGGTGTGGATCATTTCAAACTAAATTCTAGTTCCAGGAGCATGGGCTGGATTGATTATGGTTGAGATTCAGTTTATTTGTCCATCTGTAAGTGTGTACCTGAGGCAGGAACAACTGGCAAAACCTTCCATAAAAACCAAATCTCTACTGAAAATTAAAACCAAAGTCCAAAATCACTGTTCTAAATTCACACTGGTTGTGAAAACAGAATGTTCACACCTAAAGGTAATTACGAGAACATGAAAGAACACAATAAAATTAAAAGAGATTTGACTTAATTGGTATTACATTTAATAATTTCATTTCATCATAAATTCATTATAAAGGTAGGTTATTCTTGGTAGGTCATATATGCACGTGACTTGTTACCGAAGTTGGTCCCACTCAGAATGTGAATACCTAGGCTGGTAGTAGGAAGAGAGCCCAGTGTTATGATGTTGGTATTATTTAGTTGATAATAAATGACGAGCTTCCACAGGAAACTAAAAAAAGTTTTAATCGATAGTTTTAAAGGTTCTCTGCAATTGCTTTTTAAAGAAATCTTATGCTAAAAATCAATATTTTCTTTACATGTATTTAAACCTAATTGTACAGTTGTAACATTTCTCAGGTTTTCTTTTTTATTATTCTATTTTTTTATTTTCTCCCTTCTTAAAGCATAAGAAATTTCATGAGGATTTCAGTCTATGGTCGATATGATGCATATGAACTGAATGATGTTAATAAAACGTCTTTTTTTTTCTTACTTTGTCTCTAATTACAGGTATCGTTTGGTTCAGTGTAAAGTACCATAGCCTATCTGTAACTAATGTCTAATGTCCCATGACATTCCTGAACTTAGAAAATATCTGTTGCATTTGACTTGAGTGTGGATGAGTCCAGGAAATGGCTTTGTTGAAATTCTATTCAAAATATTTTGTGCTACTTTGCTTTAGCCAACAAGACCATGAAAGCATAAGAGAAAAAGGAATGGAGTATACTCATAGTAATGTTGGAACATCGAGGCAACACTTTTTGTGTGGGTGTGGCCTTTCACCCTGGTAACTTCTAGGCCCAGATGGAACCAGGAGATATCCCTCTTCACAAAGTCTAGTTTCTGAAGTTGAAATTCTAATTCCAATAGACAATTAACCACAAAATTTCAATTCACCCCCAAAAGATGTGGGTTAGAGGCATATACTTCATAGTATTCTTGTATGATCCTGTGTATTTCTGTAGTATCCACCATAACTTCTTCTTTTATTTCTAATTTTGTTTACTTGAAGGACTATATGCCACCAAACTCTATAATCTAGAAGAAATGGACAAGTTCTTAGAAATATATAACCTTTCTAGACTGAATCACAAAGAACTAGAAAATCTAAATAGATCAACAGTAAGGAAATTGAATCATTCAAAACCTCCCAAAAAGCTAAATTCCAGGACCCAATGGCTTCACTAGTGAATTCTACCAAACATTCAAAGATGATTTAATATCTGTCCTCCTCAAATTCTTTGTCAAAAAATTGAAGAGGCAATACTTTTTAACTCATTTTATGAGGCCAACATTACCCTAATACCAAAACTTGGTAAGGATAACACATAAAAAAAGAAAACTACAGACCAATATCTTGAATACAAATGCAAAAATCCTAAACAAAATATAAGCAATTTGAATACAACAATGCATTAAAAAGATTATACATCACGGTCAAGAGGGGTCAATTCCAGGGGCACAGGATGGTTCAACACATGCAATTCAATCAATGTGATACAGCACATAAACAAAATAAAAGATAAAAATCATATGATCATATCAAGAGATGCAAAACAATATCCATTGACAAGATACAACATCCATCTATGATTCAAACATTTAATAAAATGGGTATAAGATAAAAGTACCTCAACATAATAAAAGCCATACACAACAAATCCTCAGCTAATATCATACTGAATGGTGAAAAACTGAAAGCTTTTCCTCTAAGATCAGGAACAAGACAGGGATGCCTCCTCTCACCACTGTAATTCAACATAGTATTAGAAGTCCTAGCCAGAGCAATCAGGCAAGAGAAAGAAATACAAGGCATCCAAATTGGGGATGAAGAAGTTAAATTGTCACTTTTTGTAGATGACATTATTCTTTGTATAGAAAACCCTAAATACTCCACCAAAAAACTATTAGAAACAATAAATGAATACAGTAAAGTTGCAGGATACAAAATCAATGTGCAAAAATCCATTGCATTACTATACACTAACAATGAATTTCAGAAAAAAGAAGAAAAAGAATTATTTTGCAATTGTAACAAAAAGAAAAAAATACCTAGGAATAAAACCATGAGATATTATTAAAAGAAACTGAAGAAGACACAAAGAAATTGAAAGGTATTCCATGTTCACAGTTTAGAAGAATCAGTGTAGTTAAAATGACCATATTACCCAAAGCAATATATAGATTTAATGCAATCCCCAACAAAATCCCAATGGCATTTTGTTAAGGAAATAGAACAAAAAAATCAGATTTGTATGGAATCACAAAAGACCCCAAATAGCCATAGAAATCCTAAGTAAAAAGAACAAAGCCAGAGGTTTAACCCTCCCTGACTTTATTTTATACTACAAAGCAACAATAATCAAGACAGGATGGTATTGGCAGAAAAACAGACATACAGACCAATGGAATAGAACTGAGAACCCAGCAATAAACTCACATAAATATGAACAGATAATTTTTGACAAAGGAGCCAAAAACATACAATGGAAAAAAGAAAGCCTCTTCAATAAATGGTTCTGGGAAAATTGGAAAGCAACATGCAAAAGAATGAAACTAGATAGCCATCTGTCACCATACGCCAAAATTAACTTTAAATGGATCAAAGACCTAAACATAAGACCTGAAACAATAAACTGCACAGGTACTAAACTTATGAACCTTAGATTCAAAGAGGAGGATCTTATAAATTTGTCCTCAAAGGCAAGAGAATTAAAAGCAAAAATAAATGAATGGGACTATATCTAACCAAAAAAAGAAGCAACCAACGGAAGGGGAGAAGATATTTGCAAACAAAACCTCTAACAAGGGGCTAATATCCAAAATATATAAAGAATTCATATAACTCAGCAACAACAACAACAAAACAATCCAATTAAAAAACGGACAGAGGACCTGAGCAGACACTTCTACCAAGAAGACATAACAAATGGCCAACAGATATATGAAAAAAAATGTTCAACTTCACTAGCTATTAGGGAAATGCAAATCAAAACTACAGTGAAATACCACCTCACACCTGTTAGAATGGCTAGTAGCAATAAGACAAGTAATAAGTGTTCAAGAGGTTGTGGAGAAAAAGAAACCCTCATACCCTGCTGGTGGGAATGTAAATTGGTGCAGCCATTATGGAAAACAGTGTGGAGGTTCCTCAGAAAATTAAGAATAGAATTACCATATGACCCAGCAATCCCTCTTCTGGGTATCTACCCAAAAAATCTGAATACATTTATCCTTAAAAGTATTCAAATATGTACCCCTATGTTTATTGCAGCATTATTCATGGTGGCCAACACATGGAAACAACCAAAGTGTCCTTCGATAGATGATTGGATAAAGATGTGGTATATATACACAATGGGATATTACTCGGCCATAAGAAAGGATGAAATAGTGCCATTTGTAATAACATGGATGGATCTTGAGATTATCATGCTAAGCGAAAAAAGTCAGAAAAAAATCGAGAACCATATGACTTCACTCATGTAGGATATAAAACTGAAAGCAACAACAAAAAAAACAAAGAAACAAAAACTCATAGACACAGACAACAGTTTAGTGGTTACCAGAGGATAAGGGGGGAAGGGAGATGATAGAAGAGGGAAAAGGGGATCAAATATATGGTGATGGAAGAACTGACTCTGGGTGTTAAAGACAAAATGCAATATACAGATGATGCATTATTAGAGAATTGTACATCTGAAATCTATCTGATTTTACTAACCAATGTCACCCCAATAAATTTAATAAAAATTTTAAAAGATGTGGTTTAGAAATAGTTTATGGGAGAGGTCAAGGACTGTATTATTTTTTATATTGTTATCATTAGTTTGGCTATCTGCTATTCACAGGATTCTTTTTTACAGAAATTATACCTTTTTGAAAGGCAGATAACATGCTCCATAACAAAGGAGAAATATACCATTTTCAAAAATAAACAGTCACTCTCCCCTTAAGCCACTGGGTTTTATGAAAGGAAGTGCTAGAAAGTGTGGCTCATTTTAAGGAAACTGTAAATGTTTGACATATAATTTTCTGTCAAGATAAAGCATTTCCCTCATTAAATGGGAACAAGCTCTCACTGTTGAGTTCAGCAGATGACTTCCTGTATTCTTCTTTCTCTTTCTTCCTATGTTAAATTGTGCATTACATGTAGTCAATGAAAAACCAAATATTTTACTCAGTCAATGCAAATGAGATTTTCTATTTTTATCAATGTTTATATGAGTGATATTCAAAAGTTTTAATTTCCTCCATCACTTGTGATGTTTTTACAGTCATTCTTAACTCAAGGGACTTGCAAGGGTTCAAACTATCTTATCTGTTGAGTGAATGATTTACTTCACAAACTCAATAGGCACTGCACAGGAGGTAAATTCCTTTCAGATGGTAGAATTATTCTGAGAATAGAGCCAAATTTCTCCTCAGCACTAGGAAGGAAGCAAATGCCTCATTTCCCCTTTTCAGAATGCCAGAGCACTGAAAATAATGATCAAGTTCCGTACCACTGCAATCAGCCTCTGGGAAAGGCCCTTTAAACCAAATAATTTAGATCACTTCAAAATTTGTAGTATCAGTCATTATGTCTTTCAGATGATGTGAAAGAAATTTTTAAAATGAATTTCATGAGAAGCTCCTTGTAATTTGAATTTTGAACTTCAGAATCAGGGACAAAGTATATAAACATGATCATGTCTCAGTACTTATTTTTAAGTTTCTTTAATCCTCCCTACTCTGTGTGCTTCCCTACCCAAAACTGTTATCTGTCCTTCCACATTCAAGTTTCTTAAATGTGGGTAGACAACATTTTTTTTTTTCTTTTACTTCCTCTTACTCATTCTAGCCATCACCTACGCAATTGCGCCACACACTTCACCCAAACTCCTACAATAGGTCACATCAGACTTGCAAAATTCACTTTTCATTCTGTTGGTGTTTTTTTTTCAGTTGACCTTTCTGCTGATTTGCCACTAAAATAAGACCCTTCATGACAATCTGTTCTCCCTGCATAACACTGATCATTACTACTTTTTTCCCCTAATTTGTTTACTTTTTGGTCTCCTTTTATCTGTCCCTTAAAGAACTCCCAATCTCCTGCCTTTGATTTTACATACTTATTATTTTTAAATGGGTTCATAAGCTTGGTATGTAAATTTTCTGAAAATTCTACATAAACTTGTGCCTGGCTATTTTCATTAAGTGGGAAAGAAAGGTAAGCGAGCTTTTATCAGATTCTCAGATGTATCTATAAACCCGCCAAATGGTTGAGTCATTGCTTTATACACATCTTCAATGATTTCATTTGCTACATGCCTTTACCACTTGTCTCCTCTGAGGACACACTAATCTATACGGTCATCCAGATTTTGCTCCTAAATTCCTGATTCCTATTCCTCTGCTTTACAGATTTCAATTGTCCCACAGTCACCTCAGTCAATATGCCCCAAACTAAACTCACTCTCTTTCCCCCATTAAACCTGTTTCTCTTCACATGTTGCTGATTTTAGGGAAGGTTATCAACATCCCCTCAGTTACTCAACCCTCCAAATAGTAAGTTACATTTGACTCTAATTCTAATAAGTCATTATTTCTTTGATTCTAATTCTTCTTTGTTCATAAATTTCCCCTCCACCTACCTTTCCATTTGCCCATTTGATCCTCATTATTTCTCTTCTAGGAGATCCTTTTGAGAATCAGATGAAAACCACCATTAACTCTACCTTTCCTCCCCATCATTGTATAGTGGATAACGTGCAGGCTCCAAAATCAGATTCTCTGGGTTCAAATTTCAGCTTGTTCATTTGCTAGAATTAAATGAGTTAATATATACAAAGGGCTCAGAAGATCGGCTTGTACTCTCTAAGTATTTGTTAATATTTTAATAAAGGCAAAAATACCCATTTAGTCCCTCTCCACCAAACTAGTTTCCTTGAAGCCAAAGACTGAATTACATCTTTTCTCCCTTGCCAGTGTTCTGAACAGTATCTGACATATTATAGGAACGCAGATAATATTTGTTAAATAAAATGGATGAGTATCCTTATTCTCAGAAGGGAAACTGAGACCAAATAGTTGTATAACTTTTTGAAAGAATGGATACATTTATGAATCATATCTTAGTATAGCAGGAGTACGCTCCAAGCTGATTGGGACAGCAAGGAAATCAGCTCACGTAATTTTATGATGGAGTCTAAATACCATTTTCTTTTAAAATTTTTTCTTCCTTTTGTTATGCTTTGTTAGTAATTAAATTTGTGATCACATCATATGCTGTTTGCCTTGTGTGTGTTCAACATATGTGATAATGGCTTAATCATCTCTGAACATGGATGAGTGGTGAATGTTTGATATTCATTAGCCTTCCCAGAAGAAGTCCAAACCATGCTTCCACGTTATTATCAACATAAACTATTTAATTCCTGCATTAACTGTGAATTGCCAAAAAGCATGAAGCAATCAGCTAAGCTCTGACACTATGGTAACACTGAGGGCAATATTTCCTTAGTGGGTAATGTTTCTAAGAATAAATGTGACCAAATGTTTGCAGTCAAAGGTTAGACAAAAATAAATGCGTTACCCGAAGTCTCACAAAGCGGATACAATTCTGTTTGAAACACTATTAGCTTAAGACACTGCTATTATCTGTGTGGAACAGGAGAGGAAGTTTTGGTAAATTATTTCAGAAAAAGTGTATCTTAATTGTCCTTAGATTAAATGTATCTCATGATATAGATGTTTTAATAAAAAAAAAAATCCTGTGAAACTAAACAAAAACACTCCCTACATGCAAAAATATATTTATAGTTTCTAGACTGAACACATATTTAGGAAAAAGGATGTTTCTAGCCAACAGTTCTTAGGAATATGTTTATCATATAACTCTAGTGAGTTATAAGCACTTCAGCAAGCATAAGAATAAAAATCACTACAATTTTTTGAGCAGTTATAGTCATTTCCTAGCCTAATGATGGAGATAACATTGTGAGAAATGTGTCCTGAGGAGATTTCATCACTGTGCAGACATCATATAGTGCATTTCCACAAACTTAGATGGTAGCGCCTACTACACACCTAGGCTTGTGGTATATCACATGTGATATAGCCTATTGCTCCTGGGCAAAAAGCTGGACAGCATGTTACTGTACTGAACTGTAAGCAACTGTAACACAGTGGTAACCATTCATCTATCTAAATGTATCTAAACATAGAAAAGGTACAGTAGGGCCGGCTGAGTGGCTCAGTTGGTTAAGAGCTCATTCAAGAGTGCGAACTGAGCTCTGAGCAACGGCGGTTCGATGCCAGCCCGAGCTGAGTTGCCGTTGAGCTGCCAACAGGTGGCAGGATGGCTCAGCTTAAAAAAAAAAAAAAGGTACAGTAAAAATATGGTATAAAGATGTAAAACAGCACATCCGCATTGGGCACTTATTACAAATGGAGCTTGCAGGACTGGAAGCTGTTCTGGGTGAATGAGTGAGTGAGTGAGTGAGTGAGTGAGTGAGTGAGTGATGAGTGAGAGTCCAGGACATTACTCCATGCTAAAGTAGACTTTATAAATACTGCACATGTAGGCTACACTAAATCTATTAAAAAATATTGTTCTTTCTTAAATAATAAATTAACCTTCGCTGACTGTAACTTTTTTACTTTCTAAACTTTTCAATTTTCCTTAACTTTTCAACTCTTCTGTAGTAAACACTTAGCTGAAAAACAAATACATTGTATAGCTATCCAAAATATTTTTTCTTTATATTCTTATTCTGTAAGCTTTTTTCTATTTTTAAAGTGTTTTTTTTAACCTTTTTATACTTTTTTGGTTAAGAACTAAGACACCAGCACCCCTGGACCTACACAGGGTCAGGATCGCCACTATCACTGTCTCCCTGGAAAATCTCCAGGTTCAGTAACAGGCATGGAGGCCATCATCAGTGATAACAACGCCTTTCCCTTAAATTCCCCCTGAAGAGCCCTGAGGCTCTTCTTGAGGAGGTATTACTCTTTTCAGAAATATGTCCATGGTAATTTGCTTGGTTTGTTTCCTTTTTTTTTCATCAGAGATTTGCCTTTAAACAGATAATGCACCATGAACATTCCTCTCTATCAGGGTTGGGGTCAATTTTTTAAAACTTTTTATGAAGCTTGTTGAGATTGGCAAAAGGTTCTGGTAAACCCTTCACTGAATTTTCTTGAGAGTTCTTCTCTTCCTTCTTTTCTCTCGGTTTTTTTCATGTGTTTCTGTTCTAGTTCCAGCAATTCCTCCGGAGTCAGTTCCTCAGAGCCCCTCCCAGGGAGCCCTGATGTCATCTTTATCCACGTCAGGTTAAAGTTTTTGTGGTCTCAGCCACAGCCTTGTGGATTTTTGCAGTCTGCACCTTCATAGCAAATCCTTTGAAGTCACGGACAAACTTTTTGTATGTATTCTTCCAGATGCCATTCCATTCATAGGCTTCTTGGTGACATCACCTCAAACCCAAACAAGGTTTTTGATACACTCATAGATGTAATAATCCTCCCAGAATCGTGTCTTCTCAGTTGCAGCAACAGCCTGAGCAAAGGATCTCCTCAGCTAGGTGACTTTAAAAGCTGCTATAACTCCTTGATCCATTCTTTGGATCAAAGAGATAGTGTTTAGAAGGAGAAAAACCACTTTGATATTGAGATGAAGATCATCAATAAAAGGAGAATGCCTGGAAGCATTATCAGCAATAAGCACAATCTTGAAAAGTATGTTATTCTCCATTTTGCTGGCATAGCAATTCAGGAGGACTTTTTGGAAGAGGAGTGGGGTCATCCATGACTCTTACACTGGCAGTGTGTGCTTACTGATAGGCTTGAAGGCTCTGGGGTTTTCACTGTGCCCACAAAGGGTGTCAAATTTGTAGCCTTCAACATTGCCCGCAAGCAAGATTGTTAGTCTGTCCTTAAAAGCCTTAAGACCTGGAATTGACTTGACCTCCTTATGGATGAAAGTCCTTTCAGACATCCATTTCCAGAATACGGATGTTTCATCCATGTTGAATATTTGCTCTGGCAAGTAATTTTCCACCACTATCAACTTATCTGGAGTTTTCAAACATTCTTCAGCTTCCTTCACATCAGCACTCACAGGCTCACCACTTACTTTCACATTATGTAATGAGTAACGATTCTTGAATTGTTTAAACCACCCAGAGCTAGCCATAAATTCAACATCATGGTCAGGTCCAGTCTTTTCTTTCAACAAACTTTTTGCTTTGGCCATAATCCTCATGATGCTTAAAGAGATATGCTTCTGTGTCTGGTCTTCAGTCCAGGTCATTAGAAGATTCCCCATGTCTGACTCAGGCCTTTCTTAAATTTCTGTTAGTCTTGTTGCCTTCACTGAGGCAGGTCCTTTGATAGCTTCCATCACTTTATTCTTGTTCTTCAAGATCATGTTATGGTGGAATGGAACACGCTTGACTGGTGAGCAGTAACCATCACTGATTTTCTACCTTTGTGTCCCTTATTCAATTTTAATTTCATTTCTGTCAGTCACTCAAGGTGGCCTCTTACTAGCAACATTAGCAGTAGATTTTGTATGCTTAGAGGCTACAATGAACAAAATGACATGAGATTAAATCAAGAGAAAATGATGCAATCAAGAGACTCCATAAACATGAGATGTGTGAGGTTGCAGCCAGCATAATAGGGCATACTGTTTTACAACAGCAAACCTTTTTTTTTAATAAGTAGAAAGACTGAACTCTGAAACAATGATAAAACATATAGTATAGTAAATACTATAGTAAATACATAAACCAGTACCATAGTCATTTATTATTATTTTCAAGTATTATGTACTGTACATAATTGTGTATGCTATACCTTATATGACTGGCAGCACAGTGGGTTTATTTACACCAGCATCACCACAAGCACATGACTAATGTGCTATGACACTGTGATGGTTATGCTGTTGCTAGGCAACAGGAATTTTATAGGTCTACTATAATTTTATGGGACCACCTCCATATATGTGGACCATCGTTGACTGAAATTTCGTTAGGCAGTGCATAACTGTACTTTAGACAGATACAATTTATGGATAGGCAGTGTTTATACAAACCTCTTTTAGTTACTACAAACTCATCAGTTATGCATCCCGACCCCATCTTAGAAATAAGAAAACTGAGGGTAAAACAGGGTGCTGAGATGACAATAATCAGACAAACTAGAGCCCTGTATTCAGGTATTTTCTGTGAAAGAAATTTTACTTATAGATAGCACTTAATCCATTTGTGTTTAATTGAATCTTGTCACTTGGAGGGAAAGGAAGTTTCATAAGTCAGCTATGTTATGTGCTCTTTGCTGTTATAAACAGTGTCTAATTTAATCATTTCCCTATCACTGTGAAGTAGACCAATTATCCTGACTTTATACAAGATGAACAGCTTCATAAAGATTAAATTAATTGTCAGGACAGAGAAAACTAAAAAAAAAGAAATCTTGTCTTGTATTACATTCAGGCTGTCTCCATAAATAGCAGAGTCAAGGCAGAACTAGAGGAACCTTAAGGTCAATGAAAATTTTTGGCTTTTTGGATTATAGCACAGTTCATGATGTTTTTGGAAAAGCTTTCAGAAGACTACTCTTTGAGTTTTTAAAATATACATTTTGGAAAATTGATGCATGTATTGCTTTAGGCATACTTACATACCTTTAAATTTAAAAGTAGAATATTTACATATAATCCTTTGATAAATAATAAATCTATTTGATAAGTGACTTTTTGGTCATAAAAGTAGGGGAAGGTTTTCCTGATGTGTTTTAGAATTACAATGAAATAAAAGTAAATTTTAGCAACTGATATTTAACCAGTATTATGCTATTGGTCATTTAACAACTTTAAATTCACAACTAAAGGCAATGGTACCAGGGAAAATGAAGATATACAGAGAATGAAAATCTTGATGGAAACCTTAGTGAGAGGCACTTTCCATTCTTGTGTCTCTTATGAGTACTTAAATGACCAAATATTTAGTTAGAATACTTAATTCTGGGACTAAAGAAAAAAAAAGACTAATGAAAAGCAAATAAAATCTATGGTTAGAAGAGCACAGAAGCCATTGGAAAACAGGGCAGTAGGCTTTACATTAGGATCACAAGTCCTGTCATTAAATCGGGATTTATTTTAGGGTTGTATCATTAAAAAGAAAATAAGTATCCAGAGGCCTGAGGTATTGGACAATTTCTATCTCTAGTATTATTGTTATTTTTAATATGCTGTATAATAGAATATACACAGTTATTTTTCTCATACCCTAAGGGGATGTTATAGGCAGCATGTATCAGAAGTGCCATTGTTATTGTTCAATAAACATTTCTTGAATTGAACAGATGTTTGGTTCCCTGATGCTGCATCCAAACTCCAAAGCTAGCCAGGAATTTTAATTGTGAAGTCATCCCCCAGCTTCTAAAAGCTTAAAGATACATTTATTAGACAAATACTAAGAAAAGAAGTGAAATTATGATAAGTAGGCAGACATATGAGCTCTGTGAGAATCACCAGGGCTTGATATTTCTAACATCATGAAAAAAACAGAACTACTTAACTCTATGTGCTTTAAGTCTCAAGATGATAAGAAAAATATGTTTTCAATCTTTCCCCAAATGCATTCAGTTCAATATGAGAATAGATATGTCTCATATTAATACTTAATTTCTAAATACTCATGAGCTCTATTAAAATTCTCTGGCAAAACCCTACCATGCTTTTCTTCCAGTGGACTCTAACTCAAGGTTTTGGCAGGCTCTGACTGATTAGCAGGTTTTTTCCTTCCCAATCACATTTCTGAGCACACCCAAATGGAGCTCTGGGAATTCACTGTTTAAAAAATATTCTTTACAAAGAATATTAAGAGCTGTTTAGACTATCTAAAGGAGATATAACTCAAGGTAATGGAGTGTAATAGAGAAATGGGAAATGTCTTTAAAACAAGATCACCTAATATGGACTTATCTTCTATATTCATATCTATACATAAAAGTATGGACTTGAGCTAATTTTTCAAAAATAGATATTTCATATCTATACATAAAAGTATGGAAAGGAGCCTCCAGCTTACATATATTGCATATGTATACTGAACTATTACATGAATGGTCACATACAGCTCAATGACAATCATAACATTCAAATGCAAGTGGTGTTCTGTTTCACTCATCACCATTTACCATTCCATCTTCACTCAGAGAAAGGCTGATTAGCAAGCAGAACAGAAGATGACCTTTATCTCCAAACTTTGAAGAGCCCTCCTGAGGTTGAGGAGAGGCTCTGCTTGATGTAGGAAAGTACACATGGTGGCACTCATTCAATAATTGTTGGGTGGATGGATGGACAGATGGATGAATGTCATCCAAAGAGACACAGGCCTGTGGTTAAATAGCTCCAGATACTCAAATGATATTCAAAATATGTATTTCCACTGTCACAAGGACACCCGGAATAAATACGCCTAGACGCCTTGGTGAAGTCTTCTGCACACAGAACTAAGCATAAGTGATAAAGACTTTATAAAGTCTTAATAAGTCGTGATAGAGACAATAACAAAAAATGTCTTCCTCCTCATAATATTTGTTGGGAACTTCTATATCTCCTTCCCTCTCCCCTCCTGAAACCCTCTCTGTCACTCTGAACTAATCTTTAACACTGGCTAATTTCTGTCTTATATAATTAAATGTCTAACACCACAACAGCAAATAGTTGTCTATGAAAGTATTGTATAATGATATGGTTTTATCTAAGGCTAAAAAGACCAAGAAAGAAAGAAGGAACTGGAAGTTTCTTTCGGAAAGATACTGTGAATTCACAAATTCAAGTGTATGAATACATGCTCTGAATTTAAAAAACATGAGAAAACTGTCAGTACAAACTTCATGATATGCTCCTAAAAATAAAGTTCTTTTGCTGCTTTTACACAGCCATTGATGCAACACAGAAAGTCATGTTGAATATTTACGTGCTCCATCTTAAATAAAGTATTTACTATCCCAAAGTGGAAGAAAGTCTTACCACCTTCTTTCGTGCAAAGGTTGACGAGGTTATGAACTGTGTCCATCAGCTCCAGCTGCTGCTTCTGAAGGACACTGTTATTGGTGGTTGCTCTGTTCAGTTGTTTCTCTAGTTCCTGGATTATATACGTTTGGCGAGTAACCAAGGCTTGAAGGTTCTCTTTCTCTTCCTTTAAGGCATCCAACTCTTCCTTGTGTCTTCCCTCCATTTCCAAGATTTTATGTTCTAGTAAACTACAAGGAAATGAAGATAAGATTTAGTTTTTAAAATGCTATACAAAAAAAATTGTGCTTCCACTAGTTCCTGAGTTTATTTAAAGTTAGAAATTTTAATTAGATATTTCACCATGGAAATATTTTGTAAGTGAGACACTCAGAATATATATATATAATGTGATATATATGTGTGTATATATATATAATATATACATATTATATATATATATATATATATATATATATATATATAGAGAGAGAGAGAGAGAGAGAGAGAGAGATACATATATCACATGTGAAATGAATAATTATTAGACCAGTTGTTGTCAGAGAAATGTTTGTTTCCTAAAAATAATTTATATCCTGGGGAGTATCTTATATCCAGGGTAGCTGACTTGGACCCCATTATAGTCTGGAGAAGTTATAGTATAACTTTTATTATGGAAATAGGTCCAGTAAGAATTAGGATAGTTCAGAAAGAAGTTTGAACAAAATATAGAAACTACTTTCTATTTACTTTGCTTCATTCATTTGGGATTCTCAAAACATTAACAATGATTCAATTTCGCAATACTTCTGTGGAGACAGGGAATAATATATCGATGCAGAAACCACAGGACCAGAAAGCAAGCTATGTAAAATCAAAATTAATTAGATTTCTTGGTATTTTTGACATTTGCTCCAGTATCATAACCACTAGCCTATTTATGTCTAAGCTAAAAGAGATAAAGCTTCAGAATGAGACCTCAAGGCCTCACCAATTCCCAAATCACTCCATAAATGGTTCCAAAAAGGAAGATCCTAGGCTGGTGACAAGGTCTTACAAAAAGACTTGGGATGTTTTGCTCAGGGTGATGCGGTCTTCAACCGAGAACTTGCCTTCTCTCAGAACTCTTCAAAGGATATTCTCCTTGCATATTGCACATTAATCATGATAGTGAATGCAGAGGCACCTCTGGATCCTAGCAACTGACTGGAAATAAAAAACAGTTACGTTTTATAGGGTGTATAATGTACTAGTGTTCCTCAGAGGAAAGCCTTACTCAGTTTTCTCAGTTCCATTTTCAAAAGGTCCAACCAGTCATCAGTTTACAAGGTGTTATTCAAATGTAACATACCAGACTGGGCATTTAATTTACCTTGGAGAAAGGCAGTACTGAATCAGTTCTATAAGTTTTCATAAAGGGGACACTAGGGATTATTTTAAATTTAATACTTAAATCATAAAATAGAGCACGTTTGAAGAGCCAAATTTTCCAACTTCATGTACTGGGAGATGAGCTAGAATATATGATGGTCTTTTACACATATTAACAGGCATGGAAAGAACTGCTCATGGGCATTCCAGATCTTTGCCAACACACCTGTGCTCTAAGCAAATGTGGCCCAGAAGGTGGCAAGAAAGGTGCCTGCTGAAACAAGCCTGAAAATGCTAGAATGCTTCTGTATATAAGATACTATTAATTTATAATACCTTTGGTAGCATGTTTGGCATCACATATGAAAGTTTCAAAAAAAAAAAAAAGAAAATTTCACATTAAGACCTGTTATGGGCAGCTCTGTGACTTCTGCAAGATAAGAAAAGCCAAGGTTCTATGCTGAGTTGCTTTTATTCTACAGGATACCAACAGTGATAGGAGTCTTGACTGATCCTGAAGCAAATTCAATTTGGAAAGATCTTGGGTACAGTGACTTGGGGAAAATGTGGGGGTCATTTAATACTTTTTAAATGTTTTTTTGGAAATGAAAAATACAGGCCAGGAAGTCAGAGTAAGATGAAAGACAATATCTCTAAGGAGTAGGTATGATTCATAGCCTTTTAGTATTTTCTTCTATAGCCTTTAGTATTTTCTTTAGTATTTTCTTCAATAATGTGCTGTTAGAGAATTTGGTAGTTAAACAACAAACAAACAAACAAAAACAAACAGAAACCTTCTCTATTGGTTAAAAAGTTCATCCCTCCTACTGGTTAGGTGATTAGTGTACTTCTGTGGATGTCAGAGGAGGTTTTCTTTGTGCCTATTAATTTTTTGGCCTTCAGGTCTGAGAATTAACCACAACCAATGGCTTAGTTCATTCTCAGTTTACTTTTTAATTATTTTTGTTTCTCCAAGGGTAATGATCAGATGCAAAATGCCCATAATATAGAGTCAGTAAACTTATAAGACAATTGTCTTTTAAATTCATAGGAGTTATAGTATATTGCCAAGAAATCTTAGAATTAACTACTAAAATGGCAATATTAGTATTAAAATGGCAAAAAAAGATCAAAATTTGGATGCTACACCCATATAATACTAGATAAAAATTCTGAATTACCATTTTGTTCCTGAAATCAGCTGAGCAATAGCTTTTCAGTTTTCCTAATCAGTAGGTGACATTCTGGCTTGGAAAATATCATGCTGTAGTTACAACTTGTATTTATTACTTGGTAAATGCCAATAGTACTCTCAGCACCATGTAAAGTATAAAATGACACTATTTCTACTCTAAGGATTTATTTTTAGAGAGGAAACCTCAAATAAAACAACACCAGCTATAAGTAACACCTATTTCAGACATAATATTTAAAAAATTTTTGGTGCATCAATGTTTTTCCACTTTCTACAATACTTTTGATGCATTCCCTTTTTTTATTTTTATGTTTGTTTGTTTTTATTAGTTTCAGGTGCATTTCTCGTTCAAGAGGACATATATACTCAAAGATGGCCACTACTGAGATGTCAATAGAGAGTTTTATTTGTTTGTTTTGTTTTGTTTTTCAGGATAGTTTGGAAAGAACTTAAATGAAAATTTGATCCAAGAAGTACTGGTGCCAAAGAAAACAATTCTGGACACTAGCTTGTGGAAGAAAAGGCCTGCATTTCCTACATAGAAGGAATATATACTTAGTGTGTTCGAAAGCCACATTAATTTTGATAATTCACCATGCAACTTCTAATGCACCATGACTACCAGTTATAAAAGACATCGATATAACCTCTCATCTTAAAATAGATATTCATTTAAAAAAGGGGCTGCTGGGGCCGGCCGAGTGGCGCGGTGGTTAAGCGCTGTCTTGGGAAGCCAGCGGCCCCAGTTCGGATCCCACATATGAGGGCCAGTAACACTGCCCTCAAAAAAAAATGGGAGGGGGCTGCTCATGGAAGCACAAATCCTGCTCTGCATCATAGACATCTCACAAGATTTGGAATAAAATATATAAATAAAAAATAATACGCATGAACACTGCAAGCATATTGGAAACTTGTCACATTGTTTCCCAAATGGCAGGTTTTACCAATTAATTATCTTTTGCAGTAATTTTTCCCATTGCATTTCTTCACTTGGAATTCCTTGAATAACTTCTGTACTCCAGTAATTCTCTACTTTTATGTATTAGGTACATCTTTTATATTAACAATAATTTTTTAGACTTCTTCAGGCAAGAATGATCTCTTCTTGACCCTTCCATTTTTGTTGTCATTGCTCATCCTCCCCTCTACCCTGCTTCCAACTTTTCTTCATATTTGGCTTCCAAAAATCTATTCTCTTTCCTTTGATACTTGTCATCCATTGGTTATGATCTATTTGGGAAGTCAGCCCTTCCTCTTCACTATTTCCAAACTGGTTTGAATCCAAAACTGTCTTGCCAGAAAAATTCATATGCTAGCTCCACTTATTAATCACATTGTTGTAATATATGATTATAGCTGTGTGCATTTTAAAACTCTTATCTCCTTTGATTCTTAAAGCAATATAGTGGTATAGACTGAGTGCACAGTACAAACCCCAGTTTATAGGTAAGAATCTAAATATCTTGTCCAAAATTGTGCACATATTGTGTCTTCTAACTCATCAGACTAGAAATCTGTCCACAGCATCCCTGTGCTGTGAAAACTAGGGTGTCATCTCTTTGATTTAGTATAATATAATCTCTACCTATTTCCACTCATTTAGTTTTATCAGGAATCAGGTATCACTTTAACATCTCCTTAGTATTTGCTGCTCTCCATCTGTTTAACCTGGCAGCTTGTGTTTCACAATAGTTCAAACTATTCATCTTTTACATGTATAAAAAGCAAATTTCTTTGCCAAGCCAGGTTCTCTATTTAATCGGAACTGGTGTTTCCTTAAGCATCACTCTGCCTTAACTGCTCTGCTATCAAATTTCATTTTTTCACTCATTGTATTGATCATGCCCCATTTTGTCCTATGTTTCTCTTATATTTTCTCTATTCAGGCAGGTGGGAGAAGCCACCGGAGACAGGCATGAATAACTCTATCTGTAAAGGTTGATCTGAAGGCAAAATTACAGCTCCAGTGTCCTAGAATTAGATAGGCAAAGTAGTCGTTTTTTCCCTGAGGATGGCTGTCCTCAACACATTTAGGTTTCAATGCACGGTCCAAAATCTGGAGGCTGATTCCGAACTCCAGTGCACTGCTTTCTAGAGTGCATTCAGTATTTTTATTAGTTAAGTGCTCCACTATCAAGTTTCTGAGAAGCCTAAATTAAATAAACAGTTTTTATTAGGATGCGTCTTTTAGAATTAATGTTCCATGGAATGACAATTTATGAAACTGCACTTAAATCTTAATATACAAAGACAAAGGTTCTCACAGGATTCTCAGTGCTTCCCGTTTCCCAGCTTTCTGGAAACACTTTGAGAAGAGACATACATAGAATTTTGGCACTTAACTTCTAGTTTGAGGCAGCGGTACACACTTTAATAAAGAATAAAAGAAACAAAATAACCTAGGCCTTGAATCTCAGGAAAAGGTTCTAGCTGAGCATATACAAAGCCTGATTTGAAGTTTTTTGGTTCACTTTTTCCCCCTCATTTCCACAGTCTGCCTCCTCCAACATATCTTATTGGAAATATTTCAAATCATTGAACACATCTTGAAACTTTCACAGAAAAAACTCTCCCTCCCTCTCAAATTGTTTCCCACAATAGAGTTCTTAACATAGCAGTCAATGAAATCACAGCAGTGACGGTTGCCTAAGCTCTGTGTGTATAAAGATAGCCCTTAAACAAAGAGCAAGATGTTCCAATGAAGAAATCTTCTCATCTTTGTCTGAATCTAGTTGCAGATGTTTCAATTTTTTAATTTTATTTTTAATATGTAAAGTGTCAACTTGTGTTGCAAATATAGATTTTAAAGAGTGATGCATATATACTTCTTTTGCACATTAAAACAAGGGCATAGTAAACTAAGGTTAAATTTGTATTTTAAGATTATACAGGTACAGAGTATATTTTTTCTCAAATTATGAAGTGAAATATTGTAATTAAAATGAGGACAGAAGTATAGATTACTACAAGTAAACATTGGCAAACAAATGTTTTAAAGTTTGGTATAAATAAGAATAAATGTAAGATGTTGTAGAAGCCAGAAAGCAAGAAGGAAAACAAAAGGTATACTTCATGACATAAAAATGTAATATTTCTATAAAAATAGATTGAAAAATAAATGATTTATTTTTGCAACATGTATAAGAAATTTTTAATATTCACTAAAGAGCTTATATGAGTTAATAAAGCAAACATAAACAATCTAATAAAAAAATAAGAAACATACATTATAGACTAGTCACAGAAGAAGAAATGCTAATGGTCAATAAATGTGAGAAGACGCACAAGCTAACCTCTCAGGGAGACAAGGTTAATAAAATGGCCAGCAAGATTTGGGGACATTAGAAGCTCAGGCACACATGGGGAAGATGTAAAATCCTGAGATAATTTGTCAATATCTATGAAAATTTTACATCACCTAAAAATTTGAGTAAATTATAGTATGTCTATAACAATGAATGAGGTACAGCTGTGTAGTTACATGTGTAATGTAGCCATGATAAACTATTATGAAGTAGAAATAAACTCAGCACTTACAAAATAGTAACAATCTATACACCTACATCATATAAATATGTACTTGTTTATGTGTGTGATTGTATACAGCTTTGTGTCGGTAAAAATACAAATAAATATGCACACTCTATATACACATGTATACCTTAAGATATTTATAGAAACAGTCTGGAAGAGTAAGCGCCGAACTGTTAATCTGTTGGTGATTCTATACAGAGGGTGGGGCTGGTGGACGTTATGGAATTAGGGAGACATTGTATATAATTTAATGTTTAGATCAATTTTGTGTTACTTTTTTTTTTATGAATCAGAGAGATGTGGTAAACAACCATGAGTCTAGAATGGTCTGGAAATATGTTGTTGAGAGATTTAAAAATCGGGCTGGATTAGTAAGCCTCAGAATGTGGTAACCTACTGTGAATCTTAGACTGGTAACCCTGTGTGCCATGCAAGGAGTTTGGGGGATGCAGAATAGCAGTTAAAACACCATCTCTAGTTTATTTAAGAATGGTTAATATATTTATAATATTTAGTGTAAACTATGTGATTTGTGTTTTCCATTAAAAGTATTTTTCAGGTGTATGTGTGTATACATAGAAAATGACATTTGTTGGGATAGAGCTACTGAGACATTTACCAGTTCATCATTCATTCAACATTCAAAGAGCATTTAATACTACATATACAATGTGTAGAGAATTATTCCTAGGAGCATGAGGACAAAAATAAATAAAACACAGTCTCTGTGTTCGAGTAGTCACAGCTTAATACTAGAGAGACAGATAAACACACATACACACACACACACACACACACACACACACACACACACACACACACTACAATGAATGTGATGGGATAGGTGAAATAATGGTTGAGGGGACAGTGTTGTCGCATAAGTTGTAATCACCAGGTCTATTTGGCAGTCAGAGAAGGGTTCTTGGAAGGGGTAATGTCTGCACTGAGGTTTTGTTTGTTTATGTTGTTGTTGTTGTTTTTTAAGGTTATCGGAGTGACAATTGTCAGTAAAGTTACATAAGTTTCAGGTATACAATTCTATAATATATCATCTATATGTCACATTGTGTGTTTGCCACCTTCCATCACCATATATTTGATCCCTTTAACCCACATCTACTGAGTTTTGAAGCATGGGTAGAAGTTCGTGAGTTGAATAAAGAACTGCAGGGCATTCCAGACAATCAAACATTAAATATATCTGAAATAACATCAAGTTTTCAGTGTGATACTAACAACTAGCATAAACACTTCCTGTGTGGGTCAGGCACTGTTAGTGCTTTATATGCATTAACTCAATCTCACATCAACGCAATGCACTACTGTTCATCATCCCTTTATCACAAATTAGGAAACTAAAGCATAGAGAGTTAATGAATTTGCTAAAAGTCACATAAATAATATGTGGCAGATTTGGTTATAACAGGATCAAGGAAAAGTGAAATTCAGGCAGTCTGGCCTAAGAGCTCATTCTCTTAGCTATCAAACCATACTTTATAAAATGTAAGAAGACTTGTGGAAGTAAGGCCATCAAATTAGGTTCATGAACTGTGTTTGATGCTAAAGAATTTGAGCTTTCTTTGGTCAGTTACAGCGAATCATTAGGGGGTTGGGTGGATTCTGTCCAGAGATTTAAATGTTGGGCTAAATTAGTCTGTGCAGGGACCTCAGCCAAAAGGGAAAGTAATCTGACTTGCATTTTAGGAAGAAGACAGTGGCAAAGCTCTGGCTGGTAGATTTGAGAGGCAGTAAGGCTTAAGGCACAGAGCACACTGCAAAGGCTGAGGCAAGAACTAATGGGAGTTTGACTGAAGACCTAGTCAGTGGAAATAGAAAGAACAGGATAGATTTCCAGTTTGATTCAGAATTCTATTCCGCTCTAATAACCTGAGGTTAATAAAATTTAAATGAAAAAAAAAGTTGTACGCATTAAACTCATTATTTAAAAGCATGAGATAAAAATACTCTATTCAATCAGTGTTCCATTTACAATATATAGAACAGAGTAGTATAAATTCAAATACTTTTCCTTGATCCCTTCTATATACAACTAATACAATTCAGCCTAATATAAGCTAGAAGTTAGCAAGATTTTACTGTAGTATTTTGTAAAGAATTTACCAAATGGAGGATAGTTTTAATTAAAAAAGACTGTAATTTAACTTTTCATTTCTTTGGTCATATTAAGTATTAAATACCAATACTCTATTATGCAACTATCGTGCTTTATTTGTAAGGCATAATTAGTATCTTGAAATTACACACACTTCAATCACTTCAAATTAATTAATATAATAACTTTCCATAAACTCCAGCTAGAAGATAGATGAGGCTTGTCAAAGAAGTTCAGTGAATTCCCAAGGTAAAATAAATAGTTTATATTTCCTACTCAAGTATTAGGGGGAATAAATAATGTTCTCTTTTGGAATAGGCCAAAAACAACTGGCCTACCCTTTTCCTCAAATTTATATTTGTTTGTGTTAAGAAAAACTTGACAACCACATCAATTAATCTCAAAGCTGCATCACATTGGAAAAATATTTTTATAATAATTAAAAGAAAGAATCATCATGCACTTGAACCCTACTTTAGCCATACACTAGCTGTTTGGTCATAGGAAAGTTACCTGACCTCTGTAAACTTCAGTTTCTTTATATATAAAGTGGAAATAATAATAGGTCCTTTGCAGAATTAGTTGGAGGATTAACAGTATTGTGAGTGAAGCACCTGGCACAGATGTTTACCTGACATTAGATACCTTGGCAGCAGATAGTTTTGCTTAAAGTATGTCAAATGACCATCATATGTAGTTTCACTTCACTCTGGGTGATCTTATTACGAATTTCCCTAATCTTTTTTTTTTTTTACTTCTTTTTTTTTTTTATTAGTTCAGGTGTACAAAACAATGTAATAGTTAGACATTTACACCCCTCACAAAGTGATAACCTCCCCTCCCCCAATCTACTACCCCTCTGAATATTCAACACAAGTATCAAGAAAACACAAGTGCTCCATCTTTGTATGCATGGGATGTTGATTTCCCTTTCTGTGTACTGTAGTGAGGCAGAAGAATTTCTTCTAGAATATCTTTTTCATCTGGCTGTGCTCCCACATTGGAAAGAGTTGGGGTTAAGTTAGAGATGGGCAGGTGACTTGAAACCTGGTCAGTTAACCACATCTTTAGACCAAAAGATCACTTATAAATTTATTTCACCTGAAGGAATTTGCATTATGACATCTTTCCCCGTTCACCTCTTTTCTATTGCTTTGAGCAGAAGTGACAGGAAACATATTGGGGGAATCTGATAGAAGTTGACAATTACATGTCACACTTCTTGATCATACCAACCCCCTATGCGCAAGATAAATATTAATGCTTCCCATCTCTGGGGTTCTTGGTTGTGCAATTTCAATGGTAGGGGCCAGTTACTGACCCCTTCCTGTGAAGTACTGTTTGCTTGAGGCAAGAAACAAAACCAAGTTTTGAGATTAGGATAGCATCCAACAAGAGAAAAAAAAATCTTAAAGAAAACAAACTGAAAGCATCTTGGAGTCACCCGGCCTTTCCTCCTGTCCCCCCTACCCCCCCCCCCCCCCCCCCCCCCCACAGACACACTAGTTTGTTAGGAAAACAAACGGTAGGACAAATGTTGTTCACCTTGTGTCTGCTTTGTGCCTTTTGCCATTTAAGGGGATAAAGATGTGAATCCAATGAGTCCTACAATCCATTTTCAGCCTTACAAGTGATGCACTTAATTTGTCAGGATGTAAATCAGCAGGACCGCTCAGTGTGATTATGGAGTACAATCCTGTTCATAAAATATTACTACTCATTCTGACGAAGAAGTGGTGGACCTTCTTAAGGGCCACCTCACCTCATAGAATTGGCAGTTGAAGCCCCATCATACTCAAAGCTGGGAAGTCACACATCCAGACACACCCTCTGACATTCTTCTGGGAGGAAGCAAAGCTTAATTCAGATAATCCCCTTTGTAAACTGTATTAGCTGATCCAAACCAGGACTGGCTGACTAAAGGCATGTTGTTCCTACATTTTAGAGATGCCACCATGTAGAAATAGCCTCCCTGTCATTCGAAGGATGAAGATTTATTTAAGGAATTGGTAGAGATGATCAATAAGTTATTTTAAAATATATAGAACAGCTTCGTGTTTGACTTTGGCTTTGTATCCACTTAATAAGGGTTGGTGGTCCCACATTTCTTTGTTGCTCTAAAGGTACTTGGCAGAGTTCCTCTAATTCCATTTCAAGTATGAAAATAAAGAATAACAATAAACAAAACAGAAGAAATATGTTGTGCATTACCAGTGGGTACTTTTGGTTTGTATAAAGAAAAACACTTTTTTTGAAAGTGGTTCATGGAGGAATTTGCCTGGTTTAAGAATAGATGTTCCGGCCGGCCGAGTGGCACATTGGTTAAGAGCTGGTTTGGGATGCCAGCGGCCCTGGTTCGGATCCCACATATGAGGGCCAGTGACACTGCCCTCTACAGCTAACAACAGCTCCACCTGGAGCTGGGCTGTGTGAGCCCTGGTGACGGTGTAGGCTGCGGCCCCTGCTGCAGTGGGCTGCCATAGGCTACAGTGAGTGGCCGGCAGCCAGCGTGAGCTGCCAATAGCCACAGTGAACGACCATCTAGAGGCCGGTGACCGATCTGCCTCATCCAGGAAGAGCGCAATGATGATACCAACATGGACCAGTGAAGCAACATCCTCCACAACTAGACTGAAGAACAAAAAGACAGCAATGTGTCTGTTCCCCTTCCCGGATTCCCCAACGCTGTTCCCCTCCCCCAATTCCCCAATTAAAAAATCTAAAAAAAAAAGAATAGATGTTCCACCAACATTCTGTTACATACATTGGACCCTTCAACAGGAAGACACAGATAACTGGAGCTATGGCAATGCCAGAAGAGATAGCACACTGATAGAAAAATAAACCCCAGGAATCACATGGGAAGTAATGGCATAATTAAGGGTCAAAAAAGAAAGGGGTGCAGACTAGGAGTAAAAGACACGTTTTTGTCAGCATAGCACAGAAGTCAGCTTCAAATTAAAAATATAACCCCCTGAAATTATTGTGTCATACCTATATTGCTGGAAAATGGAATTGTTATAATCCTGAAAAAATATTAGCATTGAAGTTATGATTTATATATGGAAATCTAAATTTTCCTTAGAAATTAGAATTGAATGAGGGAAAAATTCATGGGCAGAGTACATATATGTGTTTGGGGTCAGGGGTCAGGTTCCTCTGAGAGGCTATGGGGCATGGAGAAGTCTCTTCTGCCTGACCTGCAGTGAAGCTCTTTTGAGAGCTGGAACCTTGACTTAGCTTTACCAATGGAACAGAGAGAACAACTATTAAGCAGTTTCCCCTAAAAACAGAACATTCAAGGTGAGAAATCCACAGTAGAAAATGACTCCAGGTATCATATCAAGAATCATGAAAGACAAAAAGTCCAAACCGATCAATGTAGAATTAGGGTAGAAAGGATATATATATATATTTTTTTTTTTGGGGGGGGCAGTGTCACTGGCCCTCATATGTGGGACCGAACCAGGGCCACTGGCTTTCCAAGCCAGCGCTTAACCACTGCGCCACTCTGCTGGCCCAGGATATATTTTTTAAAAAGAAGAAGAAAAAGGAGGAGGAGGGGAAGAAGGAGGACTAGAAGCAAAAGAAAGTATGAATATGAGAAGGAGGGAAGGAAAGAGAAAGAGAGACAGAGACACAGAGAAATGGAGAGAGCAGAGTACAATGACACTTTAGGACAGCGTTGGTTATTGTAGTTAAGGGTGAGGCCATTCAGGGTTCCCAGTATTTTTATGACATCCTGACAGCTAAAGTGTCAGATGTAGACCAAAAGATAATACACATATCAGCAGGGGAAGAACTGAAGAATGTAAATTCAGGCTGACAATTTTTTAAAAGATAAATTATATGTAGTAGTATACTTAGTGAGAGATGGATTAAAACCACCATAAGTGACATCGATAAAATGAAATGCCATGCAGTTATCAAGAATGATATTAGAGGACTATTTATTGATTAAAAAAGATATGTATCTCCAAAGAAAGGAGGCTACAAAACAGTGTGTATAGCATGACACAACTTTTTGTGAAAACTATTTATATGTAATATAGAGCTAACATAGGCAGCTCTCTCAGTGTGATGGGACTGTGATTTTTAATTTTGTTTTGTGTACTTTCTCTTTTTTCTACAATAAATGTGTTATTTATATAATTATAAAACTGCATTAAAATGATAAAATTGTCATTGTTTTACTTATTCATTCCTAGACAAAGCTGTCACAATAGCATCTTGAAATATATCACTATAAATGGGGTTCACTTTTAGGGACAAAGTTAAAGCATGGTGGGATCCTAAATCAGGGGATAACTGAAGTCAAGTATACCTTTTAAGTGTATGCATCTGGTTACTGTGAAACTGCAGTAGGATAAATGGTATTTTTCAACAGAATTTTCAATTCCAGAACATTTCATCATGTAACCAGTTCAGGGTCAAGTCCTGTCAAGTTTATTTATAGTTATACAGTTTACCCTATGACAGTACAAAGATAAATAAATGTAAAATTTAGAAATACAAGTCATAGAACATGAGTGACCCCTTTCAGACTCAACCAACAGCCATGTAAAAGTTTCATTATAATTGTTGTCATTAGGTCTACATTTAGTGTGAAGTTGAGAAATCCTTCTAGGTTGTGGATAGTACCCAGAGACCATGTACTACAGTGGAAAGAGCAGGACTAGGAACAAAGAAACCTGAACTATATTGTCAGTTGTGCCACTAATGAGCTGTATGACCTTGGACAGATCACTCACTTCCAATTAGTCTATTCCCTCATCTGTAAAATAAGAGAACTAGCAGTCCTCTTAGGTTCCTTAGGTACCTTCCTGGTTCGGAATATGATGAAAGCTCTAGTTCCATCAACACAATGGTATTTAAATAGTTTCTAGCAAAAACAATGGTCTTTAACTCACTATAATGCACAGAAACTGAAACATCTTCAAGCCATCCAAATATCTATATAGAAGAAATACAGTTAAATATACAATATACTTTCCTACAGAGGTCAGTGCTTTGATTGAATTGTCCATCATGAATGCCAGTGACTTCAAAATCATATAATCTATGTGTCATTCCAGCTCTCAAGATGTCTAAGATCCATTTCATTTAACAAAGATGATTCATAGTTTATAAAAACACATCTATAAAGCTAGCCAGATATTAGGCCCAGGGGAAATGGCTTTAAATGGGGAGAAAACAAACAAACAAACAAACAAACAAACAAACTCTTGAATCAACTTTACAGGTAAATTTTCTAGAAACAAAATAAATTTTGCCTCTTTCTAGAGCAAGATCTAAAATTCAACAATCTTATAGCTCTGTACAAGCTTAAGAGCAGGTAGAGTATAATCCAAACTAATGGTTCTGTTTTTTTGTCTATTGCTATAAATTTTTGATTCTGCTGCAAACTGTCAATATTTTGTGTCATTGAATTTAGTCATAGAATCAATTAATTTTTGTGAATATGGTGGGATTTGAACAACTGAACATTAGATAAATTAGTGCTCAAAATTATGAAAGGCAAATATTTCAAGAGTATAAACAAAAGTGTTAATGTTATTGTTCACATACTTGCTATATTCACCTTAAGCTCTATTTTGTTTTTGTATTCAAAATTAATTTGGCTCTATATTTCTTTCCTTCTTTTTTTTTTTTTGAAAACCACTTCAATCTTCGTATTTTTTTTTTTTAAGAGTTAGCAAAAGGCAGAGGATATAAGTAAGCCATGTGTAAATGTTTTTGGAATACAATACTCACCTGTTTTTCTCATGAATCTTTCCAATTTCATTTGTCTGTTGAAGAAGTTGCTTCTCTAGCCTGTATGTTGATACTGAATTCTCCAGCAGTTGTATTTCAAGTCTAGAAGTTTGATTTAGCACCTAAAGATAAAAGATACAAACATTTCAAACTTTCATCACAAAGAGTAAAAACAATTATTTTGGGTTTTAATTTAGCTGTGTTTTCTTTTAGATTAATATTTTTTCCAGAATATTTAATTAAATGGTCTACATTCTACTAATTAATGTTTTACATGTTTCTTAAAATTATGTTTATTTGAGATTGAGGTTGCAGTTGAATGAGAAAATTGAGTTGTTAAATCCATTTCCATATTTAAATTTTTGTGTCCTGAATCGTTAGGCTATTTCACCATGCTAGCTGCTTTACATGTATTATCACCAATATTTACAAGTGCAATGAGTAGCACTAAAAGGTCTTAGATACTGTATATAATTAAGAATAACTAAGAGGTATGTAAAATATGCCTGCCTTGATCTATCATCTTACATAAAACAATTAGAAAGATGCAAACAACTTTTGACATAGTTTAGGCAGTTTCATGATCACACATTTATTGAACATCTATAAAGATGGATCATGTCAGCCCTTCCAGATGTCATATCATTACATAGACATGGGCACCTGTTGAAGGGGGAATTATTATCATCATTTTATAAATGAGGAAACAGGTTCGGCAAGTGGCTAAAATTGACATAGGAACAAAGGGAAGAGCTGTGTTTCAAACCCAGATAGTGTGACTCTAATTCTATTGCTCTATACAAAAACCTAAGGAGAGGGAGAGTCAAACTATCCTATCCTGGGTCTTAATTTGAGGGGATAAAGTGACCAGGAATCAATCTATTTCACAATGAAGATAAATTGCAGTTATCCTTTCAACTGTACTACATTGGGTCCTCTAGAAACTGTAAATGTTCCACTCATCTGGAATCAAGAAGACTCATGTTGCTAGTTAAGCTTTAATATAACATGAGTATGTGAGCCGTGAACCCAAACACACTCATCCTCTGAGCAAACATCACATACTCCAGTGCTAGAGGATGCCTTCAATCTGAGACAATGTCTTTCTCTCTCCCTGTCTCTATCCTTCCCTGACCCCCTTCTTCCTTAAGGGAGGTAAAACGGGCAAGGGAGAGGTATAATTAGTTTTAAAAAGGTCCCCATGTCACTGAACACTTCTATAACCATCACATCATTGTTAGAACTACTTTATAAGAAACATGGGAACATTTCTGAAGGGTCAATATCAATCTAAAGGGTATTCCTCTAAAAATGACACCATGAGTGCTTTCCTCTTTTGTGTAGCATGTCTAAACCTATATCAAATGCACACAGAAAACCCTTTCAAATATATTCTGATACGGCCAGGGCTGGGCTTGGGCTAAGGAAATTGTGAGGGAAGAAGACACAGTCTCAAGGGAACATCTCAGGGACTAGGGTGATGAGAGAGGGAATTGCCTCAACTGCAAAATTTAAGGAGGCACCAAAAAATTCAGTGATAAAGATAATTAATATTTTAGCACATTTTAAAAGATCAAAACTAAAGCACAAAATCCATGTTGAACATTTTAAAATAAAGACAGGATCTGCTCCTGCACGTGTATATTCAATTTTTCATGACTTGATCTCACTCCCTTCACCATAGTCCCAGCCCTGCTGGGAGTGGGGGGTGGGGGGTGGATGGAGATTGGGTGGGTGGAAAATTGTGAGATGGAGCATTTGTGCTTTAAAAAAAAATTAACAAGAGATCCAAGATTGCAGATAAATGCTGTGCTTGCTTCCTCCCGTGACCACGTTAAAATTACAACTAAATTATAGAACAATCAACCTGGAGAGCCATCAGAAGTCTAGCTGATCAGAAGTGTTATAACCAAGGATATAAAGAAGAAGTAATGTTGAGACTGGTAGGAGGGGTGGTGATGTGGGACTTACATGTGATGGTTGAGAATGGGAGGCATAGCTTGGCCATGGAGGTCTCTCCACCCCAGTTGAGCGAGGGATGCCAGCCTCGGGCTCCCCAACCCAAAGTAACAGTGCTGGGAAAAGGAGCCCTCACAACATTTGGCTGTGAAAAACACTGGGGATTCCAAGTGAGACGAAAGCCTGCAGGGAAATCCACAGATCCTCTTAAAGTGCCTGTGCACAAAGTGACTCACTCACAGGTACTCACCCTGAGATCTGGCAGAGGGACAGTGACTTAGGTGTCAGAGACATACAGGGAAAGACTGAGTTGTGTGGCTTTAGGGTAAGGACAATTGTCATTTTCCCGGCATAGAATCCTTTCCCGTGCAGCTGGCAGGCAGGTGCCATCTTTCCTGTGTTGAGCCCTCCCCAACACTGCCAAATCTGAATCTTCATTGGGTCAGTGAACTCTGCTTGTTCCACCCTGGTGAGTCCTACTCAACTTGCAAAATGCCAGGGGCACTTTCACAGCCAGCAGGTAGCCCCACTCACATTGCACTGTTTCTTGGACAACTCTTGGGGATCCATAGGCCCCAAGCAGGTAGCAGCTGGCCTTGTGCTCTGAGTCTTTTGCTAAGTAGCTCCAGGCTCAGCACGGGCACCAAACCAAAATCTACATTAACCTGGTGAACACCATTTGTCCCACCATGAGGACTCCTGGAGACCCCACCTCACACAATTCACATACCACATGAAGCTCTATCAGTGGCTGAAACTTATGGGAGCTGGAAGGTTGCATGAGGCTTCAGGGTGCCCTAGGAGTTTTGCACAGGTACACCAGGCATGGTACTGAGTTCACAGAGTGCCCGTCCCCATGTGTCTCCAGGACTAGCACAGGCAGCAACCAGCCATGGACTGCTCTGTAGCTCCTACCAGGTAATACCCAACTAACCTCACAGGCAGTGCCTGAACTGGGCCTGCACCAGATCCCCTCTCAAGAGGCCCCAAAACCAACATACTCAGAGTTTAGCTTCAGACCACAGCAAAGCACTACTTAATTAGCCCCACAGCGTCCCACCCAAAGGGTTATCTCAGCAAGCAACAGAGCCTGCTGGGGTGAATCCTTCTCTGCAGGGCAATCCCCCCTCCCCCTAACTCCCATGGTGGCAACTCATATGGGTTGGACATGGCCAAACCCCACAGCCAGTCAACCTTAGGGTCAATACCACCCATGGATGTGCCAATAGTAATCAAAACTCAACTCTAACAGGAAGGCACATATAACCCACACCAGGGGACACTCTTAGAGCACCTGGTGCAGGTGACCAGGGAGACTGTGCCACTAGGACCTACAAGGTACCTACTACATAAGGCCACCTCATCCACACTGGAAGACATAGCAGATCTACCTGATACATAGAAACAAACACAGAGAGGAAGTAAGATGAGGAAACAGAGAAATATGTCCCAAAAAAAGAACAAGAAAAAATTCCAGAAAAAGAACTAAAGAAAACGAAGACAAGCCACCTACCAGATACAGGGTTCAAAATAAATGTTATAAGGATGCTCAAGGAACTTAGTAAGAACTTCAACAAAGAGACAGCAAGCATAAAAAAGGACATAGAAACCATAAAAAAACCCAAACAGTCAGAAATGAAGAATACAACAACCAAAACGAAAAATGAATTAGAAGGAATCACCAGTAGACTAGCTGAATCGGAGCATTGATCAGTGATTTGGAAGACAAGGTAGCAGAAAACATTCATTTGGAACAGCAGAAAGAAAAAAAGAATTTAAAAAAAATTGAGAATAGTTTAAGAGATTTCTGAGACAACATCAAGAATAACAACAGTTGCATCATAGGGGTATCCAAAGGAAAGAAGAGAACGCAAGAATGAGAACTTATTTGAGAAATAATGACTGAAAACTTTTCTAACTTGCTGAAGGAAATAGATATACAAGCCCAGAAAGCAGAAACTCCCAAACAAGATGAACCAAATGAGGCCCACACAAAGATACATTATAATTAAAATGGCAAAAATTAAAGACAAAGAGGGAATGCTAAAAGCATCAAGAGAAAGGCAACTAGTTACTTACAAGAAGGCTCACATAAATTTGTCAGCAGATTTCTCAACAGAAACTTGTAGGCCAGAAGGGATTGGCAGAAAATATTCAAAGTAATTAAAAGTAAGGACCTACAACCAAAACCACTCTACCCAGCAAGGCTATCGTTTAAAATTAAAGGAGGGATAAAGAGCTTCCCAGATAAGAAAAAGCTAAAGGACTTCATGTCCACAAACCAGTGTTACAAAAAAAACAAAAACAAAAACAAAACATTAAAGGGGAATTTATAAGAAGAAGGGTGGGGGGAAGAACATAAATATGAATAATAAAATGGCAATAACTAAGTGTTATTAATAGTCACTTTAAATCTAAATGGATTCAGTGCTCCAATCCAAAGACATAGGGTAGCTGAATGGATAAGAAAATAAGACCTAAACATATGCTGTCTACATGAGAACAACTTCAGATCAAAAGACACACACAGACTAAAAGTAAAGGTGTGGAGAAAGATATTTTATGCAAATGGAAACAAACAAACAAAAAATGGTAGGTTAGCAATATTTATATCAGACAAAATAGGCTTTAAAGCATAGACTATAATAAAAAACAGAAGAGGGACATAACATAATGATAAAGGGATCAATCAAACCAGAGGATATAATCCTTGTAAACCTTTATGCACCTAACATAGGAGCACCTAAATATATAAAGTAAATATTAACCAACATAAAGGGAGACAGCAATAGTAATATAATCATAATAAGGGACTTTAACACCCCATTGACAGTAATGGACAGATTTTCCAGACAGAAAATCAATAAGGAAATAGTGGCCTTAACTTACACACTAGGCCAGAAGGATTTAGTTTATATTTTTAAAGCATTTCACCTTGAAGCAGCAGAGTATACATTATTTTCAAGTGCACATGGAACATTTTTCAATGTAGACCACCTGTGAGGCCACAAAACAAGTCTCAATAAATTTAAGAAGACTGAAATCATATGAAGCATCTTCTCTTACCATAATGGTATGAAACTGGAAATCAATTACAAGAAATAAACTGAAAAATCACACAAACATATGAAGGCTAAATAACATGCTACAACAATGAATGGTTCAAAAATTACATCAGAGGAGAAATCGAAAGATACCTTGAGATAAATGAAAATGAAAACATAACAACCTAAAATCTATGGAACACAACAGCAGCAGTCCTAAGAAGGAAATTCACAGCAATAGACCTTCTTCAAGAAACAAGAAAAAATTCAAATAAAAAATCTAACCTTGCACTTAAAGGAACTAGAAAAAAAACAGCAAACAAACCCCAAAGTGAGTAGAAGAAAGGGATGAATAAAGATCAGAGTGTAATAAACAAAATAGAGTCTAATAAAACAATACAAAGGATCAATGAAACCAAGAGCTGATTCTTTGAAAAGATAAACAAAATCGATAAACCTTTAACCAGACCTGTCAAGAAAAAAAGAGGACCCAAATACATAAAATCAGAAATGAAAGAGAAGTGACAACTGACACCACAGAAATACAAAGAATTATGAGGAAATATTTTGAACAATTATATGTCAATGAATTTGACAATCTGGAAGAAATGAGTAAATTCCTAGAAACATACAGTCTTCTAAGACTGAATCAAGAAGAAACAGAAAATCTGAACTGACAGATTACTACTAATGAAATTAAGTCAGTAATCAAAAAACTACCAACAACAAAAAGTCCTGGGCCAGATGGCTTCACAGGTGAATTTTACTGAACATTGAAAGATGAATTAACACCTATTCTTGAATTTCAAAAAATTCAAGAGGAGGGAAATTTCCCAAGCTTATTTTATGAGGCCACCATTACCCTGATTTGAAAACAAAAGACATTACAAAAAAGAAAATTATAGGCTGATATCCCTGATGATCATAGATACAAAACTCCTCAACCAAATATTAGCAAATCGAATTCAGCAATATGTTAAAAAGACCATACACCATAACCAAACGGGATTTATTCCTGGAATGTAAGTTTAGTTCAATATTCACATATCAATTAATGTGATACTCCACATAAACAAAATGAAAGGTAAAAATCATATGATCATATCAATAGATACAGGAAAAGCACTTGACAAAATCCAGCATGCATTTATGGTAAAAACTGTCAGCAAAACGGGAATGGAGGAAACATATTTCAACATAGTAAAGGCCATATCATACAAAGGTACATGTCTCAGTGAATCAAACATATCATATGCCAATAAATAAAATATTTTCTTCCTTATTCATCATAATCTCTGATCATACTTTCTGGTACCAAATTTTCTCAAATACCATTTTTTTAAAAAAAATTTTACAAAGGACAGAAATTGTTCTTCATGTCTGAGAAACATGAAAGCACACTGAGCAAAGAATGGAACCAGCCATAATTTAAAATGAAGCTGCCTATATCTAAGTCTGAAGACTACTACAGCTTCTAATATTTCTCTACTTTGTTCTACCTCTAGTCTATTTGCTCCACAGCAAGCAGAGTGATCTTTGTAAAAACATAAATCAGATCACGCCATCTTCTATGTTAAACCTGCCAATGGCTTCCCTTTAAAATTAGAATAAATTCCAAAGTTCTTTGCCTGGCCTACAAGATCCTATGTGATCAGGTCCCTGCTTACTTCTCAGATCTCACTTCTTGCCACTCTCCTCCATGTTTATTATGGTCCAAACACGTTGGCTTTCTTTTTCACACCTCAAATGCTAAAGTAATTTTCACCTCAGGGTTTTTACATTTGTAGTTTCCCCTGCCTAGAATGCCCACGCCTTCCCAGATCTGGCTACCTTCTTCTCATCCATTGAAGTAAGTCTTGCTCAGAGAAGCTCTTCCTCCCCCATCATAGCAATCAGATCACCCTGTTTTATTTCCTTTATGGAATGATCACTGTTGGCAATCATCCTGTCAGTTCCCTCATTTGGTGTCTTTCTGCCCCATGTGGATGTCAACAGAGGTAGTCTGTCTGGAGCACATCAGACCTCCAGAGCCCAGCATGGGGCCTGACACAGTGGGGCACTCTGTGCTATTTGTTGGATGACATGCTAGACAATGATCTTTGAGTTGTTTTTCAAGAGAGAGGGTAACAGGCCACATGGATATCAAGCTGGACTTCCATGATAAAGCCTAAATCTAAAGCAGTATCTATCTGAATGTGAGAAAAAGAGGGTGACGAATCTCAGAAGTCCAGGCTAAGTGTCAGTTCATCTCAGGCCAATTTTGAGCACAGATGCCAACCCCTTCTCTTCTTTCCCCATCACTTTGACCCAATAGCTGCTTTGTTTCAACTCTCTCCACTGCTGTATTAAAATAGGCTTGAAGTTCAAAAGCAGGAGACTGAGAGAATTATACAGGAAACTATGATAAATGGACCACTCTCTTGCCATGTGTCTATGGAACTTGCTGCTTAGCAATAATCTAAGTGTTCCATTAAAATGACAGGAGACATTTCCTTCTTTAGCAGAAACACATTCCAAAAGGACATCTCTGCAAAAAAGAAAGAAGAGATAAGAAAGAAAGAAAGAAAGAAAGAAAGAAAGAAAGAAAGAAAGAAAGAAAGAAAGAAAGAGTGAAGAGTGTGAAACAAGTCCCCCCCCAAACAATTTCAAAGCTTAGATTTTCCAGAATATACCACAGAATAAGGAAGACATACAGCTTGAAACTGAGAACTTATGAATTATAAAATTTTAGTGCTTTTTTAAAAACAATAAAAATTTAAATACAAAAATGCCTAATTTCTCAAAGAAAATGAGCTAGCGAATTTCAGTTAGCTTTCCTTTAATATGTTTAAGTGCCTCTGATCTTTCTTAAAAGGAAAATCTCCCATACCAGAAAATTTTTTTCACCCCATATTAACTTTGAAATCAGTCTTGTTTGTAGGTTTGTGTTTCTTTTTGCTTTAATGATGTTTTTCAAGTGAAAAATATAAAATAAGGTCTGATGCCTTGGCACTTAGATTTTTACAGAAGAATAAAGGCTAATACACATACAAGGAATGAGAGGTACAAGATCACCATTTTACAAAATTGATGAAATTATTTATTTGGTCCATGGTGAACAATGTGACAAAGTACCACCCTACAGCTTACTTATTAATTTTCAAGGGAAAAGGAGATGGCTGAGATGAAGAGATATGAAGACTTTCACTCTAACCCAGTTAAAAAAGCATCATTGAGAGTGTAGTGAGCTGGCATTTGTGACTGCTGGTGAGATGCAACAGGAAGTGACCAGCAATTCTATGGAGCTCTCCCACCACAATGTTCAACTCCATCTAACTGAGCCTTAAAACTTCATTTCCAGCTTAAAGAAATTATGAGGGATGGAAAAGTACACTGAGAAACATCATAAAAAAATATTCAGACAAATTCAGAAGATGGGGCAGTTTAAATAACAATTGATCTAGTTTCTTTAGAAAATCTCAAGGAAAAAATTAGATGATTGCTCCAAAATAAAAGGGGCTATTAAATCTTGAAAAATAAAATGCCTATAAAACTTTTGGTAGAACTGAGGACATTTGAATATGAAAATTAGATAATCTTAGTAGAAGAAACTTGCCCCAAAGTGCTAATACTCAGAAGAGTCAGAATGGAACCCAGGTAGTCTGTGTCTGAAGTCTGAGCTGTTTTCCACAGGCTCATGTAGTTATGCACAAACAGCGTCCCTCTGGCTAAGAAAGGGACCTCCCCTAATCAATAACAACTGCTATCAAAATGGCTTCTCTTACATTACCATGCGATCTTCTGCTTGCTGCTGCTGATGTCATCTGTCGTCTTCCCTCTTCCCACCCCAACATTAAACTAGCACTGGCAAGGCAGGAAGGTAGCCAAATTTCCCTTGCTCCTCAGAGTACAGAAAAAGTACTTTCATTCCTTGTGCTTAGTTGGTCAGTTAGCTCTGCAGTAGACTGCTTCTATTCAAAGTCCTACACTGACCTATCTGTGCGTGTATTTACCATCAACACTCAGTCCTTGGGACATTGTCTCTAGGCTTGGGAGCACTGGGCTAAAATCCACAGAAATTAAGGGACTAATATTAGTTAATTTAATCATTCACAAGTGTTACTGAGAATCTACTGTGTACCAAGTGCTGTTCTAAATCCTAAGCATAGAACAATGAACAAGCCAAACAAAATCCATGCTCTCTAGGAGTTTGTGTCCTACTACAGGGGTTGGCCAGCTTTTCTGTAAAGGGCCAGACAGTAAACATCTTAGTCTTTGAAGGCCAGATGGTCTCTGGTGCAACTACTCAAGTCTGCAATTGTTGAGAAAATCGCCATATGCAACATATTCATGAATGAGTGTAGCTGTGTTTAATAAAACTTTATTTACAAAAAGAGAGGGCAGTTCAAATTTGTCATAGTTCACTGAGCCCTCTCCTAATGGGTTATCAAGCATTTATTCCAGACCTTGTGAGAAAATTAATGACCAGGGTGTTTTCCTTGGATGATCCATCAGCAAATTTATTTTACTGCCATTTCAATTAGGCCAAGGTTAAATGTTGACTCAGCTTTTGTCTCATCAAGTTAAAGAGATCCAGTGGCTCAATTTTGAAAGTTACCCTTGGAAGCCTATTTCTGCCCAGAGATTCAAGCTCACTGATGAAGCCATTCCTCAACTGCCTTAAATTTGTAGCTGTATGATGGAAATCCAAACAACAGGTGTGATGGTTTATGACTTCTGAGAGCAAATGAGGAAAACAGATTAGACATGCAGAAAACGTGTTAGGGGAAATTCCTGTGAGAGAAAATTGGAAAGCCAGAGTTGGCTAGGAGTGCCTCCTTGACTGGGAGACAGGTCTAACCACAGTGAAGAAAAGAGGCAAGGAAAGGAGGCTGAGTGGAAATATTAGCCTTCGGGGCAGTGGTGAGAAAGTTTGGCACAGCTGCAGGACAGCCCTTAGCCAAAGTCATGTGTCGTGGATTCCTACAGTTCCCAGGGGCAGGCCTGACTCTTGCCGCCACAATGTGTCATTGGCTGCAAGTGGCAACTGGAAATTGTGGCCTCTGTATCAACACCATGATGGGTTTCAAAGCACAGCATCTGGAGCCATTGGTAATTACACTCCCCATAGTAGGAGATTGAAAAGATACATTTTTATGACGGTAAGGAAAGGCTCCATAGCTAATTAATTTGACGGAAAGTTAAAAAAAACAAAATGGTTTGGAAAAGTTTGTCACATTAACACAATGGAGCTCACTGAGGATAAAAACTACTTTGCTTACAGTTGCAGTCTGCATAGTAGCTATGAAAACCTCATGCATTGTGGAGGTACTCAAAATCTATCTTAGTAAATTGGATTAAATTCCATTTTTAACATTATGGTTCCCATATAAATCATTGGAAATTGGAGGAAGCTTAGGCTCAGTGTCCAAGGAACTTCCCTATGGCTACACAACATGCAAGGACAACACTGGGTCCGAGGATTACCTGGGATGATGTGCAGGGACATGGTACAATGGCCATAATTGGTGGTGCCACCAGCAGCAATAAAGAAGCAGCAGCAGAACCTTCCATCATTTATAGAAACCATTCAGCTGCTACTATTAGATTCCCTTTACTGTTGCTTTATCTGATTTCCATATCACCCTCTGCTTAAACCCATTTAGTGTCCATAACCTTTGAGAGAGGAAGGAATCACAAGAGAGAGGCTTCAGCATAGACAGAGAGCTATTAAAGCTTGTAGACCCTGAAGCCAGATTGCCTGGGTTCAAATCCTTGTGCTAACATTTACTTGTTCTTTCATCTGGGGTAAGTTGCTTCACCTCTCTGGGTTTCAGTGTCCATATCTTTAAGCAGGAGATGGTAATAATACCACCTCATAAAATTAAATATATATATTATATATATATCTTAAATTGCTAATATATGTAAAATTGCTTAGAACACTGCTGAATGCAGATTATTAGAGGTGAATTTTAATGTAGTTTGTCTATAAGCGCGCTTCTAATAACAACTGTCCTGAGGGAGAAGTCCGAAATGGACTCTCACTAGAGGAAGGGCGGCGAATCATGTTTGAAACTAAACCCTTCATACAGCGCACTTGGAAAGAGGAACTAGAAGGAAAGGAGATATTGGTGCTAACTGATAAGAGAGTAAGAAAACACTGCAAGCTAGACTAAAGAGGAAGAACCAGGCATGGTGTTGGTTCCTGCTCCTCACCACCATGGCCACAGGGTTATTTAAATGTGCTCATTATCTGTCTCACTTCTGATCATGATGCTTATTGAGCAGAAGAATGTTTTTAAATGGCATCGCAGTAAAACCAGGGCTCCAACACCTTTTGTCAAGTTCAAGCCTAGATGGTCAGCAGAGGACTGGAAAGCAATAAGTTACTTATCTTTATAACATCACCATGTGAAAGCTAGGGCACTAAAATATATTGCAAAACCACTGGCATTGGTTGCTAAAATAACTGAGGACCTGAAGTCAGTTTAGGAAAAGCAGCACTTACCAAGCGTGAAACAAAGTAGGATGAATAGGGGAGCAAAAATCTGGGAGCACACTTATATAGCACAAACAGATTTACTGGTTTATAAATACTAATCATAAAATAATGGCAAGATTAAGGAATAATTCAGGATTCTTTGTGTTTACGTGGCCTGCATGAAGACTTGCGTGCACGTGGATAATTATGCCGAAGAAAAGCAAGTTCTGTTGCAAAGGTTCAAGTTAGCACCACATGGGGATTCATTCAAATAAGGAGTTTGAAGCCTCCCTCTCTTTCCAAGTTCTGATAATCTGTGATTTTAGAGATGTTTTTGAGGTTCTAGAGATCTTAAAATTCTTCTTGGTACATCTAATAAACTTTCATTGACCTTTACTGATGGCTTAGATTTAGGTGCTCCATACAGGAAGTAGTTTTTTTCTATGAATTTCCTGTACAATTTTCCTCAAAGTACTTATGTCTTAGCCTTGAGGATGCGGAACAAGTTATCTCTTAAAATCTGACATAGGATGTATCCTAACAGTGATTAATATGCTGACAATGGAAATGCCCCCACCACCATCACCACCACACATACACACAACTCCAATTCCTAGGTGGAAAGAAAATAAAAGCAACTCAAGAAGTTTCCTGGGATGAAAATATCAAAACAGAACTCGGCCATGTGTGTCGTAAAACTTATTATAACAGACATATTTAATCAAGTAGGGTAATATTAATTGTGTATTTCAGTTTTTTAATATATAGAATGTTTTGTGGGAGATGCTGTGCATTTTATCCTAATAAAAATGAGAGAAAGTACACTCATATTATTTATACCACAAGCAGCCAATGTTCATATATCACCAAGTTTGCTTACTGTGATGATAAATGATCACATAAAGTCTCACAAATTTTAGTGAAAATATGTAGTTTCTCTTCCCCATCCATCCCCCATGGTTATCTGATGACAGTGTGCTATCATCAAAATATCAAAAAATATTTTCCAAAGCCTATGGGATTTATTGCTCCAATGTAATCCACATTTATGTTCTCATCAATTAGTTAATTGTTAGTATGACTAATCAAGGAGGACAGAAAGGGAAAGAAATGAGCATGCCTCAGCTCAAGCACCAGATTTAATTCACTAGCTGTACCATGTGAGAAAAATCGCTCAAACTTTCCGACCTCCTGCCTGCTCTAAATGATTTTCCTAAACATCATTTATACATGGGAAAGTGGTTTGTGTAACATAGCATGCTCTAGCCACATAAATTATTATTGTTATTTCTCTTCAAATATCAACATATAATCTGTAAAGGCATTAATGTGAATGAAATAAAACAGAAATAAGGGTGCATCTTATTTTAAAATTTATATTTTAAAGGAAGCCATTAGACTGAGGTGGCTCTAATGAGTCGGTAGCCTACATAAGGAAACCAAAACCTAAGCCAGGGTTAACGCTCTTAAGTTCAAGAAAATGACACTGAAGAAAATCCAATCACAAGCAGCCAACAGGCTTTCCCAAACACAGCAAATATTTAAGCTATAGCCAATAGCTTTCTTCCTGCATCTTTTCTATTGAATCCTTTCTCTTAACTCCTGCAGTAGAGTGGTCCTAACCGTTTTCAGTCAGGCACTGCCTGATTCTAATTGATGTTTATGCAAATAAACTCTTGAACAATTGTAATGTGCCTCAGTTTATCCTTTAATAGCAGTATTTCAGCTTTGATTCCACAAATCAGCCACACTGGGTTTTAGAATGGTGACTGAAATAACTACTTTCATGGTTCAAAGCATATGAAGAGATCATCTTCTAGTCATCAAAAAAATGATATTTTCACTAAATTGTAATGGTAGGTTTGTGACAGTGATGACTAAAGGTCATTTTGATGATTTGTACATAAATATGATTGTACATAAATACTGTCCATGGTAGGGATATATATATATACACAGAAAGGGTATTAATTAACTCCTCATTATAAAATCATGTGAATAAAAACAAGTATGCATTCCTGATTAGTTCATTTGGAATTTTCCTTCCTATCCACCGAATGCACAAAACCTCCGCAGGTGCCATCATGGTTAGAATATACTACCAGAAACAAAACAGGACAGGTCAAGAATGTACATCAAAGGCAGCAAATTGACCCAAGTGATTGTTTTGTTTGACACACATATCATATCATAGTTGGTAGCTGCAGTGTTTATTTGAATTTAAATGGTGATTAATTCCTTTGTCAGTCCTGTTTTTACAAACACACACAAAGCTAAATATACCAACCCTCATTTAATCAAAAAAAATGCACAGCATATCAGGTAGTCATTATTATTGCCAATAAACAGAAATGTTTATGTTTCCCCAATCCCAGTGCTGAAATGTGCTCCGTGTTTATGGAGTAAGCTAAAGGAAAAAACCAAAATCCTTCCCGGTTAAGTCTGTTGATTCTGTCCTGGGGGCATACCTGAGTCTCCACGTCTGTCAGTTTTCGGGTCTGCTCTGCTGTCTGAGAGAGGAGGTTGGTTCCTATCTCCAGCATCGTGGCCGTGTGGTTCTGAACTGCGTTCTGCTGTATCTGGGCCATCTCCGACTTCATATTTTCCACAATGTAATTCTCAATCTGCAAAAGATAAAGGACAAAACATACTACATTGTAAGCAAAGCCTCTCAGTTGGAGCATGTAATACATATTTACAATGACAACGAGACCCAGCTGGCCAATCAGCCATCTGGCAGGGATCCTCTCTGCCTCTTGGGGACTTAGGAAAATGGGCGCAGAGCACACAGGAATCCAGTTGCTAACAAACTGCTAATGCACTGATATATGTATGCACTCATCACAATCAGAATAAAAGTTTCTACTTGGATAGTGCTGCTTTCTTGCTTTCGACTTCACCTCATTTAATCCTCACTGCAAAGATGTGAGTCAGCCACAGATGGCTTCACTGTTCCTTTAATTTTAAAGCTGAGGAAACAGAATTGGGGGAGGTCAATGAGGAGCCCAAGGTCACCTAACAAGAACGCAGCAGAGAGAGTGTGATAATTTAAATCAAAATCTTGGTTCTCTGGTCTTTCCATTACACCATAACAACCACTCACTCATCTCAGAAAAATTCAGCCTCCTGTATCCATTTCTGTCATGAAAAATAAAGACCTGATAAGTTAGGGGAATGGGACCTGGGGGAGGGCAGGTGCCCGCAAAACCAGCCTTTAAGGAGCTGTTCAAATATAGGCAACATCGTATGAAATGAGATGCAGAGCTTCAGAGCTAGCTAGCTAAAACTGTTCTCACTGCTCCTTTGTATGCTTAAAAAATGACACTGAAAGAACTGCCCATAAAGTGGCATTTGCCCTTCTCGCCTTGGGTGGCATTTAGTCCTATTTATAGTGCCATCTTAGAAAATACTATGGTTATAAAATAAATGGTATGCCACAGGGGCCAAGGAGAATTACTAAGTGACTTCCTCCGAGGGAGTGTGTTAGGCATCTGGGAAAAGAAAGCCCAGCCACATGCACGGACTGAAAAGTACCGGAGAAGCCTGCACTTCCCTGTTAGTGCACTTAATCCTCCCCCACTGCTGCATGGTGACTACATTTTATTATCCAATTACACATATGGGGAGACTGCATCCCAGAGAAGTCAGGTCCAAGGCCACACACCACAGAAACAGCCAGACTTGGATGTGAGTGCTGAAGTCCTTAACTTTCACACCAACACTCTTAACCACTTGATACCTCTGCCAAGTCGTGCTTCGCAAGCTGAGTTTCAAATCATTAACAGCTATGTGATTTCGACTATTTTCATGAACCGTAATCCATCCATTATTTTATAATCCATAGTAACATTATTGTCATGTAACAAATACAATCTAACGCTAAACTCCCCTTGGTGAAATTTTGGCAGTTGGCTTTCTAACGCCATTTCTTGCTTCTTTCTATCAAACATGAATCTGGCCCAAGCTAAAGAAAATGAACTGAACTCATACTGTTATTAATAAATTCTGACTTTGTTCTTGGTCAATATAAGGTAACTCTCCTTCATCCTTAATTCCCAAATTAGAAGCAGGGGAAACAGCTCAACATGTAAAAATTTATTATAAAACAAATACAAAGTAGATTAGAATAAGTGCCTGGAAAATTATCCTAAAATGTAAGGTCTTAAACCAAATGTTGTCTTTATTCCAATTGAACGAACACATTTAAACAACAGCGGAAGGGTAAAGGAGGGTGGATCAGAGTCTCAAACACCTGTTATTGTGGATTCTGCATTGTATGTTCCCCTTTTCCTAATCACATACCTTAACTTGCTTTTGGGAGATTATCTTTTCCTCCTTTAGAACAAATACATCAGGTGAAGATGTCTGACTCTAGATTCAGAAATGGGTACATATTTGAGCCTGAAAACCAGAATGTTCTGCCCTTACTTAGAGAGAGTGAATAGTTCAAGAAAAGAAAGATATTGCAAGCAAGGCCACCAAGTCTCAGTTCTGGATTTTGTTGAAGTATTTCACAAAAGAACATCTTTTTTCTCTATGGCTAGGAGGCTGATAGCATATATGCCAGACACTGCATTACAAAACCAGAGCCAGCCTAAGAATGAGGCCAACTCATAAAGATAATAGGTGATGGATAGATAGATAGATAGATAGATAGATAGATAGTTAGATAGATGATAGATGATAGACAGGTGATATAGATAGAAGGATATCTTTAGAGCACTTTGATCCAGTCATGTTTTTAGCTAGATCCACCTTGGACATTCGGCTGTAAAGTGTGTGATCTCATAATCTCCCCTTGAGCAGCCCACCATTTTTTTCTTCAATCATATAGATTTAGGTTTCTAACACAACCAAACGAGTCTTGACTAATACTTTTGATGGATGTTTTAGCAAAGAAAGCCTCAGAGGCAAACATTAGCCTCTGAGTACATGGTTTTGCTTGTCCATCAAATTGGAGGCTGTATATGAACGTGAATATTTTCAAAAATGGCAGGTAAGTGTCCATCATGGAGATGCTAACTGCCATTTATAGCTGACACCTGTCTATTGTCCACTATGTGGCAGGTACTGAGTTATGTGTTGTTTTTTTTGTTTTGTTTTGTTTTGTTTTATATATAATGGCTTTTGAACCTCACAATTTTATGTGGTATGTCTTATAGCTGCTTTATAGGTGAGACTATTGAAGCTTAGGAAATTCACAACTTGCTAAAAAAGAAACAAGACCTTAAACTGAAGTGCCAACCCATGTTCTCAATAACCTCTAACCTACTCAGCTTACACTACTTAATTATTCTATGCATTTCATTATAAACCTTGTATGTTCATTAAAAATTACATGGGGAGCATTTCAAAAGTCCAGATGGAGGTACAACACACGAGAATTCTGAAGCAGAATTTGCAAGGGTATCTCACTAGGAACTATACACAATTTCAAAACTTCTCACTGAATTCTGATTCAGGCAAAGAATAATTGCCTGTACGACAAATGTTTGTGAACAACCTACTATGAGATGAACGACAGAATGCAAACTGGTATTGCTAAGCACACTGTTTAATGAACTTATACAACATATCTACATATACATATACATATTGGAGCAAGACTTTCTCAATGAAGAAAGTGATGCTTTAATGGTTTAATTTACATTCTGGTACAACTTCCTTACATTGTTCGCAAAATGACAATTTCCTTGAGTGCCAGTAATTTAGGCCATAAAATTTATTCTGCTCTGTCAGGTTCCCTGCTTACCAAGAAATTTCAAATAACAACTTGATTTCCTATGTAAATTTCTCTCCTAAAAAATAATTCACTAATCAGAGAGCTCCACTACAATCTGCTTGATAATTATACATCGAGCTCTTATGCAGTGGGTTAGTCGGAGTCAGTTCCCAGAGCTTGACTTGCTCCAGGTGTAATAATAATCATGTACCCCAGTCTCCACAGAGGCGGACACTTCTGCATTGGGTGACTCCATCAAAGTTCATCTGCACTGTGGTGCTATCTAATGTTATATTCTGTCTATTTATCTATCCTGTACTCTTGGGCTTTTTGAACTATAAAAGTTAACACCAGCAAAGCAAAATAACTGCTTTATGCTGGCATTCATCACAAAGAGCCTCCAATTTTGCTGACCTTGTTATAGAAATAAAGTAGGTCTCCAACCTACACTAAAATTCTTATTTGGTCTGCCATGATGAGCAACATAAATACAACTCTAATTATTTTTTAATCAAATGGGGCTGCTTTCTTTAGGAGTAACTGCTTTTTCATGCAAAAGGTAATGGTACACTTAAGTAGCAAAAACCAGATGTAGTTGATTTAAAGGCTGAGGAGGGAGGCAGAAGTCAAATATACAATGTGTGATTAATAAGCAGGACTACTTTCATCTTATCTCTAAACATTCCTCTGTAGATGTATAACTATGAAATCCATCTTGCTGTGCCCAATCAGCCAGGTTCAGGCAAGTTTTGTAACAAATTTGAATGTCTTCACATATTTCCTACTGGTTTTAAAACTATGTTTACAGACTATGATGGCTACTTCAAAGTTCAATATTTTATAAACATCTAATATGTGAATTTAAAGCTTAGAGTTGCTGAGCACACAAGCTGATGGGTTATAAAGTAGGACATTCCCAATCTGAATCATTCGACTATACTGCCACTCTGAGTGTCTGACTCCAGAGTTTTATTAGTGTTAGCCAAAAAATAATACTATCAAGAGGATGGAGGATGGGATTTGGAATGAGATAATGAACAATCAATGATGATTTTTAAGCAAGGAAATCACGTTATACTTCTAAACTGATTTCGTGTTTACAAAGAGCTTTCATACACATTGACTTGATTCTTACACCCACCTATAAGGGGAGCACTGACTCCATTTTATGGTTTAAGAAATGGATAGTCAGAGACCTTAGGTGACTTGGTAGAGATGAAAGGAAGGACTCAAATCTATAATATCTTCTGATGTTCCACTAGCCTCAGAGTTGTGGGTACTACTCTGTGTTTGGGTTGGTTGGCTGGTTGACCGACTGGTGAATTTCATTTTTAGCTAGCTCACTGAGAATTCATTTACTTATTCCTGTGAGAAAATCATGCATCATTGGAGAGGGATTACTTCACTCTCCTTCACCATGTTGGCAGCTAAGTTAGTTTGAGGTGAGATGAAAGGTTCTAGGGCCCAGTGTATAGAAAGTTTACTTTGCCAGAACTTTTAATACAATGGGTCATTAAAAATCCTCTCATGGTTCCTACCTTTTTTCCTTCATATACAGTTTATATCATTTTTGTTTACTTCTGCCTGTTCTATTCATATAAACTAATGTAAAATATAACCAATGGAATAACAACAACAACAACAACAACAACACACTAAAAGTCTACTAAGGCTAGGTACATACCAGTATTACAAATATGTAGCTCACTGGCTTCTTATAACAATCCAGGCATTGTATTGATAAGTGCCTCATAAGGAAACAGGCTCAGGTAAGTTAAGTACATTGTCTATGATCACACAGTAAGTCAGCGGAAGAGCTGGTGTGTTGCATGGAAAGTGGCCATATGGCCCCACAGGTAGTATTCCATGCTAAAGGACAGTCACCCATCAAATACAATAACACTACCACCAATGTCACAGGCAAGTACTGGTAACACACAGCATTCATGCAGAAAATATATAAAATGAAGGCTAAAGAACTGATGATGTAAAAGTTGTTTAAAGATATATAATTTCTCAGCTTTTTATCTAATCATTTTCATACTGATTGATGGCTATTATATCCTGGAAAATGTTATAGGTGATGAGAAAGACAATATACAGTCAACTGTATTACAAACAGCATTATTAAATAGAAAAAAAATATTTTTAACATGTCAGGAATATCAGTCATTTGTAGTTCACTCATAAATTGCTTGTCCAGGGGCCGGCCAAGTGGCTCAGTTGGTTAAGAGCTCACTCAAGAGTGCAAGCTGAGCTCTGAGCAACAGCAGTTCGATGCCCAGCCCGAGCTGAGCTGACAACAAGTGGCAGGATGAAAAAATATATATATAAATTGCTTGCCCATGTCTTTTGACAATGACTAATAAAGAATTAATGTTATCACTTTCTATTATGAGAGAGAGTTTGGGGACAGCTCTCTTACTAAGCCCTCAAAATTTCTGCTGCTTCATGTTCATGAGAACCAAAAGCTGTGTGAGATTATGACATACTTTGCATGTGAAGTGAATTCTCTATTATTTCACTTCAAGAGATCTCTTAAATGACAGCATATCTTAAAGCACAAAGAATAGAATTTCTCCATGTAATTCTTAAGAAAATAGCATTGTAAGCCCTATAAAAATTGACAAAGGCATCGTTCACTTAAAATATGTTGTAGATTAAGTGGACTCTCATTGAACGTTGGTGCATATGGTATTACTCAGTTATGGCAAAACAGCCATGAAATAAAGTAAAAGGGTAAATATGGGAAAGCAATAAAAGGTAAAACAATGCAAAAAATGCCTTAAATGTTGATGGTTTGATCTAATATCATTGTTTCATAAATCAGGGGCAATATTGAAACACTAGGTTTATGGTTTTATAAAAGAAAAAAAATGTCTAAGGCCAAATATGTTCTTTTCAGGAATTTCTATTATTAGGTTCCCCTAGTATACTGCTTCATTTACCAACTGGAGATGTATAATTGTCTGGTCTCTTTAGACAACAGATCTATTTAGCTGACATTTAAAATAGTTTCTGTACTGATACGTGTGACATGAGTTCCCATTTCTCATTTTGGTATCTGAAGGAACACTTACTACTTATAGAAGAAAGAAAACCATTAGAGTAAGCGAGCTAGAGGAGACATTAAATATTATGAGCTCCCCAGATCTCGTTTTATAGACATGGTGACCGAGGTTCAGCAAGATTATAGAAAGCAAGGTGAAAAAAAAGCTAATTAATGTCAGATGCCAGGCTATAGCCACTCAGTGTGTGGGAACTCAGGTTTACATTGGCAAGCAGAGCCAACAACATGCTGTGGTAGTACATTTGGCCCACTGCACATATTTTTCCCAATTCCTTGCTTCTTGGCACTTGCTTGACTTCTGATGGCTCCTCTGTCACAATACCAAGTCATCACCATCAGTTTTGGGGTGTGGACCCTGGTTCCTCCCTTGCCAGCCCTGATGCCCACCAACTGCTCCTCAATCACTGAACCTCAACATCCCTGATTTTATTCTTTCCACACATTACCCCACAAAGTGGCCACAAACCAGGACCAGACTCTAAAATTAGTTCAGGCTTATTAAGCCTGCATCAGTTCAATGTAGTCCTAGAAAATATGTGATAAAAGCATCCTAAGCCTGGTGCCAAATATGTACGAAAGTTGCATTAACAGAAAACAGACAATGGGGTCATTTCAATACATGTGGTGAATGAATACTCTAATGGAATTTACCTCTGACTGTATTCCTTTCTGTAAATATTCTTATCTCTGTCTGAAAGGGAGAAGCTCTCAGCTACTGACATTCATAACGTGAGGCGACATTTGTTGTATCACTTCCAATAAAGAAGTAGCAACACCACCACCGAGGCAGATGGGCAAGCCAAGCTATCATGGGCATACCAGAAAATACCATGTGAACAAGTTCTTGTGCAGTCATTTTGTTTGGTTACGGTCCTTTTAAGACCACATATTTCTGGCTTCTGAAAGTTGCCATATAGTGTGCCAGATTTGGACCAGGACCCAAGAAAGTCAGACTCTCTTCATATAAACAAAAGAGACGTTTCCTGTGCCAAAGCACATTTTATTAGCCTGGCACCCTTCTTGTACACCCACCTTCTCACACCCAGATAGAGTTAGAGTCATGAAACTTTAAAAATACTTCTAAGCATCTGCTTAACTTTTTCCCTTTGTGTTTTTTAAAGGCAGATGGTATTATAAAAAGCACACTCTGCCAGGAGTCCGGTTATCTGGACTCTAATCTAGGTAATACTGTTGATTTACTCCATGAACTTGGGAAAGTCACTTAAACAATTTAGGTTTCAGATCTTCATCTACGAAGTGAAGGGCTGGATTAGGCTATTTATAATGTCTCTCTTGACACTCTCAAATTACTTGACTGAAAACTTCCTTTACAAACTAAAACACAGGAGTCGGCATGTTTCATTTTTATTTATTATAGAAAAGTAAAATATGGCTGTATATATCTATGTCTATAAAATACATAATACATATCCTTAATGGCAGTTAGGAAACAATGATATACAAATCCAGTAGAAAAGCCCTGGATCGAGTCTCTAGAGCAGGCCCATCTGTTTTAAGATAAGGAGCTAGAATTTCTGATTCCCTTAATCCCCAGGCACCATTCTGTCCAAAATATATTTCTTGTCTTTCATCAACACCACCTGGCTTTCTTCCTTCATTTCTTGTATCAATAAATGGCACCACCGCCACCTACCCATTTATCTAGCCAAGGGAGTCATCTTGACTATTTCTTGCCTTAATTTTTCACATTCAGGCAGGCTGTGTTGCTCCTGTGTCTTGAAGGGTGCCTAAACCCAACCCTTGCCCTGCTTCCCTTTCTCCCCACCACATCTCTTTATCCTCATTGGCACTGACTTAGGTCAGCCTCTCATCATTTTTCTTCTGGATTTGTTAATGGCCCTATAACTGGTCTCCTGACTCCAGACTTGCTTCCCCCAATCCATCATCCATGGCATAACCAGGGGGATCTATTTAAAACACAATTTGGCCTTGTCATGCCACTGCTTACACTCTTTCAGTGGCTTCCACTACCTGCACATAAAGTCACAACTCCTTAATCTGGACAGAAGGATCTTTATGATCTGGACACGGCCTCCCTCTCCCTACATGTACTCGAGGCTGCAGTCACATCAGATGACGAGCATTTTTCCAAACATGCGTTATTTTCTTTCACTTTCCAAGCCTTTGCATAGGACTTTGCTCTGACTGATGTGTTCCTTTTCTACCTCATCCTCCCTTTTCCTGGGCAAAGTTCTGTTTTTCAATACTGAGTTCAAGTTTTTCCTCCTCAACAAAACTTTTCATGACTCTCCTCTCTGTAACACCTTTCCTTTGTATTTGTAGAGCATCCTGTGCCTTTTTTTTCATGTTTGTATTTCCTACCACTCCAGGACACCATTAGCTCCTTGAAGGCAAGTGCCATCTCGTTCAGCTTGGTATCACTTAGTGCCTGGCACAGGAGAGTCCTCTATAATGTTTAAATAAAGAAATTAATTCATGAATGAATGAACTTGTGTATGAAAATACTAAGAGCCTCCAACTGTGAGCATGGCTTAGCTACATTTGCTCCTAAAAGTACGAAATGTCATATTGCAAATTATTAATATCTTTTTGAATGTCAGTGGGACCAAGGCAAATGATGCAAAAGTAGATAGCTCTGAACACAAATATCCTAACTTACTGGACCACATAATTCCATCTTGCTTGACTATCTTCTTTCCTTTTCTTTTCTCACTCATTTCTATTATGGCTAATTATTAAAATTAAGTAAAATCCAATAAACACACTGAAAACTATGTTTTAATCACTGTGCTACACAATGACAGTAAAAGAATGGCTAAAACTTAAGTCTGATCTCAAGACTGCTCATAAAACAAGTGCTGCAATAAAGGTACAATTGTCCTGTCTGCCTGACCTGGCAGGATGAAGGAAAGAATGAATTCTCTAAATGAATGAAGGAAAGAAGTCTTCCCAATGGAAGTCCCAAAAGAATATAACGTGGAGGGCATCAATTTCTTATGTCTGCCTTCATACACAAAAATGTGGCCTGGAAAATCTGGAGGACGAGGGGATATAGAAAGAAGCAGAAGGACTATGACAGCATGCAAGGAGCTGTGCTTGCTTAGGCAAGATGGCATCCCTGACCATCTCCTGGAGCGTGCAGTTCAGGAAATCAACAGGAAGATCAGTCAGAAGCAAGGGCATGCCATTGAGGCCACATACACAGGGTACTGGCATGCTACTGTATTTTTAATATGAGATTCATATTGAAGATTTAGGTAGATAATTTACTTTCACTATATCGTATTTTCAAATACACTAAGCATAAAATTCACCCATTTAATAACATATATAAGTGCATGTGTGTATGTATATGTGTGTATTTACTTGTACACACTTGTGTATGCTCTCACACACATATATTCGCAAACTCCCAGCCTGTGTGTTTCAGGCTCTCCATTCTCACCTTGTGGTTTTGTTCATTTCAGTGTAGTTTACTTCATTAAGGGCCCACTTAAAATAACGAATATATCACTTTCCTTTGGATGAGGGATATTTTATGTCAAATTTAATCACTCTAGATAATGCCTGTTGGACAGTAGTCTGTCTAACAACCAGGAAACCTTTTTGCCAAATTCCAAATTTATGCTTTGATGACAGAAAAAATGGAAGAAACACAAAGCAACTTTGTACACATTGTTTTCATATCAATAAAAGTAACAGTTTTTAAATAAAGAAGATATTTTGCAAATAGAAAATTGGACACATATCTTCTTTTAATTTAATGCTTTTTAGTTTCTTGTTTATCTAGAATGAAATTTAACCCCATGAATGTTACATATAAATATATTTCAGTTCACTTAAAAAAAAAAGCTTTGACATTTGAACTAAAGACCACCCCAGCAGACAGTAGGCTAAAAGAGGCTCACCACAGGATAATTCTAAGAAACATCTTCTACTAACTACATTTTTTCCTCATATGACAAATGACAGTGATGCAAATGAGTAGCTTATGATGTTCATCTTTTAAAGAAAACCTTCTACATTAAATGAAACACAGCAAGACAGATCATGCAATTTAAATACTCAGCAAATGACATAAGGTATTCAGTAACAGGAATTCAAAAGCCTTAATAATTATGGGATTTATAGATTTTTTTTCAGAAATATCATTACTAGATAGAAAATTGCCATCATTTTACTCTGGTATTTCATATGAAATTGCAAGGTATTAGCACTTAAAATCCTAATTCCAACAAGACTCATCTGTTCAACATTCTGACTTTTTAGGCTATTACTTTTCTATATATGTTGTTTTTTTCTCTTGAAATAAAATTGCTATATTTATCTTCCTTCTCTTCTGTTATATCTCTTAAGTTTATGGTTGCTTTTTTTAAAAAATTAACTTTCATTTGTTTAAACAGGGCAAAAATAATAGTAAAAGAGTGTGTGTGTGTGTGTGTGTGTGTGTGTGTGTGTGTGTGTGTGTTTTCTCTACAATATGGGATTACTCAGTGGAATGTACAATAAGTTTGCACAGGCATAAAACTGTCAACGTCATTGTATAATAAACATTCCAAAGCATTATGTGTGAGGTCTGACTAATTTTTCCTGAATAATATTTGTTGAGTAGTTCTTATTTTAAATTACCCTTGGTCCAAGTACTGGAAAGATTATTAGGATGAAAATAGTCATTCAAAGCATAACAAAGGGACAAAGATTGCTGACATCTTATAAATGAAATAGAATCCCTATTATTCCTCGCTTTGATCAAAGGACTACAGACACTGAGCATTGTTTCTTCCTTCACAAAGACCATTTTGGTGCCTTGGCGATGCTTGTTATATCTCAAGAGCTATTGGAATGGAGCCCGAATTACCATTACAATGAATTAGTCTCTTAGAATTAACCACACACCAGAAGACAGAATTAACTAAGCATGAGTAATGCTATAATACCTGCTCCCATTACCACATACATTGCCAGAGGAATTTTGTAAAAGTCCATTTTAAAGACTCACTAATCTAGTTTTAGGAGCTATAGATGACCTCACAGTGTTCCTTCTGATTTCACTTCTGTCCCCAGCAACCAATGACCACTCAAAACCTCATATTTTTCACTCACTGAGAAAAGGCTGGTCTAATTTACTGAAAAGTCTAAATCTTGGAATCTTGGAAGTATTTTTAAAATCATGAAATATTGATTACAGACACCATGACATGACACTACCATTAAGATTTAGCAGATGTCATTTTTGACATATTTTCTTTGAACTTCTTTCCTTTTAGTAAGAAATAAAATGTTGCATAGACAAAGCACCTACACACACACACACACACACACACACACACACACACACACACACACTACAATTAGCCATTATCATGAAGTTGATGTGGACTTATGCTACATAGGTATAGACCCAAAAGAATAAACTATATCATTTAGTATGTTTTCAAGATTTACAAAAACATTATCTTATTGCATTGCCCCTTCAACTCTTTAAGTTTGTAATCAATATTATGTTTTTGAGACATAGACGTATTAGCAATATAGCTTTGTTACAAATTAGGGGACAGAGTTAGGCTTAGCAAACTTTACTGCTAATAAAATAGTCTTCTACTCCAAGGCCTGGCTTCCTAGAATACACATGCTAATTAGATCCATTCCCCTGAATTCTAGCTGTGTCATAAAGAACAAATTACCCCTGAGTCTCTCACAAAGCTCCTAGGAATCCTTTTCTACGGGACAGAAGGGAAGCTGTGTGATGAACCTTCCCCCGTTTATAGACTGGATCTCCAGAATCCATACAAATAATTTGATCTTTGGCAAATCCTTAAGTCCCAGAGAGAGCAATTAGGGGGCTGAGAAAGACACAGAAACAAGGAAACAGTTAACGGGACTAAAAATGGATTCTATTGTCCTTCTCATAAATTACTAAATTAAGATTTTTAAATAACCACGACCATAATTATAAAGACAGCCTTCTCAACGTCTTAGGCACCCTTCCACTGAATAGATTGTGTAGTCTAGCTTTTAAGGTACAAAGTGACTAAAAAGTACTATCTTTATGTGGCTTCAAAAAAAAACCAAAACACTCTGCTCAACATAATAAGCAGTATACAGAATGATATATTTAGTATATTGTCAATTATGGTAAGTGCATTCAGGCACATTTGTATGCATTGAAAAAAGAAAAAACAAACAAATACTGAATTGTGAACAGTACCTATTTCTGGCTGATGGAAATACAGGTGATTTTTTTTTTTAAATGATTGGAAATTTTCCACTTTCTTTAAGAAAAATGAGAATTCAGTTTTATATTCAGAAAAAAAAAAGAAAAAACATACAGAAGGAGAGAAAGACAGAAAAGTGTTTGGAATGCATTCACCCAGTGGGTGACATCTGACAGTTTAGTGGCGGCCTGGTCAGAGCAAACCTGAAAAATACCACTGTAATCCATAGATGTGCCGTTCTGGTTTTTCTCATCCACTGCTATCCTGCTTTGTGGAAAGCCTGCAGAAGTAGCCATTGTTTGTTGAGCACTTCCTCCGTGTCAGCCAATGAGCTGAGGTTTCTATATACTTCCTTAAATCGTTCCTCACTGCAGCCCTTTGGCAGAGATAATGTTACCTTCTCATACCAATGAGGTGGTAGAAGTTCTGAGAAATTGGGTAACCTGATCAGGATCACTGCGCCCAAATGCTGGAGCTGGAATTCAAACGTAAGTCTGTCTGATGCCCAGCTCTATTCTCTTTCCACTTCAGTCAGCATCAGCTGCTTCGTTAGTGTGAGGAGCACAAACAGACTGTTTCCTGCCCAAATCTGTCCCGCTGAAGTGTTTTGTTTGACTAGTATGTTATTTTTAAGTAGTGCCAAGCCTTTAGCCAGGATGGTAGTCTCCAATTAGCTACTGCTCCTAATCCTTGTGGACATAAGACTCCTCGCCCTTTTGGCTGTTAAGATAAGCTGCTCTGGTAAAAGACATTTCAGTTGCCACCAGTTTTGGGGGGGGGCGGTAAATAAAGGCACCTAACATTTGACTATTACCTTCCAGTGTTAAACAAACAAACAAAACAAAAACCCATCTTCCTCTTGTTTCCCCTTTTTAAATACAATGAAAAGTCCCCTTCACCACTATCATGTTTAGGAATACTGCAATAGTGATTGGGTCAACATGTAGTGGCCCCTTTGAGGCCTTCCTAAACTGAGCATAATGTAATTATTTTATATGACAAGGTGACTTATTCTTTCCTCAGCTCCATGATGATGTGCTATTTATGGCCTCATTAATTATCCTTGCTGAAAAGTATTGGTATTTTCTTTCATTTAGAGACACCATCTTCATATGGCAGATGAGCTAGTATCATGCTTGGGCTTCTGTTCATTACAACATGGAACCTCCAAAAAAAAATTCAAATTTCAGGTAAATACTTATTCTAATGTTCATATATACACACTGGAAACTTGCTCTCATGGAGTGCACTCTAATATTATGATTTAAAAAAAGCTTACCAACAAAATTTCATCAATAATATTCAAACAATCCTTTCTTTGGGGAATAAATGTTTTCTGAGTTACTAAATTAAAACATGCTAAACTATATCCAAATTGAAACTGCTGAGCTGAATAATTCCTGCTCACAAAAATTCAATTGTTAAAAATAAAGTTGTACTTACAGCCAAATATACTGATAGAAATTTTGTAGATTCATATATCCATGTAGAATATTTCATTAGAATACATTAAGTATTAGAACTGTAACTGTTTCCCCTTGGAAATGCTATGACTTATAAGTAGGTGTAAGTTTACACAATAGTAGATTAGATATTAACAAAGACATACAGGCACACACACAGATGTGGGCATGTAATTATAAATGTTTATATAATATATACATTCGTATACTTTTTTATATGAGAATAAACACAGTTCAATAAACATTTACCGAGTCACTTTCATATGTTTTTTACGTTAACAGGCCTTGTGCCATAAAGATACAAAGATGCAAACTGACACAATTCTTGCCTAGTCCCCTTTTAGTGAGAAAGACAAGTATATAAATAGACAACATCATTATAATGTGCTGTTAGAATAGAAATAGCCTGTACAAGACTGTGAAATGCACACCTCAAGTTTATGAAATCCATGACAATTTTATTCCATAGACTCATAGAGAAGAAAGAGCTCGGTAGATCTTCTCAGTTAACTCAATGTGACTGAGTACAAACATAATTTGAGCACATGCTTAATCAGCCTCTTTTCTGTCCTGGTGTGCGGTCCTACCCAGGACTCGTTGCTCTCAGACTTCAGTTTCATCATGACTTTTTTTACATTAAAATTATATCAGCATCATTATTTCCAGGAAACCATGAAGCCCAAACATTACACATCCTAGAATGTTATATTCTTGACTTCTTAAAGCTAAGGATTCTCATGCCATAACATGAGATACATTATATTAAAAAGTCAAGTGACTTTGTTGGAAAACCACCGTTGTATCAAGAAATCACATTTATTTTCTCACAATCTGTTCATCTATGAGAAATGGAGAGTCAGAGAAAACAGGCAATTTTCCCCAAAGATACACAGTTAAATAGAGCTCACAGCAGAACAGAATTCTCACCTGCCTTGTCTAAATCTAGAACCTATGATTGTACAAATACACACCATGCCTATCAGCCCAGTTGTAAGGGTCTCTCATACCAAAAGTTAAGATTCCTTATGGCCTACCTGATTTCTTCCAAAGTGGGAGAAAGGTCTTGGTGAACTCGAATTGGCAGGTGGAACCCTTAGGCAGGTGGAATCCTTAGAAACGATGGGCTATCTTTAGTGTAGTGTTGTAGAGAGCTCCAAAAATGTGTCATCAGGAGACCTGAGTAATTTTTCCAATTAGCAGCCATGGGAACTTCACAGCCTTTTACTTCTGTGAGATAAATATTTCTCATCAGTAAAGTCATCCTGCTAATTGTGCCTGTTCTAAGTATTTCATAAGTTTGTTGTAATGATCAAATGGAATGTAAGTGAAAACATTTGGTCAGCTGTAATATGCTATGCGAATGATACTTATACTTTGGGATGAAGCCAAACCGAGAGAAGCAGTTTGAAAATCTATTAGAAGTGTGAATTCTCTGCTGTAACTATATATATATATATATAACTATATAGAGAAAATATATACATATATACTATGCGAGGTCTGACAACGAAGTTTGCGAACTTTGTTGAAACGATGTTGTTAACATTTTTTTGACATCAGAGGGATTACTCATTATGAATTTGTACCAAATGGACAAACAGTAACCAAGTTTTTTATTTGGAAATGCTGAAAAGGCTGCGTGAAAAAGTTAGACGACCCAAACTTTTGCCAACAATTCATGGCTCTTGCATCACGACAATGCACCAGCTCACATGGCACTGTCTGTGAGGGAGTTTTTAGCAAGTAAACAAATAACTGTATTGGAACACCCTCCCTACTCACCTGATCTGACCCCCAATGACTTATTTCTTTACCAAAGATAAGGGAAATATTGAAAGGAAGACATTTTGATGACATTCAGGACATTAAAGGTAATACAATGACAGCTCTAATGGCCATTCCAGAAAAAGAGTTCCAAAATTGCTTTGAAGGGTGGACTAGACGCTGGCATTGGTGCATAGCTTCCCAAGGGGAGTACTTCGAAGGTGACGTTAGTGATATTCAGCAATGAGGTAGGTAGCAGCTTTTCTAGGATGAGTTCACAGACTTAATTGACCTTGAATACACACACACACACACACACACACACACACACACACACACACACACACACAGTTTTATATATATATATAGAGAGAGAGAGAGAGAGAGTGGGAAAGCAACTTATTTAGTCACACAGCTAATTAGTTGCCAGTCTAAAGGTGTCCGAGTCCAATGCTTCCTCTTCTGTCTCATACACTGCTTCTTCTTATATATACTTCCTGTGTGGCTATAAATTTGAATTTGGTAAAAGAAATAATACAATGGCTAATTCTACTTGTTAATTTAACAGTTAATTTAACTGTTAATTCTCATTATATGTGAACATATATAGTTTTATATATATTATAGATATAGTTATAGAGAGAGATGTTTAGTTATGTATGTTATATATGTAGTTATGCAGTTAGAAGGTGCCAAAAAAATGTATGCACAATTTAAGAAAGCAAAAAAACTATTATAATTGTAATACTCAATATATACCGATAACCAAAGATGAATACAAGTCACGTTTGACTTCTGCAATTACAAGAGGTGCCCAAAATGGTTACCATCAGTGTCCAGACACTTCCGATTATGGCAAGCAACATTGACCAAAGAGTTCTCCACTTGTATACTTTTTTTGGCATATATATATATATATATATATATATATATATATATATATATAATGAGAAATCAATTAACAGTTAAATTAGCCATTGTAGTATTTCTTTTACCAAATTCAAATTTATAGCCACATGGGAAGTAGCATAGAAGAAGCAGTGTATGAGACAGAAGAGGAAGCTTTAGGCTGGCAACTAACTGAGCAAGTTGCTTTCCCACTCTGTTCCAACTTCTGCAACTCAAAAATGGGAATAATAATGTCCCTACATCATAGTATTGCTTGAGGATTAGAAAAAAAGATCATGAACACACCTACATTGAAAAATAAAATAACAAGCTTCTAACGGAAAGGAGTAAGGCTGTAGCTATAAGAGATGACTGGGAGAGTAAAAAATACATTAATGAAGGATTTATTCTTGGAGGCCTTGCTTTCTAACACTTGCTAGCATTGTGACTATGAAGAAGGCACTTAACTATTCTGCGTCTTGGTTTCCTCATCTGCAAAGTAAATGTTATAATGCTTACATCAAAGCACTTTTGTAGAGTTAAAATGAAAATATTTTGTAAACCATAACCATACAAAGATAAAGAATTTATTACAGGGCCAGCCGAGTGGCATGGTGGTTAAGCGCTGGCTTGGGAAGCCGGCGGCCCCGGTTCAGGTCCCACATGTGAGGGCCAGTAACACTGCCCTCAAAAAAAAAAAAAAAAAAAAGAATTTATTACAGCACATTAATGTCTGATACTAATGTCTGCCTAGTGCTAAAGAGTTTTGCAAATCTTCATTCTTGAAGAATTGTAAGTATCTTTCCTGTTTACACTAACTCAGAAATCTATGTACCATAAGACGACCAAAATGCCTGGGAACAGATAATAATATTTTATTGTACTTTAATATAATGTTGGAAGCCATTTATTATATATATTCGCTAATTCTTCCAGACTTTAGGGCCATGGGACATAAAACACTTGTACAACATGTGCTGGTTGATTTAAAGCTTCAGAGGGAAATTTCTCCTTAAGCAATTTTAACACAAAGTATCTATAATTATGATTTTGATGATGACTTGACTCCAAATT